>CM043015.1:153841205-154441205 GCA_023690525.1 Holotrichia oblita | reverse complement strand
GAATTCATTTCGCTCGATTAAAGCTTTCAGAATAGTCGTCGCTCATGTTAGAACAGAAACGCCACCCCTGTTTTACATTTTGGTGCATTCTAACTCTTAATCAATGCATTATTCAGTTATATGTAATTTGTTGTCTTTATTATGATAGATTATAGTGAAACTTGTCATGATTAGTTTACATTTTTCTCTTAACAGCGGTTTTTGATGTAATTATTTAGGAAAAGAAGAATTGTTCAATTTGATTAAAACTATTGACAAAACAGTTTTCGCATTAAAACTCTCTTAGTGATGATTTTGTTTGCTAGAGCCAACATTAGATTTTCCGCAATTGTTGTATTTTTGTCTATCTCTGTAAAGTATCATATTACACTGTAAATATATTCAAAAAATGTACACAAAACGCCGGAAAAACACAGAAAAATCATAATTAAATCGAAAAATAGAAGTAAAAAATACGTCCTGAAGTTAAACAACACCTGCGGAGCAAGACGGACTCGTGTGTCAAATCTGGCGGCTTTACGAAAAACCATATGACCTCCAGATTGATCATAAGTTAGTCAGGTCAAACCCCTTTTATTTATAGATTTATCGGTATATCATTCTAGTCGTAAGTTCATACCATATAAATCATATATGGTTTATATAAATAATCCTTGTCGCCGATACAATACTTGGTACACACATCAAAGCGATACATTCAATATTTTATAATAATAGGTTCCTAATATTAGTAGTTAATATAAACAGAGTTTGAGAGGGAAATTCCATTGTGTTTGGCGTGAAAGTTTATCAATATACATACTTTCATGTGGATACAAAAGGAAGATATTTTCTCGTCCTGTATCACATTAATGTAGGCTTATTCTTAATTTATTCCTTATACATTGATCCGCGTACCTATTCAATCTATTTTGGTGACTTGCACCATTTGGCGCACAGATATATACATACATATTGTCGGTTTATACTACCTATGTTTGCATTATAAAGTAGATATTTTAAGTATATATGAAGTATATATGAGTTTGAAGCAAAATATGGAAGTATTAAAAATACTGCTTTTCTGTACATCGTATACTAGAATTTAGTGCCACTTAAACTATGATTGTAGTAAGCTTAAAGCCGCTCTTGACTAATCCAGAATTCAGAACAAGCCCATATGCTTTTGTAAAGTATTGTTCTAGTAGTAGTTTCAATACGGTTAAGTACTTAATTCTCTAATTATATTACATATGTACATACATGAATTGTGTCCATGTATATCTACATACATATATCGGATACAGCAGCACTGTCTCTTCAAACTTAACCACAAACCAAATGCCTAAATATTATAGTACATTGTGGAAATCCGGGAGTAAAATTTCTACATGATATTTAATTAGTTGACTTTGTACATCGTTCTAAAATTACTAAACACACCTTGCAAATGTTATAAATTACTTATCTTAACATTTATTTCCATAAATATCACGGCTCTGCAACAAGGAAATCTGCTAGAAAAATATGAATTGCGAAGAAAATCAAAATTTCTAAAATAAAAATTACATGATATACATATGTACATACATACATACATATCAGTTTAAATTAAAATATTTTAAATTAAACTTGACTACATATTCCTATACATACTATCTATACGTATTGAACTCTAGCTTTGTTTAAAAAATCGATTAATAAAAGTTTACTCAATTGATCAGCCCATCATACAAACCACTTTCATATATAGAATGTAACTTTAATGTCTTTTTATTTTCTTCTAGAAAGAAAATGAATTTGTTTAAACTATTAATAAGTAAGATTCTCTTCGCCTGTTCCGTGAATTTAAATTCTCCGGTAATCTGAATTGTAGTAGGTACTTAGAGAAAGAAAACAGGAAGCTTCCAAGCTATTGCATAGTACTATAATTTTAGCGCGACTACATTTACATTTTTTAATCCACTACGGTGCCTTTATGTTTCACGCTTCCTTTGTAATACATCCACCTAATATAATTATGCGCTCCTATCTTCAAATTTCAGGTCGATTTTCCACTAATTCAAAGTTTAATGACTCTTACGTTTTAGAATCAATGTTTCAATTAGATTTCTGCGACAAAGCTATTCCCTACGTAACGGAACCCTTTCATGTTGTCGTTCTCTAAAACACGACCTCTCCATGCCCATATTTTCTTCCTAGTCACATAAATAATACAATTATAAGGAAGAGATTGAAGCGTTGCAAAGTAATTGTGCGAGCGTTCCTCAGAGTTACTGTAATTCAATTGAGTTTCATTTAAAAGTAAAATACATTCTTCCAACCGTTAAAGTGCTAGACGTCGGTATTTTCTCCACGAGATACACCACCGACACATGCCTCAACTAATTTCGGAAACTTGTGTTATTCACGTTATAAAACGCAACAAACTGAAGAAATTACATTACAAACAAACAACAAATAAATGAGAAAGATGAGTGAATCTGTACTTCGTTGTTATAGAAATATTAAGCAGATAAATAATTGATAAGTAAAGGTAAACGATAAAAGTAAATAAAAGATATTGTTATCCAATATGAATGAATGACCACGGCACGCAGCGTTCCAGAATGCACGTTCACATAGAAAAATACTAGAAAAAGAGCTTTTGAATATTTTCACGAAGTTGTGGCGACCTTTCTTGCTAATAGGTTAGCTTCTTCATTGCCGCTTATTTCAATGTGTACCCACCATACTGCAACTCTGTTTTCTTTACCTAGGTTGTTTAATCTGTTAAGGCACTCCCAAACTAATTTCGAGCTGATGGTGTTCGAACTCAACTCCATTATGGCTGCTTGCGTATTGGAGAAGTTTGCAATGCTTCGATAATTACCATAGGTAACTATAACCCAATACTAATATACAGCCATCACAGTATGTTTGAGTTGCAATCCCACGTTTTGCCTCCTAAGTTCCAGCATATCATTAAGGCTCTGGTTGCTTTATTAATTGTCAGTGCGATATTCCTGTTCCACAGAAATTTTGTGCCGAGGATTATTCCTAGATATTTTACTTCTGATTTGCATTCGATCATTATTGTATCCAGATTGATGTTTTTCATGTTCGAAAATTTCTTCACTTGCTCCGTATATAACAGTAGTCTATGTTCACCAAATGCTACGGTACAGTTCACGTACTTAAAGCTCCTTCACTATGCGGAGGCTGTAGTTGCGCAAGTTGCCGAGATGACAGAGCACTTTATGCTGAATGATGCTGACTCTATGGTCAAGCGCAAGTGTCCCGACCGAAACCGTGCGTTCTACGCTGCGCAGCATCTTGGAAAGAGAAACCTGCTAAATGCATCCCGAAAACTTAGCCTTTCTCAAATTCACTCAAGTCACAGCTATTTACTACAGTAACATACAAATGTGAAATTTGTTTGTTTTAGACGTATGTTATAGGTATGGTCTAGCTAGTATGACCAAAGGCTACGTTTGTATCTTCGCAATTTTGAAACATGATACTTGTGAACTCTGTCCAACAGTGTACTTAAAACTGTAGCTGTATGTAGTGTCTTGTATGTTTAGTGTGCTTAAAATTAAGATCCGGTATTTTGTCTAAGTATAATACTAATTAAAAGAAGCTAATACATTTCTCTTTTCATTTTTAAGCATTAAGGCAGAGGTTTATACTAGATGCATAGCCCATTCACTGTGCAGTGAGATCTTAAAGTATTCCGTCTCTCTCACCCATTACTATACCACGATACAATAACAGTAGTGATTAATTCAGCCCAGGTTTCCACTGCCGTTGTTTACTGCGTTGAAGTCTTCCGGATGTTGTCGCGTAGATAAGTTTTCTGTTGTCTTTTCGCTGATCGCTCTTTTTACGGGTCGATGGCCGCAGTGGTTAGGCGGCTGACTATCGTTGTGAGAGGACGATAGGAGCCGGGGTTCAATTCTTTGGAAGGACGGTGACATTTTTTCGGAGAATTTAATCCCGTGAATTTCTCGTGACCACTTTTACTTATCAATACTTTTTCTTGCAGAACTAGGACACATATTTTCTGAGGTACAACCGCTTACCTTGATGAATGGCCCGTCCTGTATATTATTTGACATAGTGTAGGAAATAGAATTTAATGTTAGCCGTCCTGTTCTCGACAATTCAACTATGACATCTTGCTGAGTGAAACAACTACATACATAATTGGCAAATGCTTCTTTCCCAGAAATTCGAAATATCTACGAGTTTTATATTTTTTTAATATATTCAATTTGGCAGTAATTAATATATGTATTTTTTGACCTTTATGTACTTATCTTTTAATTCCTGATTTATTTCCACTTAGAGGTCAATAAAACAATAAATAATTAAATAAATTGGTATTTAATTATTTATTGTTTTATTGACCTCTAAGTGGAAATAAATCAGGAATTAAAAGATTTGGCAGTAATTAGAACAACTTATATACCGGTCATTTAGAGGGACTAGTCGAACTAGAAAAGAGATAGATCTAGAGTGGGTGGCTGTAAAACGTAACGTAAACGTTTAACGGGTCGATGGCCGCAGTGGTTAGGCGGCTGACTATTGTTGTGAGACGACGATAAGCGCCGGGGTTCAATTCTCTGGAAGGACGGTGACATTTTTTCAGAGAGTTTAATCCCGGATCGACTTGTCATTCGCTGTTGGGAGCAAAGTGATTAACAGCGCAGCATCATAAAAGGCGATATGATGCTGTCACAAAGCCATTTGAACACAACTTACACACACCAAGCTACACGGCGAGAGTTGCAGTGATAGCCAGACAAGTAATACAGCTTACGGAGACACTGCAACTAAGACCCACAACACATTAAAAAAAAATCATCCTGTCAATTTCTTCAGAAGATTTCTAAAGACCGTCTATTGTTATACAAAATAAAGTCTTTAGAGACCTTCTGAAGAAACTGAAAATATGACCAGCGAAACGTTAAGTAAAAACTTATATACAGTATGTCCACGGATCGACGTCCAAAGAGGAAAAAATGTATTTAGTTTTTTGCATTTTACAAGAAAAATGTATTCTTCATAAAAGTTTTTGGATGTCTCGAAACGTTTATATTTTAATAAACTCAAAAACAAAAATTATATAACTAATAACTATTTTACTCAATCCATTCACCGCCCTTCTCAACGCACAATTCTAGCCGTCGGCGCAATTCTCTATAACTTCTTCGAATTTCTAATCCTCTCCTTTAAATCTTCTACGTTCGGAGGGAGATTATTTGCATAAACTATTTGCTTCAAGCGACCCCAAAGATAAAAATCAGCCATTGTTAAATCAGGGCTCCTTGGTGGCCATATCACGGAACCATTTCGACCTATCCAATTCTGTCCAAATTGCTGATTTAACCATTCAACAACAATCCTAGCATAATGAGCCGGACAACCAACTTGTTGGAAATAACACCTTGCGCGGTAATTAATCGGTAGATCGTCCAAATGTTTATCAACAAAATTTTGCAGCATATCCAAGTACGTATGCTGATTGACAGTATTATCAAAAAAATATGGTCCAATGATACCATGGTAAGAAATTGCACACCACACATTAACTTTTACCGAATATTGTTGATTGTGAGTGATGCGAAAATTCAGATTGTAATCGCTCCAATATCTCACATGTTGAGAGGTACCATTAGTAGAAAACGTGGCCTCATCAGAAAAAATAATATTTCGGTAAAAGTATTGATTATCCATGATTTGAGCGCCCATCCACAGACAAAAATACAAACGTTTCGCAGGATCTCTGGGTTCTAATGCATGATTAAAAATGGGCTTGTAGGGATGGAACTTCCTTTGTGTCAAAATCTTTTGAATGAGCGATTTACTAATTCCCAGATGGACTGATCTGCTCCGCAAAGAAAGTTTGGGATAGTTCCGCACTGAATCCATTACAAAGAGAGTGGCGGCGTCGTCTTCATCGCGTGCTATATTGTTTTTCTTTACATCCAGTATGGAACCAGTGGATAGGAATTTTTTGACCAATGCTCGTGCGCCTTTATTTGAGACATAAATATAGCATTGAATTACGTAAATTCGTTGGTTTTTTGACATTTTCAACTATTATGGTTGATTTTTTTAACTGACAGTTAATTAGATAAATAAATATCGATAATTACCATGACAACGCAACTTAATTTCTGGGACTTTAAAAAATTTTCTTAAAAAAACCACCAATTTTTCGATTTTTGTCTTAAACTAAAAGAAATTTTGAAAAGGTTAAAACTGACTTGGCCGTTTCGAGACATGCAAAAACTTGTATCAAGAATACATTTTTCTTGTAAAATGCAAAATAAAAAACTCGATCCGTGGACATACTGTATACGACAATACTTTAACCCAGTAGTAGTTAATGTATCGTATCAATTTTATTGAAGTTTCATTGATATCGGAAATGTTGGTAGCTTGTTTATCCTAAATGCAACACTCTACATATTTTTATCTTACTGTCTTTCGGTAATTAATCGCAGGTGCGGTACATTTATAGATGAATAGGAACGGAATAAAAATTCTACTTTAGATATGAATATTTTTATCTGCCAATAAGATTTAGTAATTTTTTCGAAACATTTTTATTATAATCACAACCAAAATATACCTGTTTTATATCCACACAGACCGATACTTATCTGCGAACTTACTCGTCATCGTATAACTACTCCCTATCTCTTATGTATCGCTCACTATCCTCTAATGCTCTTACATTTTAGGCATTCATATGAAATAGTCTGCCCAAAGGTCCTCAGTTAATTGAAAACGTAAGTAAAGTCTTAAGTGAAACAGAGGGAGCGAGTGAAAACAAAAAGAACAAAAGAACGTACACATTTACATGCTGACTTTCGTTCTTTAAAATTGGAACTTTGGCATAGCTACTTTCGCTCTTTAAATTTGCGGCGTTTGCAAACATTAATACTGCTGGATCGTTATCCACTTCTTAAGATATCACCATACATAGACGCCTACATCCTTCTATGCCGTCTTCTACTTTATACCTATCATTCATAAGTAAAGTAAAAACATGGCATATAGGTATGTATGTACATATAAAGTATAAGCAGGGTAAATTCAGTACATATGCCAACAGTCTACGCATGCAATTTTGCAATTAGATTGCACTTCAAGATTGCTATCATACTTACGGCTAGCTGGTGGATCGCAAACCCGATAACGCTAAAAATATCTCCTGCTTATTCATGTTTTCTTTTTCTTGATAATGCGGCCTTTGTCTGCTGCTGCAACGATAGTTATTTCGACCATTAATACCAAATACGCATTCGTTTGCCGAAATTTGCCCATACCGTTTTGCATTAATGTGGAAGATTTTCATTGATACAGTGCTCAATGTCCTTCTATAACGCATGCATGGTCGTGCGTTTGTTGGCACAAACCTTAGACTTCAGCGGTTCAACGATGTTAAATTGTATTATCTGACCGACCCATCCTGATCATTAAAACTGGAAATAAATGATCAGGAAAATCTTGCAGTAATTTAATTGTCCCTGGACTTGTATCCTATACGGCATTATCTTATTGAAACCACAAGTTGTCTACATTCATATCTTGCAATTTAGGCACCACAAACTGGATTATCATGTTGCGATAGCGAACACCGTTGATTGTTATGGCCTGACCAGCCACATCTTCGAAAGGAATGGTTCGATGATGCGTTCAAATCAAAATCCGCAGGAAACAATGACACGTTGTTGATACATTTGTATCTCAACATTCTCTCGTGGATTTACTGGACTCCAAATGTGACATTTTTGACCATGAATTAAGCCATCGGGAGGAAAATGAGTCTCATTACTGAAAATAAGTTTGTCCAAAAATCAGCGTCGCTATGCGTGGTCAGTAGGTTTCAGTTCTACAGTCAGTTGAACTCTATATGTATAAAGTTGTTTTGTGAGAATATGCTATAGAGCTTCTCGAAATGTGCAATTATTTACCACGATGCCGAAGTGATGCTGCTAGACTTTCAGCAACACTTTCACGAACTGACGACTTTGTAAAGGGCGGTCAAAGTGTCCAAAATCACTAACTGATGTTGTCTCCTCTTAATTAATCCTTTCACAATTGATGAAGTTTATCAACTATTGTGGTTTGTAGCTGCTTCTGCTTCTTCATTATTATTTTAAAATATTGCTAAACAATGGAAACGCGTTGCTCTTTAGTATAGTGCTCCATTTTAACTATGAACTGCTCGTTATCACGCCGACTTTTTTCTTTCGTTGGCAACACTTCACCGCACAGATTATGCAAAATTGAAATCTGATATGAATTTTCGAACACCGTTATAGTCATTGATATTTTTATCATGTATTTCGGGTTTTAATTTTGAGCCGCTTCAACAATTTCGGATTTTATAAAGTCGTCAACTAATGCAATAAGAATTTATTTTATTTGTTTGTCGTGGCTGACGTGATCAATGCGGATTTTGTGAAACGAAGCCGGAGATTTTTCCATAGAGAAAACTCTATAGCGTTTGGTTTATAATGCTTCTTCGAAAATAACGCCTTGTAATCGGCATAACTAATCAGGCTTTAGTATATTTTATACCAAATGTTCGCATCTAAGGAAAGCAGTAGTTTTATCGAATTTTCTGAATTGTCTTTTCCACACTTAAATATCTAGTATCAATATTATAACAAAACCGTATTTTATAATTATTTCCTAATCTCGTTCAATAATATCTACTTGACAATTTCTTTCCTCCACTCAATGCATCCACGTGTTTTATTTTTAAACCTACCCAGTACTCTACGTTGAAAGTAAATTCTTGAGTATTCAGCCATCATCTTTCAATTCGAGGTAAAGATTCACTTACTCGATGCATTACAATCGGAAATGACCTTAACTTGGATACCTAAGAGATTCACTTGAAAATATCACAATGCGAGGATAATGGTCATTGTTTGCTATTGACACGAGATACAGGTGATATTTTTTATTAAATTAAACTAACATGGCCCTAACTTCTTTGTCGCAGACATCAGTGTGTAATTCGGATCGACACTTTGAACCAAATATTTGCAGAGGGTATTTTCTTGATGCTCGTCCCATTTCTAAGCGACTCCCTTACCTGTTAGTCTCGTGAGTGGTTCAATACTTATTGCATAATAAATTTCTGGAACTTGAAATTTGAATCAATCATTAATCGTTACTGTAATTGTGTAGTTGTCGAGAAATAAATTTTTTAATTTAGTTTACTCTGGATCTGGATTGACATTTCCTATACCTTTCACAATTATGTCTCTGCTTTGATGAATCCTTCTTGTTAGTTTTATTTTCTAAGGTGTGATGTTATTAAAATTCATACAAAGTTCAGTAACCGTTTAATTAACAGCTTGCGTGAAACAACCTATATATCTTTTTAATTTTGTGTAATGTATATAATTGTTTAGGCACTAATTACGTTATACATTATTAGTACCTGAAGTTATGTGCTAGTGTATATATCAGTGATATGCTAACTAGAAAATATGCACTGGAAGTCAAGCAAGAATAAAATAAACAGAAAGATAATTACTCTATACCTCAGTTTAACTTTGTTTAATTAACCTTATGTTTCTATATTAAGGTGGTATAATTTTAATTAGATAATTAAAAAGATATAATAAAATGTCGACTATTAGGTAATATACCTTAGTATTTAAATAATAAAAACATTTTGCTCCTGTAAATTTTGGGGACCTACTTATATGTCCATATGTAAAAATATGTTGAAAGAATATTATTAACACTGTCTAAAAACTTAGCTCTAGATAGTTTTACGTATTAATCCAATAAGTGGATAAAGTCTACTTGACATTCAAAAGCATACTATGATCGATTTTTCTCGCTAGTATATGTGTTCGTGAACAATTTGATTTCAAGTACACTTAGACATCATATGTTAACGTCAGACCCATGCTCACAAAACGCGTGGATATGTAGATCATAGAAGATAATACGATTACCAGTTAAAATTAGTTTCGAACACTGCCAGTGGTGCAATTTTACGATGTTAGCGATTAATTGTTATTTTCTTATTTTATCTTCGTGTTAGTACGATCACATACATTTACAAAGGCAGAATTTTCATTACTATTACTTTAGATTTAATTTGAAACTTTATGACTAAATCGATGCGACAACAACTACTACTAAGGAAATTAGTATTAAATGTTAAGTTAGGGGGTTGACGATTTTAATTTGAATAATTTACAAATGTCGTTACCTTCATATGTAATACACGTTATGCAGTGATATGTAAACTTCACGATGTAGAGGATAGTGCATTGTACACACAACCACCAACTTAATCAAAAACTGGCAAACTGGTTTAGCTATGAATACTGAAAGACGACAAGTAATGTTAGTTCAACTGAGAATTTCACTAGAATAAATAAAATGTGAGAGAGGCCAAAGACCTAGTCATCGATCACAGCAATTGGGAATTGAGAATGTACATAATTTTTACAGGAAACTTTCGCCTTCATGATTCTAATTAACACAAAAATTAAAGCCAATTACACCATGTTTTGATTGTTGGAACTCGCTACAATAAATAACTAATTTCGTAAGATGGAAGAAATTTGGTGATGAAATTCACTTCTATCTCGATAAATATATTACTAGTTACTATCTCATTCGAGAACGTAAGAATTCCCAAGAAGTTGTCGATAAATCTGTTCATCCTCTGCGTTTCATCGTTTGGAGTGAGTTTTCAGCTCAAGATGTACTTGGACCTTATAAAAATAGGAACGGGATAGTGATAAATGCTATGATCAGATGTTCATTGATTTTTAATTGTCTCCACGGGAAGATACAAATAGAACTTCAAATTTCATCAGGAAGATAGCCCTACTTTTTGGGTTGCGGTAGAAACAGTAAATTTATTAATTGACAAATTTTCTAGCCGCATAATTTTCTCGAATTATTGAATTTCTTGAAGACAAAGTATACGCAATAATCCCTAGAGAATTGATAGTATTCCTAGAGTTCTAAACGGAAGTGTCCTGAATATATACGACAGAGTAACCTAAAATTTTGAAAATGCAGTAGAAGTGTACATTATCAGATATTGTGTTTGACAAATAATTGTAGAAAGTTTCTATTTATCTTGTGATAAATGCGTTTGTATTAGTAATTTTCAATGAATTAAGTTGCCAATAAATCAAATTAGTCAGAATATGAATGTTGACAAAATGTATTTATTCGTGGGTGATACATCACTGGTAATAAGGCACAATAGTAAGGAGAATACCACAAATGAGACATAAATTACACTAGCGAAAATGAAGCATTGTAGGTGGTGGAGAGTAATAAATAACATCTATATAATGTGTTTTTCCAACCGCCAATCAATGCAGCAATATTTTTATTTAAAAATATGCGAACATTTAATTCAAATAATACTTTTCGCAATCGTTAAAAAATTCATTGTACGTTTTTTAGTAAAAGAATGTAACTATGTTTTTCATTCTACCTCACAAAATGTGCGTTTGTGAACATATGTTGATAGGAACTTTTGTTTCATGTTTTTATGTAGAAAGCTTGCTGCCGCAGTTTGTTCCCTTATTTTTCTTACAGCCTATATACAGTATGCGCGCGTTCGACCCGCTGATAGATGCATTAGCAATGTGTGGGCGACTGTAACTGGGAAGCGCTATGTTATGCTCTGTCTGATACTCTCGGTGTATTATCAATTTCTTCGCATCACCTTGATAGCTGAGTCTAATGTGCATGGACGCAGGCGCAAGTCTGTTGCTATCTCAAATGCATTCTGTCGTGTTTGAGCACTTCGATCTGTTGATACGATCTTCAATGTGGTAGAGAAGGCATAGGATTTTAATACCTATGTTAGATAAAGAGATACAATGAATGCATTCGTCCAAGCAACCAGTACCGATATACGTTTCCTGTGTTAACTAAGGGACATCTCTTCGCTGTTCTTTTTCATCTTACACTAAACGTATCAGCAGCTCGTGCGCGCGCGCCCGGTATACATATGTACACATACGCCAAAAAATACTTCGGTGTTATAAATTACATCTAAATCACACAAAAATTCAGAAACTAGTACTTGTCATAAAACAGATGCAAGAAAACTTTTATTTAATGAGAACTGTCTAGTATACTTATATGAATATAGAAACAAGAACTTTGACCGTCAGGTACCAGAATGAGTCGTTTTTTAGAGCGAATTATGAAGAGTTCACCTCAGACTTAACATCGGAAACTTCATTAAATGTCCATTCTGGAAATAACAACAACAACAATCGGTCAGTAACGTTATTCCATCAAAACGTAAGATCTTTAAACAACAGGAAATATGAATTAGAAGTGTTCATTAACGATAGGCTTACTTGTGACTTTGTGTGTGTATCCGAGCATTGGCAATCTACGGAACAATTACAACTTCTTTCCATTACTAAATATGCCCTGGCTACAAGTTACTGTCGTGCTTCCGGGGAGCATGGTGGAGTTGCCATATATAACAAAGGAAACATAGTTGGTGAACCGGTACCGGAACTGAATCGTCTATCAGTAAAGTATAGTTTTGAGTGTGCCGCTGCGAGATTTCCCTCTTACAATAAACAATTGATGATAATATGTATATTATAGATCTCCCGATTCGTGTATAGAATATTTTTTGAAAAATTGCAATTGTTGTTGGATATGTTAGTTGGTAGCTGATTAAATTATGTAATATGTGGCGACTTTAACATAAACATTCTTGTCAATAATAACAACACGGGAATTTTTGTCACTGTTACATAGTTACGGAGCTATCACAACTATCTCCACGCCAACGAGAATTACTGATACCTCTGCATCTTGTATAGATAATATTGTAATTAACAGTATTTATTACTGTTATGAGGGCTTCCGGGTTTTGACCGCATCATAGTAAAGTACATATATACAATACAAAATAAAATAAAACAAAAATGAAAAAGAAAATTACAAAAAATATATATACAACTTACTCATACTCGGCGTTTTGCCACTAATGTAAGTGGCTTCTTCAGGACCAAAACTAGGTGAGGGGCGCCAGAAGCGAAAACAATCAGAGGCGAAAACAATCCAATTTAGTATTTATTACTACGAAACAAAAGTGGTAACTTCTGGAATATCCGATCATACTGCTTAGGTTATATATTTAAATTGTGAATATGATCAAAGCATTAGCAACAGAGCAATATTACGGCGCTGCTTTAATGAAGCTGCAACTAGTGAGTTTTGTTCAAATATTAATTACGAGCGATTTGACTATGTCTTTCAAAACATTTCAATAGATGACAAATTTAATTATTTTTTGTCAACTTTTTCTTTGTATTTCAATGCATATTTCCCTCTGCAACGTGTTACAACTACTCAAAAAAAGTCACATTTGACTTCACCGGAGATTTCTGCCTACAAGAATAGAATATTTGCTTTAGAAGTAATATCGATATATATACATATTTACCTGAACGTAAAGGCTACAAACAATTACTCATACAAACTAAACTAGATCTCAATTATCGTAAAATGGTCTGCTCGAAAAACAAATCCAAAACAATGCGGCAAATAGTAGATGATTATTAGATTTGCCTAGTTCAAAATCTAATAATCATGTACATAATACAGATGATCCAGAATCATTAGCTAATGAATTTAATCTGTTCTTTAGCACACTCACTGATATAGATCTTCACACTAACGACTATAATCTTACTAGTAAAATTAAAAAGAACCCCTTTACCTTTCATTTTAGACCGGTAACTGCGTCAGATTTAAAAGAGGCTATATACAAATTAAGAAATAAAACTGGTATTGATGAAATTTCTTTGGGTATTATTGAAAAATGTTTTGATACGATTTCAGCACCACTATGTCACATTATTAAGTCGTCACTAAGCAATGATAGGTTTCCAAGTGCCTTAAAAAATGCAGTTGTTGTTCCTCTACACAAAAAGGGAGAGCACAGTAAATTAGAAAATTATAGTCAATTAAGCGCTTTTTCAAAGATTATTGAAACTATAGTTTCTGAACAAGCTTTTCTTTCTTTGTTAAGTATAATCTTTTCAATAAATGCCAACATGGTTTCACTATTGGGAAAAGTACCAGCACAGATTTATTTGGATATATAAATTGGATAATCTCCAATTTAGAAAATGACAATTTCGTATGCAGCCTGTCCATTGATTTGCCTAAGGCTTTCGATAGTGTAGACCATCATCTCCTGCTTGACAAACTAGAACGTTGTGGCATAAGGGGAATTGCGCATAAGTGGTTCCTACCTTACCTCCTCGATAGGCGTCAATTTGTAAAAATAACTAGTACTAATGGGGTAGCTTACTCAGACAATGCAACAGTAAGTATCGGTGTACCACAAGGAAGTATTTTTAAGCCCTCTATTATTCCTAATTTTCATATGTCATCAAACAAACAAAAAATAGTTAATTATGCGGATGATACGAATTTACTTTTTACTGGCGCTGACTTTCCGTTCTTAATTAAATCTGGTACGACTCTGTTACGTTCTACAGCTGATTGGCTTACTAATAATCATGTATGCACAAATAAGAATAAAACCAGTAGTATGCTCTTTAAAACAAATAATGCTAATGTTACTCCGAACCAAATTGTATTAAACTGCGAAACATAATAGTTTCATAAAACATTGTCGCTTTCTAGGAATAGTTATAGATGATACTCTTAAGTGAAATCATTACATAGACTATGTCTGTGGATATTAAACAGTGCTTGTTTTGCATTGAAGATCTTAAGTAAAGTCTTTAGTACTATGAGAACAGCATATTACGCATACTGTGTTTCAATAATTCGCTATGGTATTCTTTTGTGGGGAGGTTCCTCTGACACGGGACGTGTGTATTGCAAAAAAGGGCAGTGCGGACACTGTTGAACGTAGATAGTCGAACCTCGTTGCGATCTTTGTTTAAGATTAACGGTTTACTAACTATACATGGTATATATATATGTATATATACATAAATGCTTGTTATTTATTTTTAAGAACAAAGAATTATTTAGTGAACACGAAAAGATACACACATATATCACTAGAAACAGATTATAATATACCAAAACAGAGGCTTACTAAATTTACAAAAAATGCATTGTATAATATTATAATATTCTATAATAAATTGCTGGATACTATTAAATTGGAAACACGTCTTAATACTATACGTCTACACGTCTTATAACTATAGCTGCAATATTGAACCATATTCTATACTCGAATATCTCAACTATCAATCTAATTAAGCTTTTGTTTTGTGATTTCTGACGCTATTTTTACGTACCTATGTAATTTTTATGTTATGTATTGGTAAAAGATTACTATTATTATTATTATTATTATTATTATTATTATTATTATTATTATTATTATTATTATTATTATTATTATTATTATTATTATTATGCATCAGTAAACTTGTGATAAGTACGAGTATGTCGAATGTAAATACTGCAGTTGTTTGTTTTTGTAATACCAAATTATTCATGATTCCATGAGTAACGAACCCAGTTGAAGCATCTTCGTATTAGATTTTATCAAACCAATTCATACTTGAGGCTATTACTCTTTAAATGGATGCACTTAACATTATATTACGTTTCAGATGTAATAAATTTTCCTCTACGTTGAGCATTATTGCCACCTTATAGTTGCCACTTAAATAGGTACTTTCAATTTCATAACTTGTTACAGAATATATATCATAAGCATCATTCTACTGATATAAGTTTCCTATTATATACAGCCGAGAACTAAAGATACTAAGTAATTACTAAAAGTGTAAAAAAAAACTTAATAAAAATTTGTGTATGAGTTCAATAAATTTGTGTAAAATTTTATGACTCAAACAATAAAAATATCATGCATTGTACAATAAACAATATCTAATTTAATATAACTCTATTAATATTATTCATGTTTCTTTTTTTTGTTACAGCAAGACTGTCCAAATGGTCGATTGACACCTGCCAAATTTGTAGATATGTATAAGATGTTCTTCCCTTCTGGTAATGCCGAGGAATTTTGTGACCATGTTTTTCGAACTTTCGACATGGATAAAAATGGTTATATTGATTTTAAAGTAAGTAAACGTCCTTGTCTAATATAACTGTTAAAAATCAATGAATGAAGCATCAATTACTACTTATAGCACCAATATTTTAGTACATATTATTGTATCAGTTGAATGATTGGAACTAATTCTTTTGTAAGAACATTGCATTATCAAATTGTTTTTAATACCATTTGCCGTATACTAAATCAAAATTTGAGTAACCTTTTTCGTGTCAGTTGTTCCCTTTATTGTTTGTTCAAGTTCTTTAGCGGAAACTTGCTTAATTTTCTTGATATTTTCATATTAAATAAACGTGTTTGGGCGTTTTAAAAGCATGGCAAATTTAACAGAATAGTATAGCTATTCTCCGCAGAAGATATAACGTTACAGTTAGGTACAGGTTTGCTAATTGGATAAGTCGCTGTTAAAAACATCACATAGCAAGTTTAGAGCTTCATATAAGCTTTACCATCTTTGAAGGAATCTATGTTTAGTACGAATGCTGTTCGCGCAAAAAAGCCTTAGTCAATATTGTGTTTATATATAAGTATATATTTTTGTATGTGTGGTGGGTGTTTAGTTGCGTTGATACCGTAAGCTGTATCGCTTGTCTGGCTATGACTGCAACTCTCGCGCTGTAGTTTGTGTGTGTGTCTAATTGTGTTTTAATGGCTTTGTGACAACATCATACCGCCTTTTATAATGCCGCGCTGTTAATTACTTTGCTCTCAACAGTGTATAGTCGAAGCAGAGTTTTAATTCTCCGAAAAAATGTCACTGTCTCTCCGGAGAATTGAAACCCGGCTCCTATCGTTCCGCCACAACGATAGTCAGTCGCCTAACCACTGTGGTTATAGACCTGTTGAAAATATAAAAATCGCCATTTGCAGAATTTGAACCGCTTATAAAAAAAGGAAAAACTGTATATTTTTAACACTAGTGCTTTTTTACGCCAAAAGATAACTTGATCGTCTAACTTCATCTAAAGTACATATACCATTGGAAACGGGATTTATTTCTGTACTATGTTATACTAAATACACCAGCAATCTTACCAGACGTCACGGTAACTGTTATGATAATGGCTGACGTTTTATAGGGTAACATTAAATTGCACTTGATCTCTAAATTTAAATTTTAACAACTCATAAATCAAAATACTATGTACGTAATTTGAGAAATATATAATACATGTTAAAATCTCCTCAAGTTCTTTTATTCTTCTGTTTAAAGTTAGATAGATTTGTCACGTACACTGCAACGTCGCACAAATAGATGATTTCGTACAAGTATAAAAAAGTTTATAACCAAATTACGTATGTGCACACTATTTGATACCTAATACTGCCACCACAACCGCATTCTGACATTCTAAGAGTTAAACTTATAACACGTTGTATCACTTGTATTGTAACGTCCGTTATACGAAGATCCATATGAGACGTAAGAGCTCCCTAAATGATGTAACTCTACTATCGAAACTTTTTTCTATCCTCAGCCGCTCAAAGATTATTTTAAAATGTTAGATGAATTGCATGAGCACATTATATATCTTTGATATCCATCTCAGCTGCTACGGAAGATTAGCGAACAACACTCGATTAGGACTACATACTGACAAGGTTTCGTCACAATGAAACTGTTCTTTTCAAAAAGCATATGGGAAAATGGTTTACCTTTGAATATAGCAAAATTGTGTTATTGCATCATATCTCGGCATTATACTTGAGACCAAAATAGCACTCGCATAATTTCTGCCGAAAATCGTTACGAGGGAGAGTCAAAAATTTTAAGAGTAAAGTGCCCCCATTTTTAACATTAGACTTTTCTTTATTAAAAAGAAAGTAAAATATCGAGTTTCATTCAATTTTTTATGGAAAATTTCTACTGTTTATTCTGGAAACATAAATACGCAAATCTTACTCTCTGTAGACACGTAACAGAAAAATAAATGATTGCAAAAGTCAGCTCCAAAAATAATATAACTGTTGAAAATAAAAATTCAAGAACTCTACAAATACTCAAAATTTTATTTAACTGAAATTGTGTGATTCATTTTAACTTAATTCTTTAAAATTGTAATATTTTTTCATAAAATTTGTTTTAATAATAATTTAAAGATACATAATAGGAAATAAAACTCAAAATACATTAACAAAATCGTAAACAAAAATATTTATTTACAAGTACATTATTTTTCTACGTGAGCTCCGCATTCTCTATACTTTTCATTGTCCTGTTGTTCGTTTCTTAAAAAAACCGGATTAATTTGAACGACAACTGCCTAATCGTATTTTCTAAAAGTCCAGATTTCTAAATGGTCGATAGTAACCCCAGAGAAAGAAATCCATTGGAGTAATGTCAGGCGATCTTGATGATTTTCTGAAAACCGTCCGATCCATTTTTGAGGAAATTGTTGAAAGCCATTCTCTTATTTGCAATGGATCGAAGCATCATCTTGTTGAAAATACATTCGCTCGTAGATTTAAAGGATATAACGTCTAAATTCATTCTGCAAGAATTGTAAATATACCTGCATTTAAATTTTGCCGGAAAAATATGGTCCAACTATTTGAGTATTCAATATACTACATTGTTTTAAATGAATATTGGCTTTTACATTCAATTGTAAAATTAGGATTTTGATTAGCCCACCACCTACAATTTTGAGAACTTACTACGTTGCTGGTAAGGTTGTTTTCGTCAGTAAATAATATTTGACTTCCAAAATGGGGATTATCTTCCTTCTTCCTTGGAACCAAAAACAAAAGTCATTCTAGCATCTAATTCTTTGTTGAAGAGTTGAAATTCTAAGTACTTGTTTTTTTTAAGAAACGATTTTACGGAAATACCTAATACTTCTTCTCTTTCAGACAACTAGTGAACTTCATTTTGATAATAACACATTTAAACTATTTTCTTCATTAGTTACTCATTTCTCCTTGTAATTACTTTCCACGAACCAGTCTGTTTAAATTTGTTCACAATTCGGCATACAGTAGAATCGTTATTTTTATTGTGTCTATTCTTAAAACTGTTTCGCGATAGCTATAGTAATTTTCACCACGAATTAGAACTATTTCTACCTTTTCTTGTATCGATAAACATTTTGATAGCAAAACTAAATGTATAAAATCCATAACTCAAAAAAACATCGTCGAAAAAACATGTCGAATTATGCTGAGACTAACTTTTTTATACATTTAAAATGTCAAGGTTTATTATTCTGAACCACAATTTCAGTTAAATAAAATGTTTTGCCACAAAACTAAATATGCTGTGCAGCAAAATTATTTCACATTCTTGAATTTTTATTTTCAAAGAGCTATATTATTTTTGTAGCTGACTTTTGCGACGTATTATTTATGGTTTTCTGTTACGATGTCTACAGAGAGTAAGATTTGCGTATTGTATGAGCGCGCTCAATTTCTTATACAGGGTAATTCAGAATAAACAGTAAACTGAAATTTTCCATAAAAAGTGAATGAAACTCGATATTTTACTTTAATTTTTAAAGCCAAATAACTATTGGTTAATAAAGAAAAGTCTAATGTTAAAAATGGGGACTTTACTCTTAGCGTAATTTTGTATTTTTGATATCCCTCGTATACGATGAAGTTTCGGCGAAATCACGAATTTTGGTCTCAAATGCCGAGATATGTGCAATAACATAATTTTGCTTTTCAAAAATCATAAAATTTATATTATTTAAATTTTCTTAACGCCTTCTAGCGATAATGGAGAAACAATATTAAACCAAATTTGCTAAATTTCGTTCACTAGAAGCAGAATAATTTAAATTTATACCATTAATTAAATTTTTACCATTCACACGTTTTTAAAGATATCTTCGGATTGGTAAAAGACAGCGATACCCAGTTTTTGCTAATTTGTTGGTAATTTAGCCTACTTTTCAATTTGTTGTCAAAAATGTATGTTTCCATTTAATATTTTCGAGAAAAAACAAAATTCCAGAAAAAAATTAAATAGCGCCCTCTAGCATGCACGTCACTTATTAGATTGGTTCCTATTTGTAAGCATTAGATTGGAGGAGTAATTCTGTTTTCAACGAGACTAAGTTTGCAAAGTTCGATTCAACAGAGCGGGAATTATAAGCCCCTTCCCTTATTTGACAAAATACAAAAAAGTCCCATGTAAAATATGCAAAATGTTCAGTAGATTCCGGTTTTCATATTTATCATAGACCTTAAGTTGGTAAATTTTGTGTAAAATAAGATCCAGATATTTCTCGGGGTCACTTTAGTCAGTAATATTTTTTTCCCAAAGCTGTACTGTAAACCGTTCCTGAGATATGGCCGAGCGACATTCTTAGTTGGCCACACGGTACATGAAGCCCTTACTTACAATAATATGAATCGGTAACTAAAAAACTCGGGTTTGTACCATAAAATATACTAGCTTTGAAAATATTTCTTAATATGGGCATTCACAAAACTAGGCTATATATTTTTATCACCTGTTTTTAGTGGTTTGATCGGTTTTTCGCAACTAATTTGTTACAGGCGCCAAATAAACAACAATAAACTAGAAAGAAAGGTCGATAAACCTGTATGTGCATACGTTTCTATATGAAATCAGATTGCAAGAGGTAACAGCTGATTACATAATTGAAATTTAAACAAGTACATTTCACTGTTTTTTCATTGGTGAAAGCGATGGTTTTAATACGTTAAAAATAATGTTTCTATTTAAATATCATTCATAAATGTAACACATATGAAAATATTGCGCACAACATCTGAACTTATATTTCAGTTTTACTTTATGCTTTTATACAGTTTTAGTAGGAATATACTTGTGCTGAAGTTTTATGCTCTTTGGATTTGTTTTCGAATTTCAAATGATGATCTATTTTTTATAACAAAAGTTTAATATTTTAAAAACTTAATTTGGAAATCAAAATTAAATAATTATATTACCAGACATACTCGATAAAATAGAAACTCTCCCATTTAGACATGACTAAATAAAGGTATTTCAGTAAGACGTATCCAATACTTTTTCATTTTTTATTGCAATTACGAGGATGCAAATAATATTAGAGAAGTAGAAAGTTTTCACCATTTTCCATATCAGTAAGTCAACAATTGTTAGTTTGTTTTCGTTCGATAGATTATCATTAGATAGTATTAGTTACTTGAAGAATTGAAGAATTTTTGGAGCTATTTCCATCGTTTGTTGGATGACGAAAAAATTCTTCAATTATTCATCCATCGTCCACAACTTTTCGTCGTGAATTAGTATTAGTTACATTGAGCAACAAAACATTGTCTCAGAAAGAAGAAAATCCGTCAGCATATTAGGATTCCATTTTCATTGATATGTACATCTTTTCCAAAGCTGAAATCTCCCGATAAAAGCGTTGCCCATGCTTATCCCTCATTCCGCCAATATTTTTCGAGAAGAAATGTAAGTGCAGGAAATGTACTTTTAACGACATGTTGCGACCTAAAAATTTTGCCAAAAAAAATTGCAAGTAACAGTTCTAAATGCTTGCTAAGCCGCTTTCTCCACTGAGTTTAATAATGCCTCAAACTTTTTCTTATTGTATTTTAATTCTCCGTTAATCCTAGTTTAATATGTAACGAAGGTAACACATATTTTTAGAATTGTAGAATTCGTAAAGTTTCAAATTTTTCTGTTCAGAAATGAATGACTCGCGTTTAGGCAATTATTTTTAAATAATGTGGTTTTTCCTGTCTTATTATACCATTTACAAAAATAAACGACAAGTGTATTTTGTACAGCCAAGTTGCAGACCACGAATAGGTGCAATAACTTTCGAAGCACCACGAGTATGCCATTTATTCACTGCATATTAAAATTTTTCCAATGTAAATAAAATAAAATTTACGTATATTTCTTTCATACTAGCTATAATATATTCTAATAGTACATTTTTTTCTACTGGTAATGGTATAAAGGTGGATTTTAATAAATAAAAGCATAATATACATTTTTCTACTATTAGATTTTACAGAAGGCATACCTTGCCATGGAAAACAAAAGAAACTTACAATATTCGTCAAAGACAAGAAACAGTAAAAACGATAAACTAATATTAACAACACATAATACTAAATTGACATTAGGCGTTCGAAACGGGTCGATAGTCGCTCTCGTTAGGCGACTACCCTGCGACGTGAGAAATCGTTGGGCCCAAGATTCAATTCTCTGAGGGAATAGTGATATTTTTCTCGGGGAATGGTATTCCGATTGATCAACCATTCATTGTTGGAGGCCAAGTGATTAATAACACAGCATTATAAACAGCGAGATAGTACTGTAACAAGACCATTATACTCATTTACATACACAAATTATACAACCAAAATTGCACGCTAGTCAGACAAGCAGCACAGCTTTAAGAAGACGCTGCAACTAGCAACCATCACGAGATAAAAGAATGTCTACCATTATTATCAGCACACATTAAAAAAATGCGTATAGTTAACACAGTTAGGTCCAGGCTCAGATCTCTTAAATATATTCTTGTGTAAATCTTACCATTACACATCACAAAGTCTGATTGTAGGGTTTAAACTAAAAAGAAATAGTTGATAATTATATCTTATTGTATAATTTATAAAATTATATAATAATATATATTAATAATATAATAATAATATATATTAATATTTTTACATATATAGCATATAAATTTAACATATGTGTGCGGACCTAACTGTGTAAACTGTACATATTTTTTTTACGGTGTATGTACGACACCTTATCAAAATGGACTGAACAGCTTTCCTAATTTTACGCATATTTAACCCGTCGCACGCATTAATAACAGCTTCCAGTAGCTGTTCCTAGGTTGCATATGATCGTAGGTATACGGGTTCTTTTATTGCTTTAAAAACCAAGAAATCTAATGTTGAAAGATCTGGGTAAAGTGCGACCCATAAAACGGGACTATTTCTGTCTATTCATGAGTTTGGAAAATTTCATCTGAATATCTTTTGATATATGCCCGATCATATGGTGGGAAACATTCACACCCCATCTAGGATATTGTCAAAATCTTTCCTAAAAAATATAAATATGGATTTCCAATTAAAGTCCAATTAAAAATAAATAACCCAACGAGCTGCGAACCGGATAGATTAAACCCGGACTTAATCCGACATCGCCTTACTTCTAAACAGAGAAGATTTCTTTGGGCCTACATATGTTTATTATGACGATTCAACATGACGCAGTTTGTATGTCTTTCGTCGGTCCATAAGATCTGTATCGCAGAGTTGTTATTTTGGTACGCATTTATGAACCAAATTCAAGAATTTAATCGTCTTTCATCGTAACCAAGGTGCAAAGTGTGCCCAAGTGATTTTTTATAAGGATAGTATTTATATTTTTCGAAAATTATTACTGCTGTGCGGTGAGGTAGCAGTGCCCTGTGCAATTTGGCGTGTTGATGTCGATGAATTTTGAGTAACAGCAGATAAATCGGTTCATCTGCAAATTTTCTTCAATATAACAGCTAGTTTTGGGGTTCACACAACTAGTATAAATTCTTCAAGGTGTCTAACGATGGTTGCGGGTGATCAAAATTCAATATAAAATAGCATTCACCGACTCTCTGACTATTTTTCTTACAAATAATGTAATCTTCACCATCATAGTTAACTTAATAAAACTTATCTTGTTTTTCATGCCAAGGCACGATTTTGTTGAATATAATAATCCATCGTTATGTGTGATTATATGTAACCTACTAGGAGCTGATGGAAACTGACATTGACAGGTTAGATGAGCGCAAAATTAGGCCGTTAACTTCGTGTTGGAAATGTGTTTTGTATGTGTCGATAATAATGGTAGACAGTTCGCGCAGTTAATGTAAATTTAGCGTGTCGCATGTTGTTCATAATTAATTCGCTTAGCCTTTTTTTGTTTCTTATCTGTTGTTGAATATAATAAGTTTATTTTAGTTTCCATAGCAAGACATGATTTTTGTTAAAAATAATAGAAAATTGTATTGTAAATGCATTATTATTATTATGTCATAGCCAATTATGGATTCTATTTAAAAAATGAATTTTTGTTTCTAAAAAGTTTCAAAGACAAGTCACAACAGCAAGTCATACATTTCCTTCAATGAACTATATGGTATCTGGATTAGGCTCGTAAAGATGCACACCTTTCTACATTTAACCGAATACATAACTCTTATGGTTTCCGCGATTCAACAATACAAATTATGAAAAAATCGCTTTTTTAAGGAGTGTGCATTAGAAAAAAACAGAAATAACGAATAGCAAGGAAAATCGCATTCCGGATAGAAAATCTTTATGCAAACCATTTACTATTGTACAACAAATAGTAGGTGTTCAATGAATTAGAAACTCTTATGGTTTTTACAAAATATTGTAATAAAACTCCTTGTACGTATATTATGTATTTTATTCTATACAAAACAAGTAGTAAATTGAAAATACAAGTAGTTTAAATCAATATTTGGTACTACCACCTTTGACGTTCAGTACTTTTCTAATTCTTTGTGGCATACTATTTATACAGGTTTTAATTGTATCCTTAATAAGTGGATCATTTTCCCAAATTTCTTCAATTCTCTGTTTTAATACATCTATATATTTTTTTTATATTTAATACATTTATATTTGGATTATGAAATGTTTTATTTTCGATTTTAATACGGCCCAACCGTTTTCTATTGGGTTCAAATCCGGGGAGTTCCCACACCAAGGAAGCAATGTCGTACCTTGCTCTTCTAAAAACTTTTTTACAGTTTTGACTGGATGGCATGGAGCACCGTCGTGCATAAATGTGTACGACTTGTCTTCTCTACATATACCTTGCAAATATGGAAAAAAAAACATCCCTCAGCATCTTAAAATATTGAGTTTGGTTCATGGTTCCAGAAACAAAGTATAGGGGACCAGGACCACGTTCGGAAATGCAACTCCCTATCATCACTGCTGGTGGATGTTTAACAGTTTTAACGAGCCATTCGTCCTTGTACCTTTCATAGGGTCTTCTCCTCACATACAAAGCGCCATCCGTTACGGATTCTATCCGACATTCGTCACTGAAGATCTCCTAATAAAGAACACAAAAATCAGAAATAACTAAACATCACACTGTTTACCGAAAATAATTTTTGTAACAACAAAAGAAAATACTAACTCTTTTCCAGTCATCCACAGTATAATTCTGATACTGTTTTGGCCATTGCAGTCTCGCTTTCTTCATCCTAGCAGTTAGTTTGGGTTTCTTAACCGGCCGTCTACATTTTAAGCCGCCTTCGTAGAGTCTACGACGCAGTGTCATGTGTGATATTTTTATGCTATCTTGTCGCAGGTTCCGAAGTATCGTTCGTGCCGATACCCTACGGTTTAGTAAAGCTGGCAATATTATTTTTCTCTCCATTCCAGAAGTGGTTATTCTCTTTTTGCGACAATTCGTTCTATTTGATGTGGTAGGTGGTAAGTTCTATGTTAGCCGTTTCGAAATTCGCGACACAATAGCAATGAAACTTTCACATTTTTCGCTATTTCCCGCTGAGTTAGTTTGTTTTCAATCAGTAATGAAGCAATAATGTCTTTCTTTTCATTACTGATGTCTTTTTTACGGCCCATGCCGACAAATAAGAAAACACAAACTTAATATCACTAAATACATACAAAAGTGTCTTAATGTCTGTATATACTACACTAAATAACTGAAATCTATATATTTACACTATACACAAAATTACAATAATTTATTTACACTAATTTCGCTAAAAAAACCACTTATCAGTAACTGTTCTCGACAACGCAATTGGCGGTATCTGAGACGATATTGCGATCCTTGGATTTCTACCTGCTAGCGAAGGATAGTAAAAGGAACTATTACGATGAAAAGTGGTATTTATAAAGTAAACTATAAAGTATGTTTAACGAAATTTCCGGGAATAGAAGATATTCACAACGAAAGTAAGTTTTAAAGTACTTTTCTAGAAGTTTCTAATTCATTGAACACCTACTGTATATCCTTATCGTAGCAGATGCCTTTAATTCGTCAATAACGAATAATTTGTTAGTGATTTATTTACACATATGCAAGTGTTCAATGCTTTATCGTCAGTTTGTAAGGGAAATCAGGCGCAGTTGATATCAGAGGAAGCAAATGCATGAAAGTATTTAACAAAGGGGCATTGAGTGTCTAAAGTTGTGCATGGAGCTAACAATAAGCTATTCCCTAATTTTAAGTCATTGTACTCAATACGTCGCTGACTTTTTGCACACATTCAGAAAAAAATTGTAGTTGGAGCCAGTACTAAGCAAATACAATAATTACAAGAACTACTACAAACTGAAAAATTAAAATGTTTGCAAGACGCCCTTTATGACAATGTCTGCTGATTGTTTAATACATTTTTCTGAATTCAATGGTGAAACTAGTAGTGAACGTATTATTTACTGATACACACCAGTTGCTGCAAGAAATATGCAATCTTGCGAAGTATTGTGGAGTGCTAAAGTGGTACATTGAATATAATCCAAATACAAAGGTATAAATTGATATACGTGGGATTGCGTGGGAACAGGACAATAGGTTGTTGTTCAGACGTAGCAACAATTATTTATCATATGAAAGATATAAAAAAACCAAGAACCAAAAATTTAGGGCACATGGCCAACGCTTAGCCGGCTAGATCGTTACATTGTACATTGTCAGTATTAACTGTATTTTAAAAGAACGTCATTATTAATTAAAACCAAACTAATACATTTATATCATTATATCTACCACAAGCAAAATAATTACAGTATGCTTAATTTAGTATAATCAGCTCTGTAAAATAAACTTTATCTTAATGGTTATCGAGTGAGGTCAATCAGAATGATGGTTTTATTCTCACCGTATACGTATTGTTAGCTGTTCTGATTAGATTCATTACGATTATTTCACGCATAAATCGTCTAGATTTATATGACTGTAGCTTACTTAACATGTATACATATGTAGCCTGAAATTAAATTGTGAATAACGATGATATGTTGCATGTCTACTTAAAATCATATTTTATTATGAATGTATTGCATTCGTTTGTGACGTGTATTGCCGATGCGCTTTATAATACTGCAGCGAATATTATTAAGTGTCAATGTGACGGACACGTATTAAAATTAATAAATTGTATTTCCAATAATTATCAATTATCGAAATCTACCGGCTATTTTAACACGGTTCTTTAATTGTTTATTTGCTACATTAATTAAGTACCTATGCTACTTATTGTAGACATAAGATTTAATTTATTCTTTAAAATACTGATTATTTAACACATATGGATAGCTAACAATCAGCAATAATGACAGCATTATTTTATTGGAAAAGAAACTCTTTATATCTTTCATATGATTTGAATGACAAGGACGCATTATGAATATTGATTATATTATTCGGAACAGGTAATTCGCACTCTAGCGAATTTATGTGATTAACCGCAACATCGAATAGCATCATAGCTATAATATGCGTATAGCGTAAAATATGTGTTGTATAACGTTTAACTATCCTCACTCTAGAAAAATGTAGCTGCAGATACATAGATGTACATATATCAATTTAAATAATTTTATATACGTACGAAATCACATGAGAGTGAGAAGTGAGGCTTCTATTCCTAAAGGTTTCATGTGGAATGTATTGCTCAATCAGTGAAATAATATTTCAGTTGAAATCTTATGATAACTAATACAAAGGATACCGCGTATGATACGAGCTGTTTTGTACGCGCGTTTTTTTAATGAAAAGAGAATGTGGTATTTTACTTGCAAAAACTTTAATCAGATTTTTCAGTTTTTTTCAATTTTTTCTTCCTACTATAAAGTGCCATATTATTATTTTTTAATAGAAAATATTTTTTATTAGTTGAATCGACTAATTTAGAATTTACACAGATTTAAAATTCATAAAAATTGTAAAATATTTGCTCCTGTTTTGCATGTAAAAGCTCAACTCTATCTAAATAGACGCTCATCCGTTAGTCGTCGATTGATGTACAGTTTTGTGTTGAAATTGCTTTGTGGTTAATTGGTGCTTTATAAAAACTCAGGAAGTAGAGCCTAAACAGGTGTTTTACTGGTTTTATGCTTACGGCGTATCCGCTTCTTCTGTAGTTACATAAAGCCATTGTATCAAAGTGTAAAATGCATTATCATATCAACTCAGTGGCATAGTAATAACCTCATGGCTCGATGAACGCTATAGTAGCTTTAAAAATGCGCTCAAATGAGCTAAAGTACCCTTGGGTAATTCTAAATTATTAATATGGCTATTTACACAGGAATTTCTGCTCGCGATCGATGTGACGTCAAGCGGTACACCGGAAGAAAAGCTGAAGTGGGCCTTTCGCATGTACGACGTAGATGGAAATGGTGTCATCGACATACAAGAGATGACTAAAATTGTGCAGGTATGTTTGTATGCTTCATTTATTTATATTATTAATTATGTCTTATTCTGCTCCTTGTTTTACGTTTGTGTACTATTAGTATGTTATCAGGAAATTTTTAAATAAATACTTTGTATAAATATTTTATGTAACCTTTAATTGAATAAAACTAGCTTTTTAGTAATATATAAGTGCTATTTCATAGTTTGCCGGTTTGCTATGTGAAAAGTTTTCAATTTAACAAAGCAGCAAAAACAAAAAATATTAGCCGTTATATAAAATACATTTTATTGTCGGCTATTATTGCGACTTATTTCCCAGTCAAAGCATGAGGTCAATCGAAAAATACCATAAAGGAAATACTTAAAATAAACTTGAGGAAATGGCTTATACACCAACGTAGTCAAAATAACTCAAATCAAAATATTTCTTTTCAAATACATTCCATTCAAGTACAGTTTGTTTGACAAGCTTAAGCTGCTTTGTCGAAAAACAATCAATACTCGCTTGATATTCTACACAAAGAGATACCATGCTTTCAGTTAAATTCTTATTTAGATGCAATAATATAGGTTGCTTGTCTTTATAAATTAAGGTTCCAGATACGGGATGTCTTTAGCCTTAAAAAAAGGTGTAATTTAAGTGGTATATGGAACCTACCAATCTTTACGTACAGATTGTACTGGTATATGTCTATGTCTTTCTACATTTCGCATATTATATTTCACTAGATTTAATTTAGAAATGAGCTTACATAGTTCATATAGTACACATCTAAATAAGACACAAAACCTTTTATTTAATTTTCTGCACTTTGACGAAGGGGTAAACGGTCGCCCAAACGTCGAAATTGAAGTAAATGTTTTAAGGAATCGATTTGATATTTTATTGGTGGAAACCCATAAATTAAAATCTTCATTTAATAATAGAATATATAATTAACGGCTCCAGAATATGACCAAAATATTCCGTTCTAGCTTTGACGCGTGGAGATTGTGTTGACACAAACTTCTTTAGTCATCTAGTATTATAATTAATACATATATGTATGTTATGACCTTTACGTACTTATCTTTCAATTCCTAAAATATTTTCACTTGTAGGTCAATCAAACAGCAAATTAATTAAATACCAATTTATTATAGAAGATATAATATTATGTTTTCGTTTACAAGACTTCTTCTTGACATTTAATATTGAATGTCAATTTCTTCCACTGAAGAAGTCTTGTAAACAATCAATACTAGAGTATTTGATCCCCTACTATCATTTTGATTTGATTTGCTTACGTTTTCGTTTTAGTAGCAAATGCTCCTGTAGCTATTTTAACGCTGTACAACACTTTATAACCCTTACATATCTTATTGATGATGTTGACAGCTGCTTATACGTCAATTTTTAAGCTCTTCTTGACAATCGGTCAAAAGCCGGAACGCTAAATCTATGAATTCTACGCAAATCTTTTTTGACTGGATTATTCTGTTTTCAACTATCTGAACCGCTTTCAGGTTCTGCAAGCTGCGGTTCAATTAATTGTTTGAGTTTGTTTGTTAATTATTTCTTTCAGTATTTTGGTAATAGCGTTGAGCGGGGTAATTCTTCTATAGTTGTTACAACCTCTTCGATACCCCTTTTTGTATACTGGCGTGTAATGCTGTTGTCCCTTCCCCTAATATCTCTTCTTTACCCCACGTTTTATTAGATAATTATTTATTTTAGTAAGCTTTTTATCTTTCTGCTAACTCCTCTAATGTTATTTCTACGTTATTTTTTATTTGATTGATTATTCGTAGCTGTATTGAAGTTATCTATATTTTCACCTCCCAGCAAGTTTTGGAAATATTTCTACCATATTTTTATAATATTTATTTCATTAGTAAGTATTTTCCGCTTTTTATATACATTTTTACGGTCCCTTTTTCCGTTATCATTGTCTTTAAGTTTTTCGTTTACTGTGGCTCTCTGCTGTGGTTTTCCGCATGTAGCTATAGGTTTTTTGATTATAGTGCTTTTGAACCTAGAACGCGTTTCTTTTAAATTTTTCCTCTTAATACTTACTATAATATGGTGATTATGGAGAGGTGTTGTATATATAATTATATATAATACAATAATTATAGGACCTGTATGGCACATAAGTAAACTAAAAGAAAATACGATGATCGTGAAACACATATTTGCGTAAGCATCGGATTCGTTTTTAACGACCGTGCTCAGACCAAAACTGTATATTCTTTTATATGGATTATTCATTGAGGATGCAAGATGATTGTATATATAACAACATTCTCCAACTCTCAACATGAAGAGACTGATAATTATTTCATAAATTGCAAGCTATAAGCAAGTTCGTTATATCGATCAGCAATTGAGTGGGTATTTCACAATGTTTCCCCATTATCTTATTTTAATTCACCATCTAACTACTATATCTTGTACCCGTAGTCTTTCGTCGCACATTACTTGCACATTCCACGAAAAGAATCCTTTACGATTCCTGTATTCTTCTGCATCTGGTCCCCCAGGGGATTCAATTCTAATGTGTGTGCAATCTATGGCTCCTACTGTGCAATTTTATAAAATCTAATTTTCTGTGCTTTCTGTTCTTCTCTAGTTCGAGGGAAACAGATATATCTGTTTGACATTCGAGCAATAGCCATAGTTACCACTTTCACTGCTTCACATGCAGAAGTTTTACTGACACCAGAAAAATCTCCTACTATTAATAACATTGATCCCATTGTATAAAATCTCTCTTCTCTAACGCGTTTGTAAATAAATAATTTGTCATATCTATGTACTGGTATGTATGTGTACCTTATTTTAAATCCTTTGGGCCGCCTAATCCTATCATGATGTTCCATCATTTCTTCTTCATCAGATTCAAATACTGCCAACAATATCCATTATAAATTTTGAAAATAGACAATTGCCGCACTTTATATAGAAAATAAATTTAAATACCTAACCTAATTTTTAATGCTACCTTCTCCAGCAATAGCAATCATAAGACAGAATGCACTTATTCCAAGTTTATCTGTCTGAAAAGCGAAGAATAATCTATTCCAGCGTTTATACCGTTGTTTATTCTATACGGTGTTTACCTAGTAGTTGTAGAACAATGATTTGTGGTTTAAACTAGGTACAGAGTTATACTAGGTTTATCTACGCATTGTAGAACCGGTCCCGATTGTAATACGCGAACTTCATAATACTGTCAGCTAAATTTCTATAGTTCCAGCTATTTATTTTTATATTATCTATATTATCTAATTTTATATGTGCGCATGAATGTGTATACCGGCAGTAGTCTAACTAAGAAGAACCCACCCTACAATTAACAGAGTGTCTATCATTTTAATTTGAAAAAACTATCCTCACAATTGCTCCACTTACAACAGGTGGATCTCCATAGCTCTTCAAATATTTTATCAAATTATGTGAAATATGCTATGGAAATGCAAAAGTCTTCTTTTCGTGGTTATAATCGATAGAAAATTATGTTGTTGTTTTTGGGAGCCTAATATTTAACGTGTTTGCTTTTGATATAAAAATCACTAACGTTTGTAGAAACAGTATATACTTGCAGTTTTTTCTAAAAGAGATTTATTTCAATATCAGCAGTTATTTTATTAACCACTGTCGAGGCAGTTCTTTTTTTTACATTTTTTTTTGCATATTCAGTTATACACAATAGTGTTAGTATAAATAGTTTTATCTAATATACAATAGAATTTACATTTCACAATATTCCTAATATTTGTTTTGTATTTTAGTAGTACAGGACTTCTATAAATTGAACCTATGTTAGCTGAAATAGATAATACATATTATGTAATTGCACTAAATTTTATCTTTATTTGTCGATTTATATCGTGCATTGAATGGCGCATTCTATATTACTACCTTGATTGGTCCATACCAATTTAAATACCATGCATGTATCTTTCTTTCTTATGATTTATAACTGCATAAGTACTTGGCAATATTTAATATCTGTTTAAGAAAATACAAAATTTTCGCTGTTACTCGTTTAAACATATGTTGTGCACTTCGTCTAAATAACATAAGAATATGTGGTTAATTATCTTTTCAAATGTAATATTTATCTAATGCATAAGAAGAAATTTATTTCCTATGAGAACAATATACGCTATATTTAAAGCGACGCGGCCCTAATTTCTGTCATTAATTAGTAAAACGTGTTACGTTCGATACCTAGAGGCTAATTGCAGGCAACACCCTCTATGGTATTATTAATTATATTACGTCTAGTTTAGTCAGACCCTGAAGCAAGATATTGACTTGCAGTAAGTCGTATATGTATTCCATTCAGTCATAAGAACAACATATTTTCATTATCCGTTGCCTATATCAAATCTTTTGAGAACTTTGATGATAATTACTTACGCTAATAAATGCAATTTGTAATGCCACAAAAAAAAATAAATATATAAAATATTCTCAGGCTAAGCAGCCAAAATCGAAGTATTAAAACTCACTTTATGTACTTATGTACTTTAGCAGTGTTATTTATTGCTTCATGAACGTTATAAATTTGAGCGACATTGGTATTTATTACAAAAATGCTTAATAGCAATGGAAAACATCATAACTGCAGCACAGAACAGTCAGCATAATATGTATATAATAATATATAATGCACTGGTTATGTTAATAGATGACATTTATTCATTAAAATACATAAAATTGAAATAAAAATGCACAAAAAATATATCATTGATTTGTAATTTTAATGAAGTAATGAATACAATTATTTAGATCCATACAGTTTGTGCCTAAGCACATACAGAAAAAGCATTTTGAAACCTTGTTTTGACATAAACATGTTCGCTATAAATTAATAACTTTTAGTCCAAGAAAACATGTTTATGTGCGATTCATACTCTAAATTATGTAAGTGCTTTTCAATCGTCTATTACCAAAATAAAATTGAATACCATATTTTTAGCACAAGTCCTGTATATAATGCAGCAGACGATATAAACTCACAATATCAAATTCAGTAGATGGAAGAAATCTACATTTATTAGTCTTTTATTTTTTCTTATCTATGGATTTATTTTCACATGATGTAGTTATTAATGTGAAAAAGGCAAAATGTAAAAAGATTGCAGTTGAATAAGTCAACTGTTGTAGTGTCATCTGCTATCTCGACCAAGTCTGGATATGATTAATATTTATAAACAAATCCGTTCCCGTAATCTATGCCTATTATGGAATTGTTTACTTTCACACAGCTATAAATCAGCACTTCAATATTAACAAAAGCTGTTTTTGTCTCTTAAAATTTTAAATGAATATACAAATTATGTGCATCCGGCACCTCCACCAAATTTCACCAGTTATGTTACTTATCTGTTAGAGGTAAATATCATCGGAAATAAATACTGTGAAAGTTGATATGCAAACACTACTTCATGTAATGGTTAAAAAATAGTTTGTTAATGGATACTTAATTTAATTTTTCGTAGAAAACTACGAAATAAACTATGTTTACAAAAAGAATAGCGAAAGATATCCATCTAATATAAAAAATATGTAGGGCACTCATATTTGAAATCTGTTATAAGGACATTCTAATATGTATTTAATGAAACGAAAAAAAATCTGTATGTTATGTTACAAAATGAGATAGACAAACTTTACTAGTTGTCGTTCCAAAGTTTCCGTATATAACTGGGCAAATTATTTTCAAACTACGGATGATTAATTAGGGTTTTGTTCCAGCAATTGTTAATTACGAGCAGTGCAAACAGCAGTAAGTCTGCTTCAGTGCTCACTACATTTGGCCACATATATTGTTACATATGTAGAATCAGTTCAAGTTTGAGAATCCAATGTTTATCTATTACACTTCTTATTAATGTCAATACAGAAAAGTAAAAATATCAGATTAAATTTAACGATACTATCAAAACAGTGTCAACAAATATAAATATACGAATGTATTTGAGGATAGTTAAATGTTCCATGACATCTAAGAGAAGGTTATATTTGTTATCGACCATATTGATTTTAAATCTCCCTCAGGATATAACCACGGATGTAATTTAATAACTAAGACTTTTAAGATAAGTTTTTATTTTGATAAATTATCATTTTCTTTAATAACATCAACATTGACAATCTAATTGTAAATATCCACAATAACGTACACTGGTCACACTGCATATATCCGCAAACAATATGTAACACAAGCTAGGTTGTCTAGGGAAACATACGCAACATATTTTAAAATGCATCTGCGCCAATGTTTCAACTGTACTTTTTATACTTATCGTTAGTTGTTAAATTTAATCCTTTCTAAACTTCTTCGAGAAATAAAACTTTTGGTTTAATTAAGATTTATTTCTACAACTTGATTTATCCAGTCATAACGCAAATAGTCTTTACTTCGCATTATGGTTTAGTATTTAAATTTAAATACCTTTTAAAGCATTCTAAATTGAAATACTGTGAATTAACAAGGAGTGAGCAAATTACATATTCAATTAAAAGATAGATGGATTCAATTAAATTTAATTTTGGAACAACGAATTGCATGTGATGGCATGATTTTTCTTTCTAAACTATTAATACATAGTGGAGGAACAGTATACACTCTTTACCCGTTTATCAAGTACATCATTATTTTTAACTTACTTTTTTGTAGTACACGGAAAGTAGCTGGGACACTGTAACCACAAACTGTTATTTCAATATGAAATTAAGTTAGACTGAATGTTTTTGGCTACATTCAAATATTTTAATGCCTTTTGGTTTCGTTTCTGAAAGTTGACATCATAGTGTTCCTAACAGTTTTTCACTCTTTATTATCTATAGCTTTAAAATCTGTCGAGACATAATTGACTGATTTTCTGCAATGAATAAAGCAACCCTTGGAAATGTAATTTACTTCAACAAGCAAAATAATCATTATTGGTTGAAAGAAAATCTTCAACATCAAATTCCACTACGCATAGTTCAGAGACATAGACCCTATCTTTTGAAAATGATGCACAAGCAGCTGTTGTAAATTTTAACACGTACACGGCAATGATTCGTGAATATTTTACCCCAGCCCTCCCAGAATTTGTAGGGTAACTAGCTATAAAATGCCGCATTACAAGCTTAAGTAAATCGTTTCCAGACGTGGCTCCAAACCATGTTTTTGTAGAACTATCTCAAGAATTGAGTCTTTAACAACATTCCAGCAAAAAAATCGTATTCAGAAGGAGGTTGAAGCCATTACTTCTATTACTTCTAACTTATGCATAATAGTGAAAAATCTAAGGTATGACTTGGAAGAGTACCAGTAGCCATATGGGCGACATGTACATGATTTTCCATACATGAATTTGCAACCAATGTAATTTTAATTTCTAAATAACGATAGTTAGGAAAACTGATGATATCTGATCAAAATTAGAAGGAAAAGTGCAAAACTCTCTGGCCACACAATTTACACTTTAACAATTTAAATGTCCTCATTTGTATTATTTCAACTCTGTAGAATATACCTAAACGTCATTATATATATATGAGATACTGAGTGGATGTATATACATATATACAATGCCAATTTATTTTTCAGCAATATTGATTTTTACTCAATTTATATTTTACTTCTACCACTCTTACCATGTGACAATATCTACTATCTTATTCTAATCGGCGGGGTTATCGTAACTGCCCCAATTCTTTTTTCTGAGTACACCTATAGTATAAAGTTCTATATGATCTAAACTCACAGCGCTATTTTAAATATTCATAGCATTTAAGAAACCATAAAATGAAAACTTCAATGAATACGAAGTAAGATTTAGTAAGTGAAGATAAATATAATTTGTTCCGATACATAAATTTAAAACGCTAAAAAATAAGAGAAGTTATCAAATGGTTATACAGTTATAATTAAACTACCAATAATAAATTTCCGAAATTTACATAATCACTATTAATTAGTTAGTAGTAGGGTCATAACTTATGGACTATTATATTAATTACTTCCGGACAAATACATGTTTATGATGTATCAACTGAAAATAATGACTTATTCGCTTCAAGTAGATCATTAAATACATAATACCGTGTTGCGATTATCAGCATTAGGATGTTTTCTTGCCAAATTTGATCGACGTAACAGGCTTTAAAATTAGTTTCAGGCCTAATGTAATGTAGTGTATAACATATGCTTTTGCATTTGTCGATAAACTAAAGCCAACGGTGGGGCTCAAAATGTATGTTTCACTAATTTATTGCAAGTGATGCAAACTGGATGTTTAAAAATTACTATTAAAATCTATTTTAAAATAAAATTGAAAAGCCAGTTTTAAAACCGATTCTATTCATAATAAATGCCAACAACTTGCTAATTTGCTCAACGCATTTTTATATCTTTACATATTAGAGTCGTTACATTTTAGACTAATTCAAATTTCTTAGTATTTTTTTCTTTTTACGTATATACTTGCATCGGTACACAAAGTTCTCTAAATATCCCCAAATGAAAATAATTCAATGGGGAAAAGCATGGAGATCGTGTTGGCCATATAATGGATACAATATTATATATTGGGCAGCTGCTATCATCTTGAGTTAACTTTCCCATCTATTTCGTAGAATTATGTGCTTAGTATATTATCTTATTGGTATGATTTATGAAAGTCCCCTCAGTCGGATCGATACAGTCTACCATTCGTTAATGGAATAGAATTAGCACCGTTATTATATTACAAACGGCAAAGTAATGTAATAACAAACATGGAGCACTTATCATACACCAAAAATTTTCTCTATAATGCTTCAATTGTAGTAGTGTTACGTAATATTGTAGAGAAACTATTCAAGTTTAATATGGTCACAGTTCCTACTTTTGAATAGCAAAAAGTGTATTTACAGGAATCTATTATATATAGTTATATATCGGGGGGTGGCTCGCTCTTTCGAAAAGAACGAGCCACCGACGATATATAACTACTTCGATAGATTCCTGTAAAATAATTATAACATAATAATAAGATAAATTATGGACCGTTCTTTTAATAAAGAGATAATTTATTATTATTTATTATTATGGATTATTATAAATATCTCGATATTTATAACGTTGCGCACTAAAACTCAGCTATTGTTTAACACTTGCTTTATTTAACTTACAACAAGGTAATAAGCTTATTTACTTGGGATGTTGTTTACCCTACTGCTATAACTGAACTAATCTATCATGTGGCTGGATCATCGGTGAATCTCGCTGGCCATAATTCTCTGTCGGCGTATCCGCTGTCTGGATAGTTTCTGATGCATAAATCTGCCAATGAGGATCTAGTGAACTGCTCATGAACTATTGTTTTGTTGTTATACAGTACATTTAGAGTGACTAGGGCCAGAGAGAAAAGAAAAGGAAGAGGTGGGAGGACGGTACAGGCATTCGAAACTTATCACAGCGCAGAAGGGGGAATGAATGAATGAATGCTATGAATATTCTCCAGCACATTTATATTTCCATTATAGTATTACCACCAAATTTCCACTACCCTAATCTAGAACTAAATTCACTACATGATTTAGTTTCAATGATCAAAATTTAATATCTAAGAGATTCCAATTTATCAAATATTCTTTTTGGTTTGATTATCCCAAAATTAATTAATAATATATACGGCATCGCTGTAGTCTTTCGTTTTGTTTTGCACTTCTTGACATAAATTTGTCCGTGATTGGAGACCTATGCTAGATAGTAGCTCCACTTCTGGAAAGGTTTGTGTCGATACATATAACAACGAATAAGTAATAATAATATGTTTTTGTATTTCTTCGTCGTTAAGTATACTTTACCGTTTGGTAACTGCTTGGAATTTTTCCCCTTTCATTATTTTTATTGCTCATACTACAACTAACAAAGTACAAAAACAAACTGTAATGCACAGAACTATGCTTTCAGATGTATTCTGCACAACCTTCTATTTTTCTTTTATATCTTTGTGCTAACTAAATTTTGATGCTGTTCTGATGTTGGTGACCGTTAATGATAAAGTTTAGATCTGAACTATTTTCACTTGTTGCCCAATTAATACTGAGCGGTTTTATGTAATCTGAATTCAAGCGTGATGTCCTGTAATCTAACGGTGCTAAATGTACAGGCTAGGCCACTAAGTGAAGTCGGCAGCTGTATCTCGGAAAGTATTTGCCCTAGATTCTGCAGGAAAATGTGAGAAATTGCTGGAAACTATTTTCTAAATTCTCTTCTGTTCTAAATTTTACCGCTACGGGGTGTAACTGCGTGTTAAAATCCCACATTTTTATTAACTCAGAAAATCGGAGAATAGGCTATAACTTTGATACCATCAGTAGAAAATCCATTCAAAATCAGATAATTCTTTTTAGTGACACTTTTTCGTGATCTTCATAATAAGGGAGAAGGAAGACCATCTATTTGTCAATCTTAAAAGTTTAATATTTTCGTTACTATTCAACCAATCCGAATAATCCTGGACTCGTTTGAAAGGTAATTGTGTTTACTTTAAAACAGCGTTTATATGCTGTATCTATTATTTTCAAACATATAAACTGGAGGTCCCTTTCTAGAGCAGTTACTTATTTTGACGACTTTCTTTAAAAATTAAATGCAACATTATTGTTGCAATAAATGGTTCTTAAACAGCTTTAAATCACCTATATTTGACTGAAAACGGCATCTCTATCTATTCTCAACTTATCAACACAAGTAAAACGCTAGGGTAAAACAAATCCTTAATATAATATAACAAAGTTAACTGGAAAAGAAAAACAAAATTACGTAACCATAGAAATTAGGAACCTAATAACCTCACTTATTCAATTGCATTAATTTGTTGAATATAAAAATAATAAAACCCAACTTCACTTCAGTGTATTCTTTAATTGTTCATTACATTCTGCGTAACATCTTCAGCATTTTTTCCTTAAATACACGGTACGTATTTCAGTGGGTATCGGGTAAACTGTGTTGTGTAATGATATACGGTACCGCAATGGGAAATCCTCTCTCCCCTTTTCTAGCAAATTTGTTTCTAAACACTCTCGAACGAGAGATACAAACATCATCAACGAACTTTCACAAAATTTGGTATAGATATATGGACGACGTATTCGCTGTCGTTGAAAAGGACTCGGACTTAGAACGATTCCTTCGGTTCATAAATAACAAATACTCCTTCATCAATTTCACGTATGAACTTGAAGTAAATAAAACACTACCACTTTTGGATTTCTTAATTAGCAACGATAACGAACCATTCGTTTTCGATATTTATAGAAAGGGCACCCACACTAATAACTATATCCACATATTACAAATATAAAAATTCAGTACAATAATGCAATTTTTTCCCAAACGCCAATCAATTAAACATATTTTTATATAAAAATATGCCGTCCCGAAGTGGAGTCGAACCACCATGTAGGGCTATCGCGGCTCTACCGCAAACCGTTGCGACCACCGGGGGCTTCGACTACACAAGTAAACTTCACAAATATATGCGAACGAGATGTTATAATGACCTAGGATAGGCAACATTTTTGACACCGAAGTGTATTATTTTCTTGGCGTATGTAAATACAATAATGCATTTTTTCCCAAACGCCAATTAATTAAACATATTTTTATATAAAAATATGCGAACGAGATTTTATAATGACCTAGGATAGGCAACATTTTTGACACCGAAGTGTATTATTTTCTTGGCGTATGTAAATACAATAATGCAATTTTTTCCCAAACGCCAATTAATTAAACATATTTTTATATAAAAATAATTAAACAATTAATTACACATATTTTTATATATATTATTTGACATAGTGTAGGAAATAGAATTTAATGTTAGCCGTCCTGTTCTCGATAATTCAACTATGACATCTTGCTGAGTGAAACAACTACATACATAATTGGGAAATGCTTCTTTCCCAGAAATTCGAAATATCTACGAGTTTTATATTTTTTATATAATTTATAATATATTCAATATGGCAGTAATTTGAACAACTTATATACCGGTCATTTAGAGGGACTAGTCGAACTAGAAAAGAGATAGGTCTAGAGTGGGTGGCTGTAAAACGTAACGTAAACGTTTAACGGGTCGATGGCCGCAGTGGTTAGGCGGCTGACTATTGTTGTGAGACGACGATAGGCGCCGGGGTTCAATTCTCTGGAAGGACGGTGACATTTTTTCAGAGAGTTTAATCCCGGATCGACTTGCCATTCGCTGTTGGGAGCAAAGTGATTAACAGCGCGCCATCATAAAAGGCGATATGATGCTGTCACAAAGCCAATTGAACACAACATACACACACAAAAACTACACCGCGAGAGTTGCAGTGATAGCCAGACAAGCGATACAGTTTACGGAGTCACTGCAACTGAGCACCCACCACATTTAAAAAAAACAGCACGCTTGCCAATGCGTTAATTTCGTATATGTTTTACAACCGCCCCACTCTCTATCTATCTCTACATCGACTTGCTGCCGCTAAATGATCTGTATATACATAAATACATATATGCTATAAAAGGTCTACAAGAACATAGCAATACTAATGTTGGGTTTAATAACGTGTGAGTGACAATCATCTGTATAGGTAATAATGCACTTATGTCCGTAATAAAATAACGTTGGTCTCCTCAATCAAAACAAACCGTTTATTAGGTACAAGATTAATGGCTAAAAATGGTGATACCGATTAAATAACAATGGCTTTGCTGTTCTTCATTTGTGTTCAGATTGATATAATTTCGTATGATGTAAAAAGTTTTACATATTTCGATAAAAGTCGAAAAATACAAATTATCTTAGAATTACGAACGTACAAAGTAATTTTGATAATGTTTTGAAACGTAGCGAATGTTATGCGGTCTAAATCAATGGAGAACTTTAGATTTGTGTTGAAGTATTTTCCGTTCTTGACTTCGGCAGGAATATCTGAATGAGCTATTAATAAGAGATAGAAAATTCCTTGTTTTGTATCTAAAACTCCTTGTTTTGGATCTAAAACTAATCAAATAATTCGTTCAGAACTGATCCTTGTCTATGTAGCAACAACAGTGACAGTGTGTTAATCGCGCGGAGAGAAATAAACTTAAACATGATAATGTTTAAGTTTATGTCATGAAACTTCCCGGAGCAATAAAAGTTATTTTCTCAAATAAGTCGAAAATGAGATGTTGAATTGGTTTTTGAAAATATTATTTTTAATAAGTAAAAAACTTTAATCTAATCGACTTCTTAGATCCACTAATACCAAACGAGCATCTGTATATAAGTACATATGTCATACATATCTACATACAATATTTCGTTTTATCAGTCATATCAGTCGAGTCTTATAATTTCATTCGTAATTTAGTCGTAACCAACAGCTTTTTCTCTTTATATACATTTATATTCTCTGTATGTATGTATACATGTAATCGCGAAATAAGGACATTACCGCAGCTTCTCATTTGAAACTGCTTAGTGTTACCCTTCCGGCTTTTAATCTATCTCGCTTTCGCAAATTGCTCCTGTCTTGCTCCTAGGTGTAGGGTTCGTGAGTAATCTTGTTAGTTGAGTGTAATCCTTGATTGTCCTTTGCAAGAGCTTACCTATTTCGTTAATGTTCACCATTGTCGAAATTTCGAAACGACATATCCACGAGCAAACCTTAAACAGATCATTTTGCAGTAAGGTTTTAGATTAGTTTTCTATTTTACTTACCTAATTTCTTTGTAAATTTCTAGCGCTTGAGTTATCCAGAGTTTATTATGGAAATCTTTGGTCTAAATGCGACTAAGCAAGATAAACCGACTAAATGTCTCATTTGATTTTAAATACTTTTATTTACACCAATATCAGAGATACCTACCGTGCCGTAATATACAACGCAGCAAAATGGTTAGAGTGAAAACAATTTTGTTTACTAGAATCATTAACTTATCCGTTGCACATGACCGCAATCTCTTATTATATCGACTGTAGAATTAAATTTGTAGCTACTACATACATCCAATAGTATGGTTCAAATACTAAAGGAAGCTTGTTTTGAAAACTTACTACTGTATTCACAAGAAAAGTCACAACTATAGTAATACAGTTTAGTAAGATGCCCACGCATCATCTAGCGATATAAATTTTGCATAAATGTTCTGTAGTTAATCCTTATATAAAGCACGAGTACACAAACCAAAGATTTTATAAAACTCACCTCTTACATTTATTGCAAGAACATTCCCTGATCTCCATACTTATCACCATTACGAGTGTGTTTACACGCAACTTCTTTCTCTACAAAACCTTAAATGGAGTTGATCTAAGGTGTAGTAACCTCAAATAAAAGCTTTTCTTCTTTATAATTATAAGAATTTGAAATCGGAAAATACCTTGAGCAGTTCTTTTGCATATTTTTTTCCAGTGTTTGTTGATGTTTAATGTCAGTTTCGTAATCTAAAGCAAACTTAATTTTCTTAGTATATACACGAGAAAGCGTTAAAGTTACAAATTGAAAGTGTGTCAATTATTTTATCTTCTCAACAGATATTTATAGAGATTGAGATTCGGAAGATTACTCTGGATATCAATTGCTTCTTTTATCTTTTAGGTAAGGTATCTGGTCAAAACAAATTTTATGGCTATTGTCGAGAAAACGTTCAACCAAAGTCGAGTGTGTCAAAGATGTTCTTTCATCCTAGAGTGAATTGAGCGTCCGATTTCACCTATGTGTACTGAACCGCAATCACAGGGAGTTTTGTGAATGCATTTATGAAAGAGCACGGCGAGTGTTCTTGAGCTAGGACAAAATTTGTTTAGGAAAAATTCTACCAATGCGACACTGCGAATGTAGAAGAGACCGATAGTGATGTTTTGGTTACTACTTTTTAGGGTTACTTTAGAGATATACGAATGAATATTTATGTCCCTTTCTATGTTGTCAGAGCTATAACCATACTGAAAAAGAGCAGTTTTAATAAGTTTTAGTTCTTTGTTGATATTGCCGGGTTAATTAAAATTGCTTGATATACAAGAGAATTTATTACTGATGTGAGTTGACGTGAAGGTATCGATCCGTATGTCTGGGTTTCCTGTAACAGAGTAACCCAAGACATCATTTGATTGCCGCGTAACTATCAACAAACATCAAAAAAAGGTATGGAATAACTTGTTTCAATCTCCAAGATGAATTTGATGTCATGGTATTGTTTATTAAGGAAATCTGAGAAAATTGGTAGTCTCTTTCGCACGAGGCCAGATAACAAAATTGTCATCAACATACTTCAACCATGTTTTAGGTTTTAAATTTGCATGTTCCAAACCTGTTATCCGAAATGCCTTCATGAAAATATTAGCCATAACCGGAGAAAGGCGAGAGCCCACAGCAACAAGGCTTATTAATAGTACATATTTTCCTTGGAAAGTTGTAGATGTAAATGCTTAAGTACAATTTGTTTCGGTAGAGCTACTTCGGTAGAGCCAACAGCAGTAATATGCGAGATCGACAAGAAAAATTAGACTTGGCAACTCAGGTAGTTATGGGTACAAAGGAAATCGCCATCGCAAAATAATGACATGTACTTTTATAACTTGTGGCAAAAGACACATTAATCGTTAAAATAATATCTAAATATGACTTAATTAGTCAGTAAACCGACTAATTTACAAAACAACATAACCATGACCAATCTGAAAGAAAAAAATTCAGCAGAATATTTTTGTCACAACTACCTATACTACTACTTTTTTTATCAAAACTACCTGTTTATTTTGTTCAATTGAGATATATTAATAAATTTAAAGTAAAAATTTATGTATGTATATATAAATATTATGACTTGTAAGTACTTACCTTTTTAATCCTATATATCTTTCCACTCGTAGGTCAATAAAACAAGAATGAATTAAATGTCAATTTATGAAATATATTGATTCTTTTTTATGATTGGTCAATAAAAGAGGAATGAATTAATTGTTATGAATTAATTCATTCTTGTTTTATTATACAAGTGCTACAAGTGGAAAGATATCTATGATTAAAAATATAAGCTTGATGTTGTAGTTTTATAGATACAAAATTTTTGTTGTATTATGTGTAAGAATGTCTTGCAAAGGTTCGCAAGCTAAACAGGAATTTGAAAATGAAGAATGCTGTATTCGATTTTTGATATCCATAAGAACAACAGCAATTATAATATAACTTATTAGTTAGAAAGCCTAATGAATAAACACAATTGTAATTACATTGATGTTATTAACTCTCTAATATATTCAACAACTTCATTCACAATAATTAATTTGTTAAGTAAATTTAAAGTTTAATCCATACGAATTTTAATTCTTCGGCTACAATTGTTATTTTCAATTTAAATTTTATAAATTCTCTTCGCAACATTTATTCGAACTTTTACATAGACACTAATCCATTTAGTCCAGCATCTGTTATGTGCACGTATTCCCATACTCCATCAGCGTGTTTCCTTCGTTTTTCACTGAAAGTTTTCTAAATGAAGCTTTTAACTAATCGTATCTTCTGTTGACTCCATTTTTCAAGTAAACGCGTTTTTCTCCGCCTCAAAAATAAATTTGACGTAAATGGCAGACTGATATAAAAGAAATTCTCTCTGACACACTAAAAATGCAACAAAATACAATTTCTTATAACAAGCTGTATATTACAAAAATTTCTTACATAATTATAATCCCTTGAACAAACGAACCTGCAAATATAATTTTAGTATTTATTTACCAATGGTCATAATAAATGTAATCTTGCGAAAGCAAAGCCCAATGGAAAAGGTATTACAACCTAAATTTCTATATTCCCGTTTAAGAAGTACATAACGTTTCTAGTTTATTTAACATCGTTGGAACGCCAGCAGCATGTTGTTAATTTCGTACAAGCATATTCTCAAAGTTCTTATACTATATCTAATATTAATTACGGAACGCGTATATTTCTGTTTATTTATACCAAGATTAATTAACGTTTGAAAGTTTGAACTTGCTTTTCCTGAAATTAAATAAACTAACAGGGATGGTTACTAAAAGTTCTACATTAGCCATTAATGGAGAATCGAATCATTCAGAATCCAGATATATTATGGTAATTTATTAATAATAAACAGAATCATATTAGAATATCTGATCATATATTTCTTGGTAAAGTAGTTTTACCAACCTCAATCGATAGTCCATCGTTTTCATATAACCATATAATAAATATTTAACCTTACACCTCTACACCTAAGAACACGATGGTCGTGTTCTTTGCCAAGCGAATGATTATGCCTGCGATCAGTTTCTTATATTTTTGATGTGCTTCAGGGTTCAAATATGGAACCCTGTGATATGAGTATGTACATACATATACAGTTAATTGCAACATAATTTCTTAAAACTCATTGAATACAGTTAATTGCAACGCAATTCCTTACAATTCATTGAATAGTGTATGAACGAGATGTCGTTATATATCAGTAAATCTTTCACGGTATTTTATTCAAAGTGCATCAACGCCATCAAATTATGACTATGCAATAGAACCGGAAACTGTTATTAGAGTCATTAGGGGTTAGGAGTCCTGCACGATTCCAACTTTTCGTTTGCAGATAATATTTCTGATTTAGATCAGTTCATATAGAAACTTCAACACCTTTAGAATTACAACATTACACAAATTACTGCGAAGTTGACTGGAATTTGCTTCTATTGACTGGTTTCCTGCTATACCTACTAACACTTGATGCTCAAACGAATTCAAAAGATATTCTGAAATATTTAGCCTCTAGAACGAGAGAAACATACCCAGAACTTAATACAATTATGCTACTTTACTTGCTACATATATGTAACTTCCAAAATATATCCAGTGGCATATATGTCAAGAAACTTTAACACCTTCGTTCGACTTGATCTTATATGTAAAGTTACATAATAGTATGTACATACATGCAAATTTCAATGCAGTCTTGAATTGTGGAGTTAGCTAACGTTGAATTAATGTTTTAACGTACATGTATTAATAGTGCCATTTACTATAAAGTATATCGTCGCTGTATGAAAGCAAACTTTAATACGTTTTCGATCACCTTTGTGATTGATATTGAAGATTTCCAATCGCAAGTATCATAGAAATACATCACAGTCTGGAAAAAAATGGAGTCGTGTATAAAACATTTAACAAAGTACACTCCATAATGCAGTCTCGACTATTACTTATGCATTTGCTATTGCTTTCTGTACCTTTACTATGACATTTTGTTACCAGAAAATCCCTTGCATTGTATTAAGAATCTCAGCTTAGTTCCAATATTTTTTGTCAAGGTGCACTGCATTGATTAAGTGTTGTTCATTTATTTTAAACTTGCGAAACTTAAGTTTATGTTATGAAAACAATATTTATTTTACTGCGATTCAAACTCTGTTTCATATATAAAATTACGTTAAATATTAAATTGTAAATAATACATAAGTTTTTTAAGGAATCATCATATTATGGCTATTACTTTCAATCCGCTAAGAATTAGAATTCTTAGATTAGAATTACTTATCCATTTTTCTAATCTCATTGCGTCTGTTCCTTTTCTTTCTATTATCATTTGAATTGATCTAGTCTACTATGAAGTCGAAGATGATTTATCTTAAAAAGCCTTTCCTCATCTGAGCGGTCCAACAAAATAAAAAAAATGTAAAAAACAAATACAAAAAGATTCAAACAACACTAATAATACTATTATCGATAGCCATTGCTACACTACCCATCCTACTATTGTATCTATGATATAGTGCTATTAACTGTTTGATAATAGCGTATCATCAGCGGTCTCAAACATTCGCCTAATAAACTTTAGCTACCGAATAGCTAGAGAACTATTTGCATATAACAAATGCAACATACTGAGATGTTGTGTATACAACAAGTCTTTTAGGTAATTACCTTGTTTTGACTAAACTGTGTCCACTTGTGGAGTAGTAAATAATCAAGTGTATTGTAAGGTAATATACCAGGTGGAACACCGACACTGCAGTACGATACAACTTCACATAAATATTTATAAATTGAAGTTATAAAAATATGCATCGCCAGTGGAAATCGAACCTACAACTCTCCGGTTAGTGTATAAATAAATTACACTTCACGAGACATATAGAAGTTTTTTTAATTTAATTTATTTAAAATGTTAAATGATAGTTTCTTGTAACACAAGTTATATGTGTATAGCTGTAACATTTTCACATGATCTATTACGGTAAATGCAACAGTTTATTTTTACACTACATTTAGTACTTACCTGGCGGCTCCACCAAATATGTACCGGGCTATTTTACTTTATAATTACGAAGTAACATTGGTCGGAACCAACTCGACTGGTACTACATCCTGAAAGCGTAAATAAACGGTAACTGTACTTTGTTAAAATATTCATCTACTTTCTTTCTTATTAACTCTCGCACTTAATACATTTTCCTAATATCTTAAGCCTACTCTTCAAATGAACTAATTCAGGAGAGAAGATTCCGTTTTCCCACAAAAACCATCACGTCAGTCGGAAATAAGTTCTAAATAACTATAATAGTCGCTCGTTGATTTTTTTATTGAAAAGTACAAGCATATACATATATATATATACATATATAGGAAGAGGTAGCTAGTGCTGATGTTGCATTTATTTATAATAATATGTAAAAGAGTTACTAACAAATTTGACCGCTATTTGCATAGTTTTAATTAATTTTTGTGATTGTTTTAATATTGGAATGTACTCTGAACATGGTATCAATTGCAATTTGTTGTTGGAGGCTTATTATAACGTGTTGGTCTGTGAAGCAGTTTAGACTCTATGTCTAATATGTAACAGAAATAATTAAAATATATTTGGAAATTAGCACTCCATTTTGGTGGTGAAATCGGAGTGTAAAGAACTACTCCTAACATTTGGTAGGTTTGATAAAACATGCTATTTCTTCATAATTATATTATACCGTTGAAATCTACGATGCCTGCTTACGCTATATCTCCAAAATAATTTTTTATTTCGTTTAATAACAATAACATGTATTTTATTATTGTTATAAAATAAAATTTGGTAATATCTTCAAAAGATCTTTAAAAAAGTTGCAAGACTCCTTGTAAACTCTCTTAAAATCATTGTCTTGAACATTTCTTGTCTAAATAAGTATTACTGATACTAGCGATTTAATATCCCAGTATTAGAAATCAAACACCACAATGAGGTAGAATATAGCTATCAAAAAACTGTAAGACCATCAATATTTTGCAAAGATCTCAAAAGAACTGGATTAATAACTTTTAATTATTTAGAAAACTGAAATTAAAAGTATTTTTTGTTGAATTTTGTTGTTCTTGTTCTAGTTATTACCAAAATCTGTAATAAGCAATGACTTTGTCAAAAATATTAATACTCGCAATACTGTATAGGTTAATAACTAAATAGATAAGTTATTACAGTTAAGAAATGCGTTCTTATTTTCATTTCATAGGTAGTTAGTGGCAATTAAGTAATTTACAATTTCAATTTTTCAGCGTTAATTTTTTTGTTTTCTCGTCTGATCTAGGAAATTAATCATATGTAACAATAATGTAGAGTACATACAGATCATTTAGAGGGACTAAGTCGAGCTGGAAAAGAAGTAGATCTAGAGTGGGGCTGTTGTAAAACATATACGGAATTAACGTATTGGCAAGCATGCAACTCCGTATATGTTTTACAACCGCCCACTCTAGATCTATCTCTTTTCTAGCTCGGCTTAGGGTCATATTTATAGTCCGTGCTTGAGATTGTGTCGATGCTTGAGCACGCGATTTTGACAGATTTGTTATGGCGTTTACGTCAAAATCGCATGCTCAAGCATCGACACAACCTCAAACACGGACTATAAATATGACCCTTAGTCCCTCTAAATGATCGATGTAAGAATGGCTTATGTAGTTTCTGTCTAATAGACTCGTGTATGAAAAGGTAAACTAAGATAAGATTTCTCTTCGAGTTTATTATACAAGAGGTTTAGAAAATCGTGCTTTATCAGTGTTAAACCTATAATCTGGTTATGAACAGCAATCTAGTATATACACCATCGTCTGATTGCACTTCGCGAATTTCGTTTTATAAAAATTAAATAGACTCGGAGAAATATACCTTCAGGTCAAAACTGTCAAAATGGATTACTTTCCTATTCGTCATTTTGGAAGATGCACATCATCAGATATGTTTAAATGTTGTGTGATGTTTTAAAATGTATTTCTTATATTTCAGCTTGTTATTGTTAATTTAAGTCTTACACTTGATAACAACTTATAAAACACAAGAGATAAAAATGATCTATTCTACAACACAAGAATCTGATTAATATGCTGTTTGATCGATGTAAGCCATCATTTAATGTACTTTATCTATTATGAGAGGCAGTAATAAAACAGTTTGAAGCCAATTTTTCTTTATAATATTTAATATGTAGGTACTGAAAAATAAAATAGATTGGATTAAAATAGAAATTAAATTTACTTATTATCTTTATAATCTTGATTGATTGATGCTTATTTTCAGCCTATCATAGTAGTATGCCTGTACAAACTTATTAAATAGCCATGTGTAAGGATTCTGACAATAAAATAGTTGCATCGAATTTACTGTAAACACATATCCATTAAACCAATCTTGGACTCTTCACTTTCAACCAAGTTGCTGATTTATACATTGTCTCCATAAAATTGATTTTTGATATGGATCTGTAAAATGCAATCGACGACCAATTGAATCTGCAACCAGTTTGTGATTTAGTTGAAAATCGAATGTCGAAAATCGGTTTGGTGAATACGCGACAAAGCCATATAATAAGATCCAATTATAACAAAACTCGAGAATTAATAATTAATTGTAATAATTAAATTTACAATTCTTCTTCTAGTTACATTTGCAAGCAAGAACCAAGAAAATCCTAATGAACGCAAAGAGCGGAACTACATGTGTACGCAATCACTATAGGCATTCTATTGATAATTTTCTTTTAGAATATCAAATCAAATCAACTTTTACTCTACACAAAATTGTACCAATTTTATTTACACGGTATTTTGGAAGTTCACATATCACAATTATTTCTAAGAATAAAAAGTATTCTTTTCTGAAAAGAAAAGACTAATTTTAACAGAACTAATTAAATTGTCAAGTGAAATAGCCTTTACAACAATGAATTTAAATTATACTCACATAAGAAAATTTTTATAAATATGCATTCTAACTGTATTTTAGTCAATAATTTACTAACAGTGTTTGTCTTACATATATATTCTTCAATATAACTTTTCTTTTCAGGCAATATATGATATGCTCGGAGCGTGTTCGTCTAACAGACCAGCGGATTCTGCAGAGGAACGAGCTAAAAACATATTCGCAAAAATGGACGAAAACAACGACGGCCAGTTAACGCAAGAAGAATTCTTGAAAGGCTGTTTACAAGATGAGGAGTTATCCAAGATGCTGGCTCCTTAATGTGTACCTTATTTATACAGAATAATAATCTTAGTGCTATATTTACACGTATTTGCTCCGAAGCGGCGTGAGCTACTATTTTACGCAGTATTAAGAGCAAATGATTTTATAATGATGTTGATACAAAAGAAAAACAAAAGACAATGACCAATTAATTTGTCAGCAATCACGGGTATTTATATAACATACAGATAACCGATCGAGAACATTCGTATTTAAATCATATTCGTGAAAACAAACAAAAACACATCGATTTTAAATGATTTTTTGTCTTTATTTCAGTTTTTGGCAAGTATCTTATGCTTACAGGTATTATATTTTGTGATTAAAGGAGAGCGCCCGTTAGTTTATCCTGAGTATCACTTCATACTTCTGTAATAATACAAATATTACCAGTTCATTCATTATCTGTTGCTGCATGACAGTAGTAAATGCATTAAAAATGTACTCCAGGTCACGGTCTGCATTTAAAAATTTAGATTGTACCATAAGTATAATTGTGTAAGAATTCAGTTGGAGTAGTTATAATGTGGTCCATGCGTATGCTATGCAGTACGTAAACAATTTTACAGTTGAGGTCGTTTTTGATAAATATATGTACGTACATACTTAAATTGTTATAATTGTTAGGCGACTAACTTCAATATATGTAGCATTTTCTCCTTGATAAAATATATAAATAGAAAAAGCTTTAATCATTAATATCAATAAACAGTAACGTGCAACTTAACCATGTATATTTGGAAAAGTATACACTCCAACATATAAATAATATTTCGATAAGTTATTTATCAGAATCTTGTGTATATTCGAATTAAAGCAATCTGTAATACTTTCACGAACAATTTCTAGAACATATTGAGTTAATCTCCATAAGTGTTAGTTTCATTTTAGGCCGCATTGTATGCATCCAATCTTCTCATAAGTTTTCTGATTTAAATCTACATTCGAGTTAACAAATTTTTCTACTACAATGAAGTCCAATGAAAATGTATGAGTAAACTTAATTTGTTTCTCTATTCTAGATTAAGGGTATCGATTTATCACTGAAGTTTATACTTACGACAGTAATCTCTTAATTATCTAACAAAATGCAATTTAATGAATTGTACAAACCAATCGAAATATACAACATCCGTTTAAATTCGACCGATAAACTTTGAGAGATGGTAGAGGGAATAAAAAATTAGTAAGTAGTATATATAAGTGAAGCTGGGTTTTATTGGGTTTTATTACCTATTTTTTTTCCTGTATAAAACTGTCTCAGTAAAAAGTTGCCGGATAATAAAAAATTCTCTTCGATATTGTAATGGTCGCATAACTATATTGTGGAGACTCAAGGAATTGCTGAATGTGAACCCGGAAAATATAAAACTGGGTATTTGATCATCCTCGTTAACAACTGTATTTGTTATATGTAAGTAGAAAATAATACTAATTTTAATAAATAAAATTTGTAAATATGTAATTCAAAAACGGACTCATGTGTGAACAGAACTTTTAATTTCTTCACTTACACCCTAATATACCATATTAACAAAAGTTTTGCTATTTATTACTCCCTATCATCTCCAAAAATTTGCCGGCCGAATTTAGACAAACTCGAAAAACGTAAATAACATGTGTAATTCAGTATCTGTTTCTTCTTTCACGATTTATTCGTAATTCTATAGGATTTTGTCGAAATGAATTCAAGGGGAAAACGAGTACCTGTCTTCGGTGCACTGAATAGCACTATCCTACATATAACAGATATTGCACCATTGCGCTCTGCAAAATGAAGTTCAGAATATGGTTCAACTTGTTCAGAATTTATTTTAAGCTCAGACTTAAATAGACTATTCAATGATTTTCAGCTACTTATTTTTTGTTCTGTTGCCTAATACCTGCAATATCTGCAAAAATACCGTAACAAATTTTAACAAATGTAACTCACCTTTACATAATCAACTCAAACTATTAAGTTAGAGTGCAGGACTTACATATATGTTACCTCCCTGTCCATACTGACACTATTCATTGTCCCTAAATGAAAATACTAGTATCTTATTAATCTTGTTTCACTTTCTGCATAGGGATTACACATATCCAAATCCGAAAATGGTATTGGAAAATATGACTTGTAAAATGTCCACTGTATATGACCTATGATCTAATATTACTGAAGTCTTTTATGCTTATTGAAGTTTGCTTGCTGGTGAATATAATAAACAAACTAAGACTGTTGTACATCCCAGTTCTGCGTTGAGCAGTGATAAATACAGAATACGTAGCGTGTTATTATCCTGTTGGAACCAAGCTCTCATCTCTAACGTCGATAAGATTTTCTAACGATTTTCAAGTAATTCCAATATTTTTAAGTCAATTTAGACCACCAGCAATATTTGGATCTTAAAACTGGATATATATAATGAATAGATATTGTTAAAACTCGAAAGATTGTAGTGTTACCGCCAATTATTGGCGCGCAGAAGCTACTACAACTGTATACTAAGATATCCTTTATTCAGCGACAATATGCTACTAGCCAAAGTGTGGCCTGCTGTTCATATAAATCCAAATCGTTAAGAAGAGTATTTAGGTACTTAGCGAATCTTGTAGGTACACTAAAAGAATATTCATCAACACGTCTTTTTATTCAAAAGTAACCCTAGCTGATTTATTACATTTAAAGCAAAGTTAGCGGTATTTTATATTAGTTATTAAATACGATTTAGAGTTATCTACTGAAATTTACTTCGTAGTTATTATTATTATTACAATTTTTTCCAAGAAATATAACAAAAATCATCAATTATGTTCTTATATTTTCCAAAAATGACTCTCAAACTGCAGTGTAACTACTCAAAATCTGCAACAATATAAATGTTCACGTTGTTAATGTATTTAAACATATTTTAAGCATATCATCGATGTGTCTACATATTTCCTCGTATAGAGCTCACTTACCGAATTTAATGCGTTCTGGACAATGTTCCACTTATCAGTACGAAGTCTTTCCAGTAAATATTGTGTAATGGTTACGTTCGTAGCATGACTTCGCACTTTTAAGTATTTCTTTTCTATTCCAGTACACCCAAAGAACATACTTATATTCTCTATTCCCTGAACACATATCTTTTTCTCGTCTACGCAAAAATTTCTCATGGCAAGGAGAAAATACGACAAATTCAAAATTAACGTCAGGATATTAATAGATGAACTTTAGAAATATGTATAAATGTTACAAATAAATTTTATATATAACTCTCGTAAATGCACAAATGTATGTATGTAGATACCTAATTATAGTACGTGTTTTATAATTCAAATTTGATTAATAATCCAACAAAATTATTGAAGTACTGGTATACTAATGATTATTTCAGCACTACAACTACTTGATCTCTAACAAATTCATTGATTTATGTTGGACCAAAAATAAATGAATAGACTAATAGGAAATTCTTCAAACATATAAAGCATTAGTTCCCAAAAATAGGTGCTACTCGTAATAGAACATTTTGAAATGCAAGGTCTACCTGTGCGATCTCATATGAACTATCTTTGGAATTAATATTATTACCAAAACAAAATGCAGCACCACATACATTACATTCAAGATTTTTTGCTTGAATTCCTTATCTGCATGTACCTATTCAAAAATAGACATCAAATTAACGTATTCGATAAACTATATAATTTTGTGCCAATTTCCAATATTCGCAGTTCAGTTAGTACCTACACCTGTATTTTATCAAATAATTTTTCGAATTATATTGGAGTTGAATCATTCCCTTTGAGGTATTTGTAGTAGTACTCAAATTGTTCTCAACATAAAACCAAAGGTCAATCAAACGAAAATTTTAAACTTTAAAATCTGTTAATGTATGTATATGAAGTTTGTATTTAAATATATCGAAATATGACGCAAGCGTTTTCTTAATAATAAAAGTAGAAAATATAACCATACATTGAATTAATTAAGTAATAAAATAAAAGATGAAAGGTAATATTTTTTCTACTAATCAGAATCCTAGATGGCAATATGAATAATATAAATATTCTATATTCATACAAATATATTCAAATTATTCGCAACACCACAATCTAAAATATTAATTCTAAGATTAAATATATATGACATAAGAAAGATATTGAAACAAATGATTCAATAAATCATATTCCAATCAATATTACTTTTAAATTAGGAATTAAATAAATTTTAATAGCAAATAAAAGTTGGTAATTTATGAAGGAGCATTTTATCCTGTTTTAATAACGTAAATAAAAGTTAGAAAACCAATTTCGACAGAGTATAATGTTAATTGGCATATTTATTTATGTACTGCCTTACTACTTATGTGTTAAGTTACGCATTGGTATGAGAATCGAAATATCAACAAAAAAGTACTTTAATATAAAAAAATTATTTAACATTTCCAAATAATTATGATTGGCTAAATAAAATATCGGGAAAAAAAGCATAATTCTTATAAAAAAAAAAAACAAATTTTGTACTACTTTATCAAGTAATTCATTACATTAGTAGAAAAATTAAAGTTACGACTTTATGTTAGTAATGCAGAGCGAATGAACAGATTTGCAGACACATTTTCCATTACAACAAATCGTTATTATCAGTGATTGTAATTTTACGAGAATATTTTCATCGTAGTAACACTGTTTTTTTTTTATGTGTGGTGGGTGCTTAGTTGAAGTGACTCCGTAAGCTGTATTACTTGTCTGGCTATCACTGCAACTCTTGCGGTGTAGTTTAGTGTGTGTAAGTTGTGTTTAAATGGCTTTGTGACAGCATGATATCGCTTTTTATGATGCCGCGCTATTAATCACTTTGCTCCCAACAGCGAATGGCAAGTCGATCCGGGATTAAACTCTCTGAAAAAATGTCACCGTCCCTCCAGAGAATTGAACCCCGGCACCTATCGTCCTCTCACAACAATAGTCAGCCGCCTAACCACTGCGGCCATCGACCCGTTATTAACAATTATTATTAGAGTTGACAATCAGCGCCAACAGTAACAAGTTTTTAATTGGTACAATTCAGTGAAAAACAACGAAAGATCGAATGATTATGCATAAAATGGCTATTATGATTATTACTCCAATATCATAAAATAAAGTACTTATAGGGTGGTAAATATATTTTATTGACAATTTTAAATACAATATTTTAGAAGAATGAAGATATTTTTAATATAAACGCAGTTATAGTTATTACCATACATTAAATTTGGAACTACGTTATCCCACATCTAGACTGTACAAATCCTATCGTTCGGCAGTAACGGCCGCGTATCGCTAAAAATATAGCTTCGTGCGGCGCACTTTCGATATTTATATGCTATGTTCGTAAATGCATCCTTTTATCTTTAACGTGATTTCAAACCAGTGTTTAAGTAGTATTTTCATCATTATTATTACAGTTTTGGTAATCGTAGTGGTAGAGCAGTCATTTTCTGGTAATGGCAGTCTAGAGTCGCGGGGATCGAATCCTGGCCACGGCGTTATGGCGTGTTCCGCTAGGATTGGTTTCCCGGCCGAGTACCATTCGCTGTTGAGAAACAATAAACTTACTTACAGCGAGGTAATGTTGTCGCAAAATGCACATAAATACGCAGCCAAAACTGCAGTGGTAGTCTGACAAGCAACACAGCTTGGAAATCAAGGTAACTGTGCCCATCGCAGATAAAAAATTATGAGATTTTGCATCATATAAACGTTGCTGTTTTAACCACATATATACAATTGGCTGTAGATTTTCTACAACGTGTTATCTAAAAGTTCCGGAAATGTAGCGATAAATAAAGTAAAATACTATAATTTCATTCTCTTCCATCGCCCTAACTATAAACACGGATGCCAGCATCTCTGTCACAAAAGAAGTCCAAATCTTTGCCCCTTAAACTAAATTTTATTTTTGAGAAGAAGAAACGGGCCCAAGGAGCCAAGTTGTAGTAGATTGGATGAGGAACAACGGGTACGATGCGTTTCTCCAAGAACAGCAACATTATCCAACTGTTCTCGTGTGATCTCTTCCGATTAATAGTCATCTGCCACATCCAGTTGTACATAAATTTGTCTTCTTTCCAAGGTTTTATTCTCGAATCTTTCCATAAATATTTTGTTTTTCTGAAATAGTCCTACCAAGTATAATATATAAGTTAATACATATACGCCATTTCTTTAAAATTACAGAAATAAACACACATCATAAAAATGTATGCCACCACGTTCCAAAATTATGAGAGATGTGTTTGTTGCACCATCTTCCAATTATTGGTTTTATTGCAACAATTACATCTAATAATGAATTACCATGACATTGAAAAGTTCTGCATCGACCAGAAATACGCACTTGAGAGTTGGCACTAACTGTAGAGTTTAAAGGAATAGTTTTCCTTTTCCAATTATACTCAACTTTATCATCGTGCATTTCGTGTACTTCTTGTTTAGTAGACCAATATTTTCAGTCTTTACAGGGAGACGTAGCCATAGCATGAATACATAATACGTATGATCTTGAATACCACTAACAATTTCACAATTAGATACTTTTATTAGGTCTTGCTATTTTGAGTGTTTTTGATTAAAATAAATTTAACATTTCTACTCATAAACTCAAACGGAATTTACTTCTGTCAAAATGCTTCGTATATTATTTTTATAAACATACGCCAATCTGTTTGTTCGTTTGTTTTTAAGCTTTTTTATGTACAAACTTAATTATATCGTTATATTAGTAAGGTACAATTATAAAATCTTTATACTTTTCAATACTTACTTTTACACTTTGATTACATTGTTTACATCTATAATACTTCTGCTTTATCTTCTTTGTTTCCACTAAATATTTTAATCTTAATCAATCTAATGGATATTATCACCATCACTTTAAGGCTTTAAACAAATCATACAATATTTTCAATAATGTATATCTATGTATAGCTTTTCCATCTTCTGGATAAGAAGGAAGATAATTGAGAAAACTGTGCATATTACTATAATTGCAATAGTAATCAATTGTAATATAACTGCAGGGCTAAAGCAAATGAAACCTTTCGTGCACAGTTTACTTCAAATAATATTAAAATGTTCCTACTTCTTCAAACAGTAACACGCCAAATATATTACTAGATGGTAAGGACCCGTTATTAAAATTATCTAAATACGCTTTTCCTCAGCATGCTTTTCTTACTACCCCTATAAGGGTATATAAATACGTTAGCCTTTGCCAGTAGATTTCTTTGTAATGGCATTGATTTTGTGAGGTGCAACACGAAAGCACGCTATATAATTACCGAATGTAGAACTTGCTACTGAATACAAGGTACTTATCCTTTAATCGAATCTTGATGTTATCATTGCATACTGTTCTTTTCTCCTTGTCCGTTGCATATATAGATACATATATAAATATACCTATGCACAATTAAGTACTTAAAACATGTGTTCCGTTCTGATCGTTCTTAGGAAGATATTTTCAGTATTTATTAGCACGATCGTTGGCCAGTCACGCCATCTTAGGAAAAATGAGGAACCTTGCACGAGAGCGTTGTAATTATTAGTGCAGACATGGCGGAGCCAAGCCAGCGATCACTACAATATAAGTTTCGTTACGTAAATATAATTTTTAGCAGTGATTTATTGAAAAAAAGGTGTAGGCGGAGGAAATATTTATTATCACTCCAAGAATGTAAAAGGTATCGGATTGATTATCTATTAATATTTTTCTACTTGCACATACTGTAAGATACATACATATACATATATTATTGCTCTGAATGTTTACCGTATATTTAAGACAAATGATTGTAACGAACGCAAGGATTTCCAATAGTATAGAACACTAAAGTGTATAAATATGCTTTGTAAATTTTCTATTTATGGGTATCCTTGAATTCGAGTAGTAGTGGTGAATAAACGAGGCAAGTTGCAGCTACAGTAGGTTAAAAACTAAAGTAACACACATTGATGGCAAAACCAATCATTGGATTTTTATCACAAAGTATTATAATAATATAAAGAATATACATATTTGCCGAATTTGTTGTTTTTATATGCAAGAAATAGTACAGTTCTTTTAAAGGACCTATGATGTCTGTAAATTTAGGGACCGGCATTGAAGTTTTGAGGAGTTGGAAAACCATTAGTTATGGGGAAACAGAACAGCAAACTGAAACCGGAGGTATTAGAAGATCTCAAGCAAAATACCGAATTTTCGGGTAAGTATCGCCTGCAATTTATTTCTTTCGTTCTATAGGTATAAATTTAAATATATACCAACATCCAGTTTACTACAGAAATGAATGCACCTCTACAAGTGGGAACAACTACCTGGACTAATAAATAGATAGTCCTATTTTTACATTTATCTATAGACTTGTACATTGCAATATAATTCCATTTAGTTTGTTATGGTATTTTACAGGACATTGTTCTTTGGACGTTTTCTCGATTAAAAAAAAATGTTTACTATATACTTTTATGAACATTATCGTTTTTTATTTAAAACTTACAAATTACACTTTTTAAGAAGTTTACCGCAGGCAACTCTTCAAAGCGATATTTGATTGTCCATTATTCTTATGTATAAATCGGAAGTAGTGCCTTTTATTTCTTTCTGAATATGATTTTTTAGCTGAATTAAATTTGCTACACCCTTCTCTTAAGGTAGCTCCGCAGAAAAAGGAAACACGCTTCACGCGAAGACTAGACTTTGTGGTAGCCTGTGGATGTCGCCTCTTCTTGATATCATTTAATCTGGAAGCACTCCTCTTATTGCTTGTAATGCAATGTTTTATGTATGACTAGTAGCCCTCTCTTGCTGACATCACTAGTCATTAAAATCAACAAATTCTTGGAGGGCAGAGCCAAAACTTTTACGGACCATTGGTGTACCTATTAGTATTTAGCTTTGTGTCCGTTACTTTAAAAAATGTATGGGGCTATTATGCCTCTGGAGGATATTGCTGCCCAAACAGTAGCTTTAGAGGCATTGATGTTTCTCCCAGAAATTTTCTTTACACCCATAATGTCTATTTTGTTTGTTAATATACAGGGCAATCCAAATTAAGTGTTCACCATTGGTAACTTCGTTATTATTAAAGATACAAGACTGTTTAAATTAGCAAACTTACAGTACTTTTAACGCTCTTTAAGATGGCAGAATAAAAAAAAAACAAATGCGCAGCGCGTTTTCGAGTTTTGCCGAAAAATTTTTTTTTCAAATGGAAATCCCTGTATATTATATCATTTTCTGCTAGAACTTTAATATTTAAACAAAAAATCTTATAAGAAATTTTTTACTGGGATTAAAAATACTTGAGTTATAATGACTAAATAAAAACAGCTAAGCAATTCGAGAAGTTCGGAAGCGTGTACAAAAATGTATTGAACGACAAGGTGGTATTTTTGAACATCTTCTATGAAAAAATCAGTAATTTTTATTTTCTTTTAATGATAAGTTTATGTATAAAATAAAGTTTATAAACCTTATTTAGCTGTTTTCGTTTATTCATTATAACTCAAGTATTTTTAGTCGCAGTAAAAAATGTCTTATAAGATTTTTTGTTTAAAAATTAAAGTTCTAGCAGAAAATGATATAATATACAGGGGTTTCCATTTGAGAAAAAACATATTTTTCGGCAAAACTCGAAAACGCGCGAATGAATAATAACAAAGTTATCAATGGTGAACACTTAATTTGGATTGCCCTGTATATGCTAATGTAATAATGTATATGCTGTGTATAACAATATACTATGCCAGATATCTCAAGAAGAACGCTTAGAAAAGAAGATAAACCTTACATACACTGTAATACCCTGAGCAGAAGCGGATAAGTAGATCCTTTTTACCTGAACTGCTGTATGTAATATTGGATAAGTTATATTCATATTTTATTATACTTGTAAAGCTTTATGTCAAATTTAATAATTTAAAAGATTTTTCTGACATCTTTCAAAATTTTAATATGCCTAATAACTTTTACATTTGCATATGTTTTGTCTTGTGTAATATGTATTAACGATATTGTTATTATATGTACAGGGTTTCCACGGCCAAGTGGGACATAGGGGGAATACATGTAAAATCGGTTTTCGGTGAATATTATCTCCCTAATACTACTTCATCCAAATTTAAATGCCGGATATTATAACTGGGTTAACAACGAACATTTCCACAATCATAGTACAAAGAAAGTCATTTTAATAAAGCCAAAAAAATTATTATTTTTAAACCTATTGTACGTGAATTCTGAATGATAATAAAAACTCAGTTTTTATTATGGCATTTATAACAATGACAACTTTACTGTCGAAGCACGTCGGTTTTTTGTAAAACGCTTTTTTGGTGTTTTGTGGGTTGAAGTGTTTAGTGGTCAACGATGTTTATAAGGTTGACCTATCTTGCTAAGCATTTGTGTTAAGGTATCCGGCATAGTACATGAAAAAATTCTTTACCAAAAAAAATTTCTCTGAAAATCATGAAATCTATTCGATATTTGCTTAGCAAACGTCAATCTTATAGGATAATCAGTTTCCTTTAATTGCTGGTACAACTGACGTTTAAAAAGGCGTAATTTCAAGTTGCGAGAAAACAGCGTACAGTGATGTAACTGCAAAACCGAACCTTGTTGCCACACTAATCAGCATGGATTAGTATGCACACTTCGCGATAGTCCACATTATATTGATAAAATGGGCTTCAGTGATGTGAAGCGCATAACTGCGAACGCAAAAAATTTAATTTATCAATTCTAATATTAATTTCCAAATCACGTTTTATTCATTGCAAAAAATTAGGCAACTATATCTCAACAGACTTGAAAGATACAGAAAAATAAAAAAATTTATCATAATATGGTATCAATTTGTTAGTATTTGTATAACGTGTTCACTATAATTGTCAATTCATAAAGGAGGCTACTGGTTTACTATTTCTCTAAGACAAATTGAGCCTAGATGTAATGTCTTCTTTAACTAATCATAAACGTATTTATATAATACGAAAAATGTTCTTCCCAGTATGATTTACGGCATCTTACATCCAGTATACTGAATTGACTTATATGCGAATAGTAAATATAAATCCTAATACATTTGTAAAACATGACTACTCAGAGCCTTTCATTAACGCTAAACTTTTTTCTTTCGTTTCTCACTTTCTACTATGTTGGTTTTTCTTATTTAAAGATAGTAGGTATTACAAACTAATTTTTAATCAGATTGTTAGAAATATATTTTTTTTAATAACGAGATATGAGGTTTGCTGTTAAGTGTAATATGTATCGTGAGATAGACATTTTGAGTTTTATCGCTCGCGGCTGTAACTCTGAAGAACGAAAAAAAAACTTACGTGTCAATTCAGCGTGTCTTTGTAGAATCGTTCATTTTAAGTTAGTTTGCACCGTAAACTCATTTAAGCAATGCTTATATGGGTTTCTGTCTTAATGTGAAGTGTTGTCCTCAGGGAATACAAATGACAAGATACCACGCACGGATTAACGTGGAGTACTATCACAACACTAACTATTGTACTTAGTTAAGTTAGATCTTGTTTTATAGACAACAATATATGTATCTGTTTTTTTTAGGTTGGGCTTTTGCGTATTATTTGATGTTAGTTTGGCTTGTTCTGACTTTACTGTTGCCTTATTAGAACAATTGCAATATTTACCGCTGCTCCAATTAAATATACATAGATATTACTATTGATCATTTTTGGCTCTCATTTCTTTCTAGTCTCCATACTTACAAGTATTCACTACAACCTAATGTGATATTAGAACCACTTGAATCTGTGCTAAGTTAAGAAAGCTAATTTGTTTTCTCTCATGAGAATAGGTATGTCCTAAGTTAGTTTTTGCAATAAGAAGTTGGGAATACTGTCTCTGGTGCCGAGAATTAGATAACTTTTGTGATTAATTATCGATTCTCTCCTCTTCTAAAGCTATTAAGCTGATTGGAGTTGCTTATTCTGTCTGTAGGGATTTTTCACCAACTATTGTAACTTTCTGTATAGTCAATACGGGCAACTATTGTCTTCTTGTTAGTTATCGAACTACCAATTAATTTAATTCAAAGAAGTAACAAAAGTAACAATATACGTAATTACAATTTCCGATAAAATATAAATAAGTTGTATAGACAACCCACATTATTTCGTTACTAACGCGTGAGTGGAGTAGATTATGCCAGTAAACTACACTATTCATTAATAATTATACTTACAAATCTTAAGGGAGTAGATTTTGTAACTGAAACGTAAGATTTAGCCCCCGTACTTGAAATTCATCCTACCTACTTAGATATTCTGCAAAATGGCTCTCCTAATATTTTGGCTTCTGCATTAAGCATATCTCCTGTTTGATAACCTCTCGGATCAATCTACAGATTGCTTCTGATCTTCTTAGCGATTTATATCACATTTTGTCATAGTCTTTCATCAGTCTGATGTTTCTGCCATTACATGACTACGAGATATTATCAGGTTCCGGTTCCTCGAGATCTAATTTTCTGTCAGTCACTGTGAAGATAGTATGATTACTGTCCAATAGCAATCACACTACACTTTATGCAGCGAATATGTATACATATGCTGGCGTAATGCACCGAGCACAAGATTTAAAGTAGAAAGCTACATCCATCCTGTCCATCACCGTCCCTAATTTTGCTTGTTCAAGGGTGCCAAGTTCAAGAATTGATACACCCTTTCCGGGTTAGTCCTACTTTTTGTTTAACTTCATTATTAGTGCCGTTACTACTTTTGTTATTTGTAGACCGAATTAATCATATTTTGTGTATATTTTATCAACTTTAAACACTGTCGAAAACATAGCAGAATTTGGCAAAAAACAAGCACGATAAAAAATATTTCATCGTTGAGGCTATCATTACTTTTTCTCTAAACTAATAAGAATGAATTACTTAACTATAAGAAAATAGACTATTGTTATATTGTCGCTTATTGTTAGTGAACATACATATGTCGATATTGATGTTTTCTTTTGAGGGAAATTTTTCCAAGGTATACTTACAAAGTACTAAGTATTGCTTTGTTATCGTTTTTTAACGCCGATTATTTTACACATACAAATATAAACCAATCAGATTCGCGTATTACTGAAGCAACTCGAAATTACAGCGATAATTTTTCGATAATTTTCATAGTAGAATAATTAGGCGTTGTTATGGAAATGCGGTTAATAAGGATAGACATTTCTAAAGTTCTGTCAAAAAACTGGTAATTTATACATTAATAAATAAAGAGTTTAGATAAATTTCATTTTGTATTACGTAAAATAATCTAATCAAATACCATACGAGCTTTGAATTAAAATCGATAAATTCACTCATACTTCTTGCATAACGACTTCTACTCGTGTCAATTTGTCGTGGTTTAAATCCTTGTCAAATTGACACTCGTCTTCGTCGCTATGCAAAAAGCATTCGTGAAATTATCGATAAATTCAAAGCTCTTATGATATTACTACAGATAATTTATTTGTTGCGATGGTTATTATTACGATTATTTTGTTTTCTTCCACTTCTACTTGTTAGAAAAAAGTGTATTTTTGGAAATGTTGGACAGCTAAGTTAAAAGAATTGTTGTGTGATATTCAATTTATAAATTCTCATTCTCCGATGGATGCTGGAACTCTGCATATGATATATTAATTGTATATTTATGACTTCTTAAAAATGTTTTTATTAAAAGTAAGATTCAACAACCCTCTCTTTTCTAAATGGTACCAAGGACGGTTTAGATGAATTTATCTTTGGTTACTGCATTTAGCAATACATCCATATAACATAAAGCTGATTGTATTCATTCGGAAACGATTCTCTTATTTATTTTATCAATTGATTAATTAATGCTTTATATATGTATAGGTACTTAAAATAAGTTATGCGCTCATACGAAATCTTAAATAATTTGCACAAGTTTTATTAAAGCTTATTTATCACATCGCTTATTTTAGACGCGGAAATTCAAGAATGGTACAAAGGCTTCTTAAAGGACTGCCCAAGCGGTCATCTATCAGTAGATGAATTCAAGAAGATATATGGTAATTTCTTTCCGTATGGAGATGCCAGTAAATTCGCAGAACATGTTTTTCGCACCTTCGACGCCAACGGCGATGGAACAATAGATTTCCGGGAATTCCTATGTGCACTATCCGTAACATCTAGGGGAAAACTCGAACAAAAGCTTAAATGGGCCTTCTCGATGTACGACTTAGATGGCAACGGCTACATTTCTAGACAAGAAATGTTAGAAATAGTTACGGTTTGTATATATATTTTACCACAAATTTTTCACACCGAAATGTATCACCCCGATCATTTGGTATCTCATCCAGCAATTCAATTTTTTTGCGCTCTTTTATATTTCTTTCCATGCACGATCATATTTGCGTTTGTACCCTTTTTTCCTGTTCATGTTGGGAACTACCTTTATCTCCAGTTGGTGTTGCTTTACTTAGAAATAATATTTTTACTTGGTTCTGATGTATTGTTGATGTACTTGTTTTACGAAGCTTTCAACTTCTATATTTTCCATGATATATGATATCGTTCTTGTATTAACCCTTCCTATAGAGTTTTTAATCACCTGCCACTGAAATTAAGGGAACAACCGGATCTAATCAAATCGTAAAAAGTACCTGATAAACTAATGTTTTCATACTGTGATAGACTTTTTTAATAAACCTCTGGCAATTTATGTATATATATGTTGACTCACTCCTATTATGGGTTTCTTTGTTTCTTTTTATTTGAAATCTGTATTTTTTATGACGTTTTTTGCGCTATTCCATGGCATTACATAAATAAATATTATTATTATTATTATTTTACTAATTTATAAAATCTTTTCTTTTAGAAACCACCTGAATTTGACCCATTAAAATTAACAGTTTTTTTCTAAAGTTTTCCTGTAATAAAACTTATTTTTCCCTTTGCAGAAATCCGGTTTGTACTCTCAGTACATCAATAAGTAATATTGGGACACTCTGCATTTATATTTTATATACAGAGTACTAGAAATTGGAATAAAGTTGATGTAATCTGTTACAATAATAAGATCGATTTTCTTTTATATTACTAGTTATTGCAATAATATTAGTCTGACAGTAGCCGTTGCTAACGCTTTATATACTTTTAAACGTTTTAATAAAACGTGATTGTTTTTATACCATATATTTGTGTAATATAAATTATTCCAATCCGTTTTTTAACATATATTTTAAATTAGGCAATCTACAAAATGGTAGGTTCTGTGATGAAAATGCCAGAGGATGAGAGCACACCAGAAAAGCGCACGGATAAGATCTTCCGACAAATGGATCGCAACAAAGACGGCAAATTAAGCCTAGAAGAGTTCATCGAAGGAGCCAAAAGCGACCCGTCAATTGTACGTTTATTGCAGTGTGATCCTCAAGCGCAGTAGCACGAAATGACGAAAGTGACTTCTTATTTTTTAAGTTAAATCTTGTGTGATCGCGGTTCCAGGACCGTGCCGGTATCCCGACTACTTAAAAAAAAATTGAAAAAAATTGATAAGATAATTTACATCACAACATTCATCTACCAGTTAAACCGCGGAATTTTTATGCTCACCCTCGCATAGAGTTTAGTGACAGTGTATTTAATCCTAATTTAATTTAGTTAGTATTAATTATGTAATTTAAGCGATAAAGAATAATGATAATTTGTGAAAAATTATTGTGAATTTCTTAAATTATTATACAATTCTCGAACTACTCTTATATCAATATCACCAAATATATCAATTAAATGTTACTGTTTTTAAAAGATTTATGCGATTTGAAATGAAGTTGTATGTAGATCATTTTACTGTAATGTTCCATTATTATATCTCGATGGTAACTGGTGCTTAAAATTTTCAGGCAGTGATTGACTAACGACCAAAAATTATATCTTACAGACTTTAGCACACAGATCTGGTCGTTTTCGTCAATTGTCGTCTTCACATGCCATGGAGTCAAATTTTCATTGTTTCTATCTATAAAAAATCTACTAAATGCACTTACTTTCAATTTTTATATGTGTTCTCTACATACTATTGCCATAGATATTATCCATAGATGATATATTCAAAACAAGGGGTGCATCATATTAAGGCCTAAGAAAGTGATGAATAAAATGCAATAGTCTAGTCGCCCGTAAACGGGGGGCCGTCCATTGGCCTTCGCACAAAAGTGCAAGCACATTAAAATAAATGTCTCGATCTTCCCATGTCTTGCGAGAAAATGTGGTTTTATCAGTACTTGTCTACATGTAATATGAAATAAATCTGCTAAGGCATTATTCAGTTCTTTTATTTTTTCCTTTTCCTAATTTTGAAACTAAAAGTATATAATGTACTAATTCCTGTTAAATTACCAACCAAATTTGTACTTAAGTTTTTCATATTCGCTTATTTTTGAATCATTCTAAAATAAATACTTGTGCATAGAAGATCGCAATAAGTTTAATAGTGTTTTATTGTCAAGATCTAGAGCTGTAATACTAAATTATAAATTATTTTAAACAGCTAATTTTTCTAATATTTTTATCCTACTCTACATTCATCTAAACAAAAAAATTATCCAAGACTGCATATGTGACCAAAAGGTATCCGACAGGTCAGCGCAGTAGTAGTAGGCAATCTAAGATTAAAAAAGCTGTAAGTGTCCTACTTGAAATTACATTATATTAGATTGCAATCACGCTTTAGCTTGACTTCAACTTTGCATTTGATTCTAAATCGCCAATAGAAGAGGAGGAGAGCATTGTGCACGGTATAGTAGCTTTTCAACTATTTAGGTGTTAGTATAATGAATTATTATTATTTTTTATGTGTGATGGGTGCTTAGTTGCAATGACTTCGTAAGCTGTATCGCTTGTGTACAACTCTCGCGTAGTTATTATTATTTAATTTGTGTTAATAACCTTACAGATTACCAATAGAAGAAAATCCGAGATCTTTTATATAATAATAAAGTACCGTACCGTTCGAATCACCATCAATTAGGCCCCTCTCTCACGGGTCGATGCAACATCGGTACGGTATACCGTTGGCATGCTGAGGCAATGTCGAGCACATATATTTTAATTGGTACCAGCGCACGAGTCGGCGCAATGCGGTTACAACTCCGTATGTTATCGGCATGCTGCGCGTCGGCATAATTTCAATCGGGTAGCATACGGTACTGCATGTATTTTGTGAGAAAGTGAACATAAGAATCCTCTCTGCAGGACTAACACATTCTCTCATATTTGTATTTTGTTTCCTAATAACTTCACTGACAAGCTGCTCAAGTTCTTGGAATGTATTCTTTGACATTCTATACATGGACTAAAATTTATCGTCATCTATGGTTAATTCCTGTGCGGCAACGAACAATCTGCAATTAATATTCCTTTCTATGTATGGGTGCACCCAGTACTTCCTCCTTTTTCAATTTTGCATAGATGTACATAACCATATCTTCTTCTTCACTTGACGATGACATATTCTCAAGTGTCGTGCCGTGTGAGAATATACGCAACGTTGCTACGGTGTAACAATTGCTGCACCGTTATCGTATCGATGTTGCACCGACCCGTGAGAGAGCGGCCTTAGAGATTAGTATGCCGTACCGTATTGCCCGTACCGATATTATGTTTTCAACCGTATTCGTATTCCATACCTCGTTACGTGTTATTCATTATGAGAATTCAATCGCTGATTTAATTCAAAATTTATTGATCTGACAATATTTTCAATTTTTGTTGAAAACCTCTAGTTACTTACAATAATTTAGTAAATAAATATAGCTAGTTAACATTGTACAAATAAGGATAGGGCGCCGTATACAATACATTAGTACTGTAAATATGTATAATAATAATAATAAATGTTTATTGAATAAATAGACATAATAATAATGTATTTAATAAGTCATGAACAATAAAAATTAGCGGCTTAACTTAACTAAGGAAAATCAGTATACATAACGTATGCATAACGTATACATAACGTATGTACCGTTACCTGAACATTAATCCATCTATATACAGGGTGTAACATTGAGAACGCCGTGGTCTCTGGTAGTCAAATGGTAACAATTTTGAAAAAGTTACATACTGGAATATATGTAGGTGGATTAGATCTACAATTTAAAAATAATAGGCAATAGACAGGGTGTTTCAAAACTTAGCAATGTACCAAAGTTATGTTTTTTCTAATGGAACATCCTGTATTTTATGTCATTTTTGAGTTGTACACTGAAATCTAGATCAACTTTATTCAAGGTTTCCTATGTCTAATTTTTGTAGTTTACGAGATATTTCAAGTTTTTTGAAAATGCAATGTTGCACGAAAAGTTTAGTATCTCGAAAATGACTTCATTCAGAGAAATGGAACGAAAAGCGTAAATAGTAGATCCTTTGGCTGATTGAATGCCATATTCAAAGTTGTCGAGTATTCTACAGGTCGTTCATGTACCGAGGGCAAACTTTGTGAACTTCTTTCGTGCATAGCTTTATTATTTTCAATGGAACACCCTATATGTATTTTTGTTATCAGGTAGAACATTTTATTGTCTAAAAACCAGTATCAGGAATCCCTATGAGTATCTGTACTAGTCTTTTAGTTATTTGCGTTTTTTTAGATAACACGAAAATTGTTATTATTTAACCTAGGAGGTCGGATCCTCATAGAGAAAGTGTCAATTTGACGTGTACTCTGTTAACATCATGAAGGCATAGTCGTTGCAAGAAAGAACTGATATGATTTTAGTTATTGGTGAGTGAGAAAAATTGCTTCTTTGCGTTTCGGGTGAATTCACAGAAGTATCCAAATCGAAAACATCCAGATAAAAGAAGAATGAATGAAACCGTCACAATTTTCATTATTATGATACCGAAAATCGCCATCTTTCTTGTGCCTTGGAGCGGCAGCATCGCTGGAGTTTGAACGTGTTTGGAGGCATTATAGGCGATTATGTAATTGGACCATAGTTCTTCAATGGGCACCTAAACGGAGACGAATTTCTAAGATTCTTAAAATGGGACTTTTGGACGCTTTTGGAAAATATTCCCTTGAATATTAGAAACCGGATGTGGCTTCAATTAGACGGCGCTCCTGCCCATTCTAAACGGTCCGTCAAAAACTACCTTCAGAGGAAATTTCCTAATAGGTGGATCGGAAGAGATGGTCCGTGAAATTGGCCACGAAGGTCTTCGGACTTAATATGTATGCACCTTTCCCTATGGGGATATGTAAAAGGGATCGTTTACAATATCTTGCCCACTGGATATGAAAACGAGCATCAGAGACGCCTTTGGTTCAGTAACACCGGATATGCTGAGGAAAGTTAGAACAGCATTTGAATAGAGGGTTATTTTCTGTATTGAAGAAAATGGCAATTATGTTAAACGCTAGCACTTTTTCGTTTATTTTGTTGTTATGTTTTTTCATTTATTTTATACGAAATCTTTTTTTCTTAATCCAACTACAAAAATATTTACTGCTGTTTTGTTTTGTTTATTTTTATTACTTGGAATTTATGATTTCAAATACTTAAATTGTAACAATATAAAATCAACTTCTTCGAATAATAATTCTATCCATCGATGTAAAGATATACTGGTTGTTCACTTACAAAGAACAAATTTAGTTCACTTAAATTATCTAAAAACAGCAAATAACTTGAAAACTAGTACAGATAGTCATAGGGATTCCTCATACTGGTTTTTAGACAATAAAATGTTCTATCTAATAATGTAAATACATACAGGGTGTTCCATTTAAAATAATAAAGTTATGCACGAAAGAAGGTCACAAAGTTTGGCCTCGATACTTGAACGACCTGTAGAATACTCGACAACTTTGAATATGGCATTCAATCAGTCAAAGGATCTACTATTTCCGCTTTTCGTTCCATTTCTCTAAATTAAGTCATTTTCGAGATACTAAACTTTTCGTGCAACATTGCATTTTCAAAAAACTTGAAATATCTCGTAAACTACAAAAATTAGACATAGGAAACCTTGAATAAAGTTGATCTAGATTTCAGTGCACAACTCAAAAATGCCATAAAATACAATTCCATTAAGAAAAACATAACTTTGGTACATTGCTAAGTTTTGAAACACCCTGTATATTGCCTATTATTTTTAAATTGTAGATCTAATCCGCTTACATATGTTCCAGTATAGAACTTTCCAAAAATTGTTACCGTTTGACTACCAGAGGCCACGGCGTTCCCACTGTTACACCCTGTATAATCTAATTAATTATATAAAAAGTTATGTATTATATACTATTATTATAGTACAACTCATACGAAAGATCCGTATTTTCCTTACTAATCTTACGAATTCGATACATCACTACTCATATAACATATACAGGGTGTGTCACGAAGAGTTTTGATTAGAAGTTTTTGGGGATGTAGTAATAGGCGAAATGTAAAATTTTATAAGTTTACACTATCGAGAATGAGAATTTGAGAGAATTTGACATAGTGAATTGCAAGACATCACTAAAGTGCCTCGTCCTTTGAAATGTAATTTTTTTATACAGGGTGTTTTCCACATATCATTCAATTCCAACAATTTCAAACAATTATAACTCGCTTATTTCAAATACAACACCCTGTATATTATATCAGCTTTGAATTCCTATCTTCATTCTCGTTTAATTGATATACTAGCATTCCCTATACCTAAATCTAACCGGTTTTGAGATATTTTATTATTTTACTTAACTATAAGGAAACTTAATATTTCAACATTAATAAAACATAGGCCGTGGCTGTCAAAGATGTGACAACTTAATAGTAAATTGTCTATGTATGGATTAGATATGTTTTCACACTTTTCTTTAAAAGTTTGTTTTATAGCAAGCAATGGCAAATTAGCTTACAAATGACGATTTTTTAAAACTTATCATTATTTACGCCGAGTGTAGTATTAAGCGGACATATCGTATTTTTACAGATAGGTACCCAGAAAAACCAAAGGTACCAATGGTAATGATACCATAGGAAGATTGGTTAGAAACTGCTCTCAATTTGGTCAATTTAAGTGTAGTTAATAAAAAGAAATTTAATGAAATATTAGATGACATTATTTTTTAAGTAGATAGTTAAATAAATCAAAACTATCTGGTACCTTTGGTTTTTCTGGGTACCTATCTGTAAAAATACGATACGTCCGCCTAAGGGTGTACTGCTTCTATCTCATAACACGGTAAAAGTATTTCAGACATCATTTCCAAATTTGATAAAATATTTCATCGAGGATTGAATAAGTACGATTTAAGAAGATAGGCAGAGGTACCTACAAAGCCCGTTTATACTAATAATTGTCCTGAAATATTTACTACAAATTTAAAAATAGCAAATTTTACGCTATCTTGAGGGAATTATAAATAATTCTACATTATATACTATTGAAAATGGATTTCGTAGGTACCTCCATTTAACATTAGTGTATATAACAAGCCAAAGTTTTATTTCTTTTCATTAATAATAAGGAAGATATTTGTGAACAAAGAAGCAGTAGTTTTAATAAAATCTATATAAAATGTCTTGCACGTCAGCGAACACAATTTTTTTTCGCACGTCCACTTTGAAAAACTGTATTTACTATCTCTTTCATAACTTTCGTCTCGCATACTACGATTAGATTCCAGTAGAGCAGCAGTACACCCTTAATACTACACTCGGCGTAAATAATGATAAGTTTAAAAAAATAGCCATTTGTAAGCTAATTTGCCATTGCTTGATATAAAACATGAACTTTTGAAGAAAAGTGTGAAAACATATCTAATGCATACATAGACAATTTACTATTAAGTTGTCACATCTTTGACAGCCACGGCCTATACTTTATTAATGTTGAAATATTAAGTTTCCTTATAGTTAAGTAAAATAATAAAATATCTCAAAACCGGTTAGATTTAGGTATAGGGAATGCTAGTATCAATTAAACGAGAATGAAGATAGGAATTGAAATCTGATATAGTATACAGGGTGTTGTATTTGAAATAAGCGAGTTATAATTGTTTGAAATTGTTGGAATTGAGTGGTATGTGGAAAACACCCTGTATAAAAATTTTTACATTTCAAAGGACCAGGCACTTTAGTGATGTCTTGCAATTCGCCATGTCAAATTTTAAGTCAGTACCGTGTTTGTTTGCAGCAATATCGTGATTTATTTGGGACTGTTTTGCTAAAAAAATTTAAAAATATTGAAATATCTCAAAAACTATGAATTTTTAGTATAGGACATGGTACATGAAATTTACTCAAAATTTGATAGAAAATTGAAAAATAAAATAAAAAATACCATATTCTATTTAAAATAAGCGAGTTGGTATGTACTTCCGGTGTACCGGAAGTAGATCATTCATGAAAATATTATATTTAAAATCACCATTATCGATGGTGTAATCTTATAAAATTTTACATTTTGCCTATTACTACATCCATAACAACTTCTAATCAAAACTCTTCGCGGCACGCCCATTTGTTACCATTAATTGACGCTATACATACATATATATATATATATGCGGAAATATATATTTTACATTAAATTTATTTTACATTTTATTTTATATTAAATTTAATCTCGGGAGACTGAGAATATCTGATTAAAGAAATCGACAAACATAAGTAGCTATAGTTAGATTTAAGGTGCCCGGCACCTCCTCCAAGAATGTCATCTGTTGCTATGGCAGGAGTTACTCAAATACAGCACTCATTGACAAACCAAATAACTATAAAGTCAATAGTATAACGAAACACAACGTCACTTTAGTGCTAAACATACATTCGATATCAAGCTCATGGATATTTGTCGGTCGATACCATTAATGACTATTTCAACAAAAATGACTAAGCTGCAAAAAGCACTTCATTATAAGAAATGTATATCTGAAAAGGGTCTGTGCAAGCACTCATAATATAAAATATTATAGAATAATAATCGTGATTTATGGATCTGGCGTTAAGTATATTTATGAAAAATAAATTCTTGGTATGATTTGAAATACAACAATTTAGTCTATACTAGATTCTTGAGTGCTAGTTCGCAAGCATCTTAATTTCAAAAATAAATAAATTATTCTAATTGGATAAACTATTAATAATTGGTTAATACCTGTGTAAATTATTCTGTAGTGTAAATTGTATGCAAATTTTGTTTGTATTTTGTATCACTTGAATTTCAATGGTTCCCATTATTGATTTCTAGATATTCATACATTGTACCCATTTTAAAGGCACCCTACATTAGACACACTACATTTTCTTAATAAATGATACGCTTTTTCAAAATAATTGTAATATTTAAAATTAGTCATATAAAAATGACAGTAAAAAGCTATTAAATCATAAATTGAGATAAACCTACTAAATACAACACAACTACAAAATATTAATTTGTCATATTACAATTATTTTGAAATAGAGCTTACCTTACATTATGAAAATATTGAATATCTCAGAAATTAACGTTTTTTATATAAGGACTGGTTAATAAAAATGAAAGTGCATATAGTATCCTTCCCGTCCTTAATATAAAATACAAGACTGTACGCAGTTTTTGCGATATTAGTAATATCACTTTGGTATAAAACTTTAACAATATAAAAAAAAGGTTTTTGCAGTACAAAAATTATTTCAAGCTGTTTCATGTGGAATATACAGGGCGTTGAATATGCAATGATTTTCAGATAAAATTGATCATAACTTCTGAATTACTCGGTATAACTCAATGAAACCTTACATTGAAGGAATGAGGAAGATACGCTTAATCTAAATTTGAAATGATATATAATGTGTCCCATTTAAGAAAATATATGTTTGGTATACCCTGGCAATATGAAACACTCTGTATATATGACCATAATTTTGAAATATGTAGCTTAGGAGTGTGTATGATTTTTGTACATAACGTTTTTTGATATCTTCAATATTAATTGATATCTCGAGCTTTGACGTATTAAGGCCCCACTCTGTATATCGGACCTTAATACAAGCAAGGATTTCTTGCTTAATTACGTAGTACAATAAAAACTAGCATGTGTCATTTAAAATAAAATAATTTGTACTGTTTGAAGATATCTGAAGTGGTTGCTAATTTTATACATCTTGTACGAATTTTGTTGAAAGTTCTGACAATCTTCAGTAGCCATCACCATTTTGTTCCTTTCGCAGAAGTTTGACACGTTACGGTTCAAACGATCTGACAATATTAATTTTTCTTTAAGATGTCGCAATAACAAAATATTAAAGAAAATTGCAAATATCTTAGATACAATTGAATTTTGATAGATGTATAAAAAAATTAATATTTGCAAACAATAACTAGCATCGATTGCATTAAGAAAATTATACCATTCTACTTAAACTAACAAAATAGCTATTTACTTCCGCTCTCATTTGGTCAAAAGTAGGTATGTTAAAACAGTAAATCCAAAATTACACATGCAAATTTCAGAATTTTGAAAAATTTGTAAATATTGCGTCTAATTTGAAAAGCATTATGCAATAGAACACGCACTAGAAAACATATTAGTTGGTATTTGAAAATAATAATAGCATATTTGGCCATATTTTTTCGATAAACGGTTTGGAATTTTTTTCTGAACAGCTGGTATAGTTTTGTAAAATTTATAGTACTGCATTTGATAAAATATTATAATTTTGAATTTGCACATACATGCATTATTTTTTTCGAAACATTATCATTTCTAATAGCCTTTTTTTACAAAAATTGAAAATATTTAAAACCGCTAGTTTTAGAAGTAAAATTTATTAGACAAAGTAGTCTTAAATTTGTCTTGTTAACACAAATCAATAAAAAATTAAATAAGAAAGTGGATACGCATTTTCGTAATCAGAAGAAGTAGAAATCCAAAATTATTTTAAAGTGAAAGCCCGTAGTACAAAATCATTACCAGCAAAATTTATTAAAAATATTAGTTCTAATAGAGTTCTATTAGAAATCTTATAATTTTGAAAATTTGCACTTAGATATGGGGTCATCTGATCTCATTAGCGAAAATATTAACTCTCTTGTATTACTTTCGGTTTACCGGAAGAAGGTACCTTACACCAAAAAGCAATCGTTTTTTAGTTATTCAATTTTTTCAAATATACTGTCAGCTGCAACATTTTGTTAAAAATTCTGTATTATTTCCGAAAATTTTGCAGCTAGAGACCTCATATTTCGGGAACATCGAAAAGTTCTACGAAACCAGTTCCGTGAATGCTAAAGTATAGATTACCCATAACCACGCATAACGTAACATCATGAACTGAACAAGTATGTACATACATACAAAATCCGCGATTTGGATTTAATTTACAGTTGAGTGTGCCAACGTATAAAGCATTCTCAACAGTGAAATCTATTATCAAAGAATTGAATTAAGGTTTTTTGTATCGAATTTGTCATTTATAAATTACTAGCGACTACTATGGATCTGAATAAATCTTTTATTTAAAAATTTAAATTATTTTTGTTTAAACCAGAGGTAGAACATTTCAATATTTTCTTTTAATTTAATTCAACACAATATTTATGCATATTACGGACTCAGTTTCACGAGCTGTGATTTAAAATAAAGAAAATGTATGCAGCTAAGTATAAATTTCTCAAGAACAATAACCGTATAACTGAAGCATGAGGTTCACAACACTATTAAATTTCTACTAGAAATAAAATATATCTAAGAATATTAAATAACTTTTAATACAAAAGAAATTATTGCTACAGTAGGTATTCCACAATAAGACTGGTTTCAAATTGTTGTCTTAAATTAAGAAAATTTCAGCAAACTAAAAAAAAATCAAATAGAATTCCAATAGGATGTTTGGATTATATTATGAATGAACGTCAGGTTGAATCTCTTCAGAATACTCTATTTTTGAAGACAACGTTTATTGCCGTATAGGCGCTTTTCTAAATTTCCATATACTTAAGACATTATTTTGAGATTGTTTATAACGTTTAGTTAAAACACAAACATTATAAACATTAGAGGTGTATCAAAGACATTGAGAAGAGATTCTTGCTTAGGAGCTGTGCCTATAAAAATTATCTTTCAAGTTGGTATTGAAAATTCACAATAGCAATATTTTACTACTATACATTTTCAAAGATAGCTAGCATCATATACAGTGTGGTAACCAATTATGGAATAAACGTATTTTTGATATATCGTAAAGTTTAATTAAAAAATTCTGGAACACGTAAATTTTTAATTTTAAAGACACGGCTTCTCAATGAAAGGATACATGATGATTCATGTAATTCCAGAATAAAGTAGGTATATTACTTTTTTTAATTGAACACCCTGTATACTTTTTAATTTTAGAAGTCTCTTTAATGAACTGATTTTAAGGATATATAGCACTTATTACCTAAGTGGTTGATTGCATTAATTACAGGCATTAGGGCTATCAGACTATGAAAAATTTTATTTTTTTTTTTTTTTTGGTGAGGTGAAATCTTGATGGACGCTACGAGCTTAGGTCGATCGCTCTGTAGCAGTGTGGGACTCCCGGGGGGGTGTGCAAGCCCGGTTTACCCACTAAAACACCTCTATCTTCTCAGCGTGCCGCCGGAACCGCCTCCATGGCATATCTTCAGCTGGCACGCTTGGTCTCCAGGCTACACGTTCTCTAGACCCGGACTATCAGTGCACCTATTCATTCTCCGCTCTCTTCAACTCTCTCTCTACCCTCTCTCTGTCTCTCAACACTCTCACAATGAAGGCGTGTACGGCGTTCCAGATCTTCGCAGATTCTAACATGACTCGTATGATGTTATTACGCGTCAGAACTTCACCTATCTCTAGCGACAGCCTGTTCCTTTCCAGATCCCACTTTTTGCACAGCAAGATCGCGTGCTCGGGCGAGTCTGTCGATCCGCAACACACACACAGGTCTTCTGTCGTTATTTTAAAGCGCTTTGTATATGAGCGAAAATGCCCATGTCCAGAGAGAAACTGTGTGAGATAATAATCGGTCTTTCTGTGTTTACATTGTGTCCACAGTGTCAGATCGGGGATGAGTTCTTTTGTCCATATCGCGCTACCGTTATCCTCACCCCACAGCCGCTGCCATTTACTGAACGTGGCGCGTCTTAGTGCAAGCTTATCTGGCTGCTGTTGCGATTGTTTCGTCCTAAAAGCTTCTGCTTGCTCCTCCATCTGTAGGGTCAGTGGCGGTATTCCGGTGATGACCTGCACTGCTGCTGTCGAGACAGTTCTGTATCCGCTTGAGACTCTTAATAGCGCTCTCCTCTGTACTCCTTCCAAAATGTCCCTGTATTTTTTTATCCGCATAATCTGCCACCATGCTGGACACGCATAGGTTAACTGGGATCTGATGACACCGTACAGCACTTCTCTCTTTTTGTTGGATGGTCCACCCTTTGGCAAGATTTTCGACAGAGCTGCCAGACTAGCTTCCGCTCTCTCTGCGATATTCTTCACATGTAATCCGAACATTACCTTGTCGCTCAACACTACGCCTAGGTACTTCACCTCTCTTTTTGGGACCACCGTGCTACCCAAGATATTGAAGGACACGCCTTGGCGTTTTCGCGGTCCCTTCACAATTGCTGCTTCAGTCTTATGCGGCGCTACCTGCAGATCTTGGGCTTCCAACCATGAGATAATTTCCTCAATTGACTCATTCGCTTTGAACATGAGCTCCCTCGTATCCTCTGCCTCCACAATTATGATTAGGTCGTCGGCGTACGCCATCGATGTTACGCCCTGCATGAGCTCTCGATTGAGGACACCATCGTAAAGGATGTTCCATAGAATGGGTCCAAGAACGGATCCCTGCGGGACGCCTGCTCCAATCTCCACATTAATCTTGTTGCTCAAGAAGATTTTTCTTCCCCTGAAGTACGCCTCTATGGTCCTAACAAGATATGCCGGGAGTCTCCTTTTTAGCATCTGTTCTATTATTTTACCCCAAGCTGCCGAGTTAAAAGCGTTTTTTATGTCCAGCGCCACTATCGCAACCCATTTCTCTCTGGATTCGTTGACCCTATCCACTACTGCTTTTATAGCGTGTACCGTCGATTTTCCTCTGACGAAACCAAACTGTCTTTCGGAGAGCCCCCAGACTTTTCCAGCTCAACCTCCAGCCGTTCCTTAATTAAGCGCTCGTAGAGTTTACCCAATATACTGATTAGACAGATTGGCCTGAACGCCGACGCCGAGTCCATTGGTTTGCCTTTCCATAACAAGATGACCATCGCATCCTTCCATTTCTCTGGGAATTCTTGGGACGCAATTAAATGGTTAAAAATGTTGAGCAGTACCTTAGGGATGGTTTCAGCCACGGCTTTTATAGCTTCGGTTGTTAAATGGTCCGGTCCGGGTGCCTTTCCTGTCTTCATTTTCGCCACTGCACTTTCTAATTCTGATTGCGTGAAGGGAGGTGCCTTCTCAACCCCATGTTTAGGTTTTCGCGCGCTACTTTCTTTGACTATGAACAGTTCTTTAAGTATTTCCAATCTCCGGGTCATGCTAGGGTTATACGGTGGGGTGAGTTTCTTTAGGTGCCGCATGACAAGTTTAAATCCATCACCCCAAATATCCTCGTCCAAATCCTCTAGGAGCCTTTTCCAGTGATTTCGTTTTGTTTCTGAATGAAAAATTTTATTAGAATTACTGTTACAGTTTAACTTATTAAGGGTGGGTTTATCAATGTGAGGATAAATAAATTAACTTGCAGATAAAGTTTTATTCGTAAGATAATTACAATGAAACGTTTATTGAGTGTTCAATAGAAGTTATCTGCAAGATAGAGCATTGTAGTTTATCTGCCAGTTAGCAATATCTGTCAGTTAAATGATATCGAAGGCTTGCACGGTCTGAATCATCATCTTGTAGGGATGAAGTTTTTGCTAGTAAAAACACATTAAACACTTAGACGGCTAACGTTCACTTTTACATTCTCTGCTAACCTATACCTACAGTTCTGACGAATTTACTTCTCCATTCAACATGATAATTGATTCCTCCGAAAACAGGATAGGAGCAAGGGTTACCTCAATTTTGTTCAGTTTATTTATTAGTCTTAAAAAATAAATATCATCTTATAGGGATGAAGCTTTCGCTAATATAAACACATTAAACACTTAGACGGCTAACGTTAGTTTGTCGAACTATTTGTCCTAAACTTACTCGATTCTGTACAACACTTAAAATGTGTACTTTCACAAAATGGATTTTCTTTTTATCGGACAGACATGTCCAAGTTCTCTAAACCAAGAACGAATTTTGGAAATGGTTTCTCGCGAAATATTGAACAATTCAGGATACTTCTGATTAAAGATATTAGTAACTTCCACTCGACTTCTCCACTTATCTCCGGAACCGATCATTATCAAAGTTTCTCTACAATGACTTTCTGTTAAATATAGCATTGTTTATTAAGCACAGAAAGAAAAGAGATACCTAATAGATATACTAAAATGTCTATCACTGTGGACAATAATGTCATATTGACTTTATTTTAAGCGGCCTATAAAGATTCCTATAAGAAATGCTAAATGAAAAAGTTTTAGCCGGGCGTGTAAAACTTTTTGAGTACCGTTCTTCGCTGGTATGTACCGCAATTGGGCCACAAACATTGTATGAACAAAATTTTCGCTTTAAGCAAGTATACCTTTTTACCGTAGATTAGGTTTTTTCTACCAAGTAAATGGAGAACATTTCTAACATTTAGAGTGAGTTTATCAATGTGAGGATAAAAGTGTTAGTTAAGTAACTGACAGATATTCTGTTATGAGGGCTTCCGGCTTTTGACCGCCTCATAGTAAAGTACATATATAATACAAACTAAAATAAAACAAAAATGAAAAATACAAAAAATATATATACAACTTACTCAGACTCCACGTTTCGCCACTAATGTAAGTGGCTTCTTCAGAGGCAAAACTAGATGAGGGGCGCCACGCTAGAGGCGAAAATCTTCTGACAAGGAGAAGGTGGACGTGCGGGTGTATATATACCACTGTGCAGGGAAACGGAACGGTAAGTGCGAGGTAACGATGCGGAACAGTGAGCACGGGTCGAAGAAGCGGAGAGGACGGGTTACCAAATACTGGAGAGTGGGTAACCAATATCACGATTGAGATTTTGGGGATGTTTCTGGATCTCGATAGCTTCCCTTACCTTTCGTGGAAAATAGCGATGAGACTTGCTTACAACAGATACCTGATCAAAACAAATTTTACGGCCCGTATCAGTAAAGGATTCGGCTAAGGCTGAGTGTGTTGAGGAACGTGACTTAACGTACCGTTGGTGTTCTTTGATTCTAGTTTGAATAGAACGTCCAGTTTCGCCAATTTACACTGAGCCACAGTCACAGGGAATTTTATAAATGCCTTTATGGGAGAGAGCAGGGCGAGTGTCCTTGGGCGGAGGAAGAATTTGGGAGATCTTGTTTAAAGGTTTAAAGATGGGTTGGATATTTTGCTTACGAAGAATTCTACCGATGTGATCTGTAACGCCATGGATATAGGGGAGAACGATGGTACTTAGCTAATTACTAGATTCTGGTGCTACCTCAGGAGACCGTGGACGAATGTACCTGTTTATGACCCTTTGTATGTTGCCGGAGGTATAGTCATTCTGTAGAAGAGCAGTTTTCACATGTTTCAATTCTTTGTCGATGTTGTCTGTTTGGGAAATTGGGATCGCGCGACGTACTACAGAGCCGATTACCGATTGCTTTTGTGCTGGGTGATGATGTGAGCTGGCATGAAGATATCGGTCGGTATGTGTGGGTTTCCTGTACACGGAGTGACCTAAACGACCATTTGGTAGACGAGTAACTAACACATCAAGGAAAGGTAGAGAACCGTTATTCTCAATATCCATGGTGAACTTGATGTCGGGAGGTTGGCTACTGAGGAAATCCAACAAAGTAGGAAGAGTGTTTTTACCACGTGGTGAGACCACCAACGGTACGTGAAGGCACGTTCCTCAGCACACGCCATAAAATTTGTTTTGATCAGGTATCTGTTGTAAGCAAGTCTCATCGCTATTTTTCACGAAAGGTAAGGGAAGCTATCGAGATCCAGAGAAATCCCCAAAATCTCAATCGTGATATTGGTTACCCACTCTCCAGTATTTGGAAACCCGTCCTTTCCGCTTCTTCGACTCGTGCTCACTGTTCCGCATCGTTACCTCGCGCTTACCGTTCCGTTTCCCTGCACAGTGGTATATAGACCCCCGCACGTCCACCTTCTCCTTGTCAGGAGGTTTTCTATAAGGTTTCTGAAGGTTTTTTGTATTTTTCTTTTTCATTTTTGTTTTATTTTATTTTGTATTGTATATATGTACTTTACTATGACGCGGTCAAAACCCGGAAGCCCTAATAACAGAATATCTGTCAGTTACTTAACTAACACTTTTATCTTCACATTGATAAACCCACCCTAAATGTTAGAAATTAGTGCTGCGAATCGTAATCGGTTCTATACCAAACCGGTTTTGTGTTAAGCGATTAATCGCCATCAAACGGAAATCGTAATCGAAAAATCGGTTTTGAAATCGGTTTCGAAATCGGTTTCAAATCGATGATTTTTTTTTTGAATCCGCTCTGTATGGCTTTGCAATTGTTTTATTAATATTTATAATACATTCACGATGATGACTAGATAGAGAATACAGGCTGTTACAAATTCGCGGGTCACCATTGGGATCTCGAAAACGGTAAGAGATACAAAGTCGGTTAAATTGGGGCAAAGTTGCGGTTTCTGCTGCTGAACAATAATCCGTTTCAAAAAATTTTCTATGATTTGTAGTTTTTGAAATATTTCCGAAAAACCGAAAAACACACTTTTCTTTTTTCTTCTGTTCTGAAGTTATTATTGCAGGGATCAAAACAAGATTAATACATTCTAGAGGCACTTTTTTTAACTCTTTACGAAGGTGTTATTAGATTTTGCTTAAAGCGTTTCGTCCCGGTGTGACCACCATCAACTTCATTTTTTCTTATGGCTGCCATATTAGATCTTGCATCATTAAATAGATCAATTTTTTCTGTTATTTTTTCATGTATCACGTATTCTCATTAAAGAAAGTTAAATGGCTATAAATGCAGAAAATGTTAAAAATAACAGTACTAAGAAAAATATGGTGTGCTGTGACCACAAAAATTAAACGTTTTGACATATCTCCGCATAGTTTAGTTTGTTTACTGTTTAATCCTACTGAAAATCGTTTTACTTATTACAATGGATTTTTCCTATGAAGAAAAACGCGACATGTTAAAGTGTTATTATGCTAATTGCAGCAATTCAGTAATAGCGAGCGCAATTTACTTTCGACAATATCCAGAAAGACAACAACCACATAGAACATTCTTTAGTAAATTAGATAGAAACATTTCTCTTTATGGATATTTTCGTAAAACTCGAAAGAAGTATGGAGATCGCTCTAATAATAATGAGAATGAACAAATTTTAGAAGAGGTAATTAATAGTTTTTATTTTTTAAATACATAATATTCTCTTAATTGTTACTTTATTTATAAAAACGTATAGTTTAAATAAAAGTCCAGTCAAGAGCTGTTTTGACAGTTTCAATTTTCTTTTATAATTTCTTCTTTTAGATTAACAATAGCCGTTCCAATTCTACCCGACAAGTTGCAAACACTATCGATGCAGCGCATCATGTTAAAATTTGGAGACTCTTGAGAAGGAACAATTACAAATGCTACAAAATTCACGTTTCGCACGCTTTACTTCCTGGAGATACCGAAAGACGTTTAGAATGGTGTCATTGGCTTAGCAACAGAGACGGCAATTTTTTAAATAACATTATTTGGACGGATGAAAGTAAATTTACAAATTGTGGAGTATTTAATCGAAATAATGAGCACGTCTGGTCGCTTGAAAATCCAAGAGTCGATAGACCAGTTCCAAATCAAGTTAGATTTGGCTTAAATGTTTGGGCGGGAATTATGGGAGAACAAGTTATTGTCCCATTTATTTATGAGGAAAACCTAAACTCAGAACGATACCTAAATTTTCTTAGAACTACATTTGCCGAATATTTGGGTAATATAAATTTAAGGAGACTTCCAGAATTATGGTTTCAACATGATGGTGCACCAGGGCACAATGCAAGGGTGGTGTGTGATCATTTAAACGCACAATTTCCAAATCAGTGGATTGGGAATAGTGGAGTAGTACGTTGGCCTGCAAGGTCACCGGATCTAACGCCATTAGATTTTTTTTGTGGGGTATTCTGAAAAATAAAGTTTATGCTGAACCAATTATTGACATTGCCGAGCTACGCAATAAAATTTTGGTTTCATTTAATTCGTTACGAAGAAGAGATGTTCAACGTGCTGTTAATAACGTTCGACGAAGAATACATTTATGTACAGCAAAGAACGGAGGATATTTCGAATAACTACTCTTAAAATTTTGTTTTGTTTGAACTATTAAATTTGTAGACTATAATAATTATGAATATGTCTATCAAGTACGTACTTTCAGAACTGTCGAGTACACCGTTATTTTTTATAGTTTAATTCGTTCGTATGAGTCACGTTTGGTGTCAATGCCATGTGACGAGTATTGTAAAATATAACTTATTCAGAATTTCAAAGAAACAGACTACAGTATCGACATTGTAATACATATTTTGGGTTTTTTTTTTGCTTTTTGTGAATGTTATAATACCTACTTAATTTTTCAGCAATTAGCTGGATATTAAAAGTTGTTAATATGACTATTGTTTTCTGAATTTGTATTAAAATTCTGAAATTCCTACTTCCTACCAAACAATGTTCTATTTGGTTGACGTCTTTATGGATACTGTTGGAAGTAAATTTCGCTCGCTGTTACTGTGTTGTTATTATTATAATAAAGTTGTAACATGTCACGTTGTTATGCGTTGTTTTCATCATTTGAATAAGTTTAAAACGAATTGCATTTGAGTTGAACAGTAAACAAACTAAACTATGCGGAGATATGTCAAAACGTTTACTTTTTGTCGTCACAGCACACCATATTTTTCTTAGTACTGTTATTTTTAACATTTTCTGCATTTATAGCCATTTAACTTTCTTTAAGCAAAATCTAATAATACCATCGTAAAGAACTCAAAAAAGTGCTTGTAGAATGTATTAATCTTGTTTTGATCCCTGCAATAATAACTTCAGAACAGAAGATAAAAAGAAAAGTGTGTTTTTCTGTTTTTCGGAAATATTTCAAAAACTACAAATCATAGAAAATTTTTTAAAACGGATTATTGTTCAGCAGCAAAAAACGCAACTTTGCCCCAATTTAACCGATTTTGTATTTCTTACCGTTTTCGAGATCCCAATGGTGACCCGCGAATTTGTAACAGCCTGTATAGTGCATTTTGTAAAAAAATACCGAAAATATAATGCATTCATTCATTTGTGCTTGTTATGCAAAATATATTCGTGGAGATACTAAACAGCAACACCTGTTATTTATCTATACCTCATAAAGCATGTTGTGGCTAACGTGGATGAAAAAATAAATAGCGGTAATATGAATTAATGAAATTTAATAAAGCAAGTAACAATCAGTATCCTAACGTTTATACTATAAAAAGACAATGTAGCTGCAACTCTTTTCCGCTTGAAAAAAAATATTTATATTACGGAATCAATGTTATTGCTAAACTGGATTTATGTTTGACGATTTGTCATCATCAAAACAGAAATTCTAATCGAAAAACTTAGTGTACCCATTTAAAAAACACATTTTAAAGCCAATTTCAAAATCGATTTTAAACCGGTTTTGAACCGATTTTTAAAATCGATTTTTTATACCGATTTTAAAACCGGTTTCGACTCAACACGATTAATCGATTTTAATGAAACCGGTTTGAGGAGAAATCGGTTAATCGATATGTAATATTCGGCGATTTCCGCAGCACTATTAGAAATGTTCTCCACTTACTTGGTTAAAAAAACCTAATCTATGGTAAAAAGGTCTACTTTCTTAAAGCGAAAATTTTGTTCATACAATGTTTGTGGCCCAATTGCGGTGCATACCAGCGAAGAACGGTACTCAAAAAGTTTTACACGCCCGGATAAAACTTTTTCATTTAGTATTTCTTATAGGAATCTTTATAGGCCGCTTAAAATAAAGTCAATATGACATTATTGTCCACAGTGATAGACATTTTAGTATATCTATTAGGTAGGTAAATCTTTTCTTTCTTTCCTTAATAAACAATGCTATATTTAACAGAAAGTCATTGTATAGAAACTTTGATAATGATCGGTTACGGAGATAAGTGGAGAAGTCGAGTGGAAGTTACTAATATCTTTAATCAGAAGTATCCTGAATTGTTCAATATTTCGCGAGAAACCATTTCCAAAATTCGTTCTTGGTTTAGAGAACTTGGTTTAGAGAACTCTGGACATGTCTGTCCGATAAAAAGAAAATCCATTTTGTGAAAGTACACATTTTAAGTGTTGTACAGAATCGAGTAAGTTTAGGACAAATAGTTCGACAAACTAACGTTAGCCGTCTAAGTGTTTAATGTGTTTATATTAGCGAAAGCTTCATCCCTATAAGATGATATTTATTTTTTAAGACTAATAAATAAACTGAACAAAATTGAGGTAACCCTTGCTTTTCGGAGGAATCAACTTTCATGTTGAATGGAGAAGTAAATTCGTCAGAACTGTAAGTACAGGTTAGCAGAGAATGTAAAATTGAATGTCTGGCGACCATATAATTGATCCAGTTGTTTATTTATGGGAATTTTACAGCGATCTCATTAGAAATGATGTCCCTGTTCTGTCAAATTTAAATTCCAATATAATAGATCCGAAGAAGAAACTGTGTAAGTGGGATCTTACGTTACCTTATGCGTAGGACGAAGTGGTGCTATTGAGTGATCAAGTAGATGACCACACCTTTAACCTTTGGATTTTTTATGAGGCAATCTCAAATATAAAGTGTATCCTACAAAACTAGACAACATTGATGATCTCACACAAAAATACAAACAGAAATAAGAAATATTTCACCTCAAGTTTTACAAAAAGTTAGAGAAGAGTTTTACTATAGATTAGGTTATTTCTAACAAGTATATGGAGAACATTTCAAATATTTAATACGTTAAAGTGTAACAGTAATTTTAATAAAATTTTTCATAGTCTCATAGCATTAAATGTCCGTAATTAATGTAATTAACCAATTAGGTCAAATGTTATAGCATTTTTCATAAAACCAAAGATAAGAGATCAAAAATAATTTTATTCCATAAGTATGGTTACCACACTGTATATCTTCAGAAAATAAAATTACCACTGGCATTTCCAAGATCGTAGCTTTTAAACAATAATTTCAAAATGAAATGAGTTGAAGAATGTGAAGGTAGTCTTCATAATACTGTGCTTTTCTTAATAGCATTTTAAATTCTTTAAATTAAAGCTAGACAATATTTTACTTTAGTATTTACACTAAACACTATTTACCGTTTCTATAAAACTAAATTCTTTTTTAGGCTGGTACGTGTAGGTAATTGATTACTTCAGTTGAAAACTTATCTTAAAATAACGATGTATAGAAGTAAGTATGTAGATATGTATGTATGTATATATATACAATGAACGCTATATCCGTCAGGACGGCACATTTGACCACTGTTATTAGGCAAGAAACTAAATAGAGATTGTATTCTTTAGAACTAATATGTGTATTTTGTTACATTCTACTTTTCCCTGAAATTCTAGTTGTAGATCATCCAATTTCTTCCACTATACAAGAATATTTTCCTTACTTTGACTTTGGTAGAACAAACGTAAAAAGCTAGAGCTTAAGTTAATGCAATTTAGACGTGAATTAAATGATTATGAATACCACTATAATTGTAAATATCAGTCATAAAATTGAATTGAAATGAAATTGCAAACAGTTACTTTTTTAAAGTATAGTTTTATAGTATTTTCATTTCAAACATTATATTATACGGTTTTGCGCTACGTTCGAATGCAAAGATATATTGTTAATATAAAAAGCAATACTCTTTTATTACTCAAGTTTACGTAATAATTTATTACTTCATTGGAAGTACCTACTACAATACAAAAACAAATTTGAACTATAAATGAATGATCGAACATTTACAAGTTCTTTACTTATAGTGCAAACGGATGAATATTTAGAAGGATATCACATAAGTCAAATATTTAAAACAAAATATGTACTAAGTGAGAGGATTCGAGTTATAATAACAGCAACGTAAAAATCAAAATGTATTGAACATACACAGCTGGAAATTAAGTAAGTTTGCTTTTTACTTTAATTGATGCTTCAGGTAATTTACTTGCATAAAATGTGTAGGTACATATAGTCAATAACTAAATTATAAGTTTGAAATGCATTTTTTGCGATTTTGTAGATTCGTCATTTAATATTGTGACATCATAGGAATCTTGCGACAAATGTGTGAGTTGCTAAAGAAAATGAAAAATTGCTTGAAATTTTCTATCTGAATTAATGTATTCTAACACCAAAGTGATTTATAAGTTATGTAATAAAGCAATATTTATAACATATAAACCATGCGATTTGTTTGATATTTTTTATGCATTGCTTGTTATAAAAAATATGATCAAATAATAGTAGTAAATATTTTATATGAAATACTGTCACTACGCCTATGTGACTTCTAACTTGTAAATTAAATTTAAAAGATTATTAATGGAACCTATCTCGGCCTTGGGCATAGTTATTTATTTGTGTCTCTACACACCGAGTCAGAAATAAAAGTTTCAAACTAGCAGGGGTCCACTAGGGAACAATAGCTGCCTGTTTAATTTTAGATACGTCAAATAAATTTTATCAAGTTTTACGCACTGTAATAACAAACTGAAGATGAATATATGTAAGACTACCATGTTTGTTAGCGCTTCTGTTATATTAGAAAATATAATAGAAGACTAAACAATAATGTGATACAAAATACAGTGGGATTTTTATTGCAATAATATTTTGGCCCATAATTAACAATATTTTTTAGTTTCCTGCAATTACTTGATCAACAACAACAGTTTATACAAACACCGATCTGTATTAAAATGACTTATATAAGAAGTATCCGTTGACTAAAATAGGGAAAATAGTAAATATATAATGTTTGTTTCTCCTACGAAGCAGTAAAATACTGGAATTATTAGTGCTCTTCAGCATATACATATATTGTATTCAGTCTTTTAGACACATTGTATGAATACGTATGCTGAACAACATGTCTAAATTAAATACTTAACACTGAAGTTAATATTATGTAAATATCGTTCAAAGGAAGCTTTAACTATCAGTTTGGATGGATATCTGGACAGAAATCCTCCACTTCAAACACGTTTCCGCGCAAAACAATTTTGACTTATTAATATTAACGGAACGAACCGGAACAGAGACTTACACAAACAAAAATGCAAATGTATTTTTAAATATATTGACAAACAATAAAGTTTCTAATGGATTATCCTCCTGGGAACTGACCATAAAATATTACAAAATCTAGTAATGTTACCAACCCATAAATTCGCTGTTAGTAATGCGCTGGGTACCACAGTCTGAAATGACCAACCTTAGTTTAATAATTAGATAATATAAGGTTATTAAAAACTAAGTTTCTCGTTTGAAATGGCTGTGACTTTGCCAAATTTTTAGATTCTGCAAAAATTAGAGTACAAATTGTTCATAAAAAAACTCGTATAACCACCGTCATCAGTTAGAACTAGTAATTATTCTAACTAAATTATGAACTGCATTGGAAAAAATATTCTCTGGCATCTTTTGGATGGTGTGCAATATCATCTGCTTCAGTTTCTCGCGAGTCTACTGGAGTCATCCAGGTAAACAATTTGGCCTTCTAAATTGTTTGGAAAACCTTAGTTCCTTCCTTTAGAAGTTCAAATCGCGCTGCCTATTTATCGGTAAGGCTTTTGGTTATCGATGTCTTTGATAGAAACCAGGCCTTGTTACAAAATTAGATATAATAAATTAGATTACATATAGATCTTTACCAATATGCCGATCGCATTTGGATCTGATAGCTTTCTTCTTTGAGGAAACCATTAGAAACCAATCTTCCGCAAATTTTTGATTAAGAGCAGCGAGTAAGGTCCATTTTTTAATTTATGTATTTTTCAATATTCAAAAACAAAAAATAGAACTCTTTTTAACTAGAGACTTACTTTCCAATAATCCTATATCATTGAAATGTTCTACTTTTGCTTACAGTAAGTAAATATGGTACGAAATCTGTTTTATTTTTTTTAAATGGTCAGTAATAATGAATAATTATTTGGATGTGCAACAACTTTCATCCATATTTTATATTCTGATCAAGACTTATCGCGTTTCTTCAGTTAGTTGATAATTATTTGGCTAGTAAATAACGAACTCCTAAGTAAAACATAAGGTAGAACACTATATAGCGACAGTCGTCAGCATACAACCATATTTAGTTACTACTAAATCGTCAAACAAAAATGTGGATGTTAATCAAACCAGTTTAAGTGAATTTCACATATATTAAAAACGTCTATATTAATACATAGTCCGACATCTATGTGTAGGTTTTCCATTGCGGCCACAAAATGTAATTTATTCAAAGTGGAGATACTGCAGACACACGTTTATGGACCATTAATTTTGAAAATTTAGATATTTAATCCATTGGAGATTTTAAAGGGGTCGATAGCCTCAGTGGTTAGGCGACATTTCTCAGAGAGTTGAAATCCGGATCGACTTACCACTCGCTGTTAGGAGCAAAGTGATTAACAGCGCGACATTATAAAAGACGATATTATGCTGCCACAAATCCATATGAACACAATTTACACACAAAAATCTACACCGCGAGAGTTGCAGTGATAGCCAGACACAGTGTGGGCGCTCACCCTATTGCGTTCCACCCTTAAAACTCCTCTGTCACTACCCCATCCCTGATCTCGTAGTTTCAGGGTAACAGATGTGGCTTGGAGTAAAGTTTAATAGGGGAGGGCACTTGTGCCCGCCGCCGCCGTCGGAATATACGGTGGGTGAGTGAGTTACTCTACGGCATTCACCCCGAAGAACTCTGCAACTTCACTACCCCATCCCTGTAGGCCACACGCTGGGGAACGGACGTGGCGAGAGAATTTTAGTAGGGGAAGATAAAAGTCGGTTGGCCGAGGAGTAGTCCGCCCGCGGGTTGTCTGGTTGGGGAAACCTCGGTTTCATCCTAAAACAATTCGGTAACTCTGGGACCCTACGGTTTTACTGTAGCTGCTGCGGTATCTCTATCCCGGTTGGGAGAAAGAGCATCGCGGTTGGCATTTTCGGGGTAGGGCTCCGGCCCGGCCGTCCCCGTAGTTCAGGCTTAATTCACAGGTGGGCTGGTTGTACCTCACGGCCAGATTCCGTTTCCTACGCTGGCCGATAGTCGCCATCCGCAAGGAGGCCTAGGCCCCGTGAGGTGAGATGTGAGGTAGGAGTTCGCTAAAGCGTGTCCAACGATGACCCGTCCAACGTTGACAAGGGAACTTGTCTAACATGGGTAGCACGAGGGAGAGGGGCCCACCGGTTCGCCGGTCCTCTCCAAGAGGTGTCGGTCTCGTGCGGGCAGCTGGTTTTCGGCTTCATGACTTCGGTCCTGGGGAGTGCGTGCATCTCCTGTTTTCGCCGTATACCATTTGGTCGGTCGGCAGCTGAGTCCCTTTGGGTTCAGCAACCTGTATTCGTGATAGCCAGACAAGTAATACAGCTTATGGAGGCACTGCAACTAAGCACCCACCACTCATAAAAAAACAGCATAATGATGCTGAAAGATTTACAGTTGTGTTATTATACAAAGTTGCATCGGGAACTTCTAAAGTCTAGATACTTTTTCTTTATTCATTGCATCTGAACACTGAAAGTTAATCGCGTCTCGTATCCATCCTCAGGTAGTTGATGTGGGTGTAACGAATACTACTAAATATCGAATTTTTATGCGCAGTTGATGAGATGAATACCGTTTAATATCAAACGGTGTCCGTACCATTTAATATCATATAGTGACATTTGCAATCCTTAACAAAACAAACTTGAAATCTGGTTGCCAACGTATTACCAACTTGAAACTGGGTTTATAATAGCACCAAAAGATGGAAATTTTCTAGTAAATAAATGATTTGAAACTACATTAAGAATTGGCAGAAGGTGACCATGAGAAATCTGGTGTTAGATAGTGCTTACATTTCCGTACAAGAAAATTATACACAGGCTGGTCCATCCAAGAAAATGAAGATATTCTTCATTCCGCAAAGATATATCGCCCTGGATAACAAAAGAGTTGAGATGAAACATAATGACACAAAATTAAATATTACTAATAAAATATTTTTGCGAAATTGCTGATACTTTTGAACCAATTGAACGTAATGAAATATTTAAGCAGGAGCATCTTCCAAAAACAATTTTAAGCATCTCGGAAACTATCAATTCTAGACTATCACTTGGTTTTAAATTTTTTAAGAAAAGAACGAAAGCAATCTAAAAAGCTAACAATTTACATCCATTGGAGAAAACACAAGTTTGGTTCATTAATTGTGCTCCAATAGCATATCTATATCACGCAGTAACTAAATTTTGAGTAAATTCCACTTTGTGGCCACAATGGAAAACCCGCAGATAGATCTTGGATCTTACAACATTTTTTCCAGTATATCCCGATTGCAGTTAGATTTGATAACTTTCTAAGTATAGCAATTGTAAATATTGAGTAAATATGTATAAATTGATTTTCCTTAAATTTGTGATCAAGTTTACTGATCAAGGTCCATTTCTCATTTTGTTCGATATTTTCTTGCTGCGTTCATATAATACATATTAAATCGCTCATATACGTATTTTCTATAAGTAATATTGTACTAAGTATAAGAATATATTTTAAATAGCACATCTATCACAGTTGCTCATTTGGCAGTTCTGTTTATTAATAATTAAGAATGAGTAATTACTCAATATATATATGTTCAACATACGTTTTATCTCTGAGAGTGTTCGCATTAATTAATTTTATATTCCATTCAAGCTCTGGCGCATTTCCTCGGTTAGCTGCCAATTATTTGTCCGGTAAATAAGGATCTCCTAAATAAAAACCTAGACACTTTATACCGATAGCCGTCAGCATACAACTATATTCGATTCCGACTGAAATGTCATAGGTATAAAGATTTGGACGTACTTAAGTCGAACCAGTTTAAGTAAATTTGGCATATTTGATTTAGGTACTAGTTGCATATATACAATATATGGAAGACATCAAATCTATATACGAAGTGATTTTTTGATAAGGACTATCTTAACTAGATTAACTAGATAGCTCAAAATATAAAGTGATCATAAAAGAAACACTGTCAATTTCTATTACAAGGTGGACACACCGTTTAACATGTTGTTTCTTCGGAAAGGAATTTTTTTTTTGTAATTTAGCAATTTTACGCCAGAGTATAGTTTGAACATTTACATTACCGTCTAGGTCAACGTACGTGTACACAGGAATAACAAGCTGTTGTTAATTCTAAGCAAATACCAAGAAACCTATACATTAGGTTTGACGTATCGTCAACGCCATCTATTCATCTGATACATCAAGATCAGAAGGTTGATCAAACAGCCTATTTTTTTTTTCTTCAATTTGAAGACTTTTGCGAAAGAAGACGTAAACGGCCTACATTATTATTCTAATAAGATGTAAATAAAATGTATTTAAATCTCCAATAGGGAAAAATTAAAAAAAAAAGACTACAATACACGCTTAAAATTACCATCGTTATTCTCCATAGAGAAGTAGAAGCGATTTTCAAATTGATCGTATTGACTTTTAAGTTGTTATTAATAGATCGATAATACTCTCCAGCAACTTTAAATAGACAGAACCATTCAATGTTCGGTTTCACGTCATCGTCTTTCACAGTCATTCTCGTTAAATTTCTACAAAGTGTACGAATGGAATTTATGAATTATACATATCGGATAAATAGGTGAAGGTGTTATGTCAAAGTATACTTGTTACTTGGTATTTGCTTAGAATTAGCGACAGCGGGTTATTCCCGTGTACACGTACAGTAGGTTACCTAGACCAGAGGTTCCCAAACTTTTTGTATCGTAGACCCCTTGCCATGTTTTTCGGTTTTGGGTAGACCCCCTACTTACCTGATATTGAATTTTTGTGAATTCCTAACTGTAGTGATGTTTAATGTTAAAAACTTAAAGTAAAAACACATGTTAAGTTTTATACATTTATTAATTGAATTTAAATTAAAACTACTCACAATAAAATTTTGTATCTGTTATATAAAATATACGTAACATAAAATAAACGAAGCAATAAGTAAATGTTTTCGTGAGAAGGATGAACCTGATGCTTTAATAATAATAATTATCAACATTTGGCGTCAATTTTGCAAGGTTTAATCTTAAATCTCCTCGGCTAATGATGTCCAGTTTGTTTTTTTTTTTTTGTTAGGAGATTGGTAACAGCGCTGAACCCCCTTTCCACTAGGTATGACGATGGAAAGGAAATTAAAAATTTCCTCGCTATATTCCATAATACGGGATAAGTAACGGGTATGTTGTTTTGCAGCCAGAATTGCTGGCATACGGTTTTAAACTGAACCTTAAGTTCTTCGTTTGTACTTAGTTCAGTCAGTTCCTCTTGTATTAAGACATTCGCTTCTTCTATGTCACCATATGGGTTAATTATCCACGGTGGTATTACCATAGTCAAAACATCCTCAAACCTAGTTTCAAAATCTGAATAGAGGGCATTTAAATGTTGAACGTAGGTTGAAACGTCGTCTTCCTGGCAGTTTGTCTGTGACAAATTGGGGAACTGGCAAAATTCGCCCCGTCCAATATTTTGCTTCATTAGTTTAACTTTGGCAAGAAACGCTGATAAGATGGACTTTGTTTTAATCAAATTTAGACTGTCGCCTTGCAAATTAACCATATTAAATTTTGTAAACAAATCTGTTAAATAGGCGATGTCTGTTTTCCTCTTCAATAAATTGTCTTTTAAAATTTTATCTTTAGTATCCAGAAATTCTAAAATAGTCTCAAAAAGTGCAAAAAATCTTGTCAAACATAAGCCTTTCGACAGCCAGCCTACTTCAGTGTGAAGGAGTAATTGATGGAAGTGTTCGTCATTTTCTTCACACAACTCCGCAAATAACCGCGTATTCAATGCGTTGCTTGGAATTCGGTTGACTGCATCAATGATTAATTGAAGAGATTCATGCAATCTAACACTCACATTTTTAGCAACTAAATGTTGTCGATGGATGACGCAATGTATTGCTAACACCCCTGACAAATTTTGTTTTAAATAGCTTATAAATCCAGGATAACGTCCAACAATGGCAGGTGCTCCATCTGTAGCTACTGATATTATATTTGATAAAGGGATTGCTTTTTCAATGAAGTGATCCTTCAAAACATGAAATATTGATTCACCATTAGTGTCGGTTGTCAAAGTTCTTGCGAAGAGCAGTTCTTCGTAGATTTCTTGATTCATAATAAAACGAACATATGCCAATAATAATGCTGCATTACCAAGTAAAGTTGACTCGTCCAGTTGTATAGAGAAATGGGTCGTTTGCAAATAACTACACAAGAAGCATTCAATATCAGAACTTATTTCATCAATACGTCTTTCAACAGTATTGTTGCTTAAGGGAATTATTTTAATGATATCAGATGCAGGTTTGTGTAAAACAGTTTTTAAAACCTCTTCAACGGCTGGCAAAATTAACTTCTCTCCGATAGTATGCGGTTTTCCGAATTTTGCTATAAGTAGCGAGATATTGTAAGACGCCCGCTAACCATCATCGTTTCTTTGTGACGTCGAAGCGAACATTCTGTCCAGCGTGGGTCTCTTCTGAAGTTTATCTTTGAGTGTTTGAAAGTATTTCAACTCCTTATCTGTTTTATCATGGTGACATCTTCTCAGATGATCCTGCAGCTTAGATGGTTTCATAGCCTCATTTCCCAAAACTTTGTTGCATAAAAGGCACATAGGCAATTGTTTGTCCGACAATGATGGAATGAAGCCAAACTTCAAATAATCAACGCTGTACTGTCTACATTTCTTTTTAGATTCGGACATGGCATCAGTCATCTGTGGGCAAAATTAGTCTATTTTAATAAGACATAAAGTCAAGCAGCTGTATATTAAAAAATCAAAGTCAAATTTAAATCGTACGGTCTTAGATTTTATGTCAGGCATAGGTGTACAGCCATTATAAATGAATGTGAGAAGCTGTACAGTTGTGGATTTCTTATTTTCTTAATTTATCTTTGAAAGTGGTAACATACCTATTGTATGCTAATAATAATATACATACGTATTATGTATGTGTAGTTGTCTTTTTTTAGATTTTTCTGAAAACATTCTGTAATCCGAACATCTCCTTCCAGCAATTACTTCGGATTACGGAGATTGCAGTGTAATTATAATACCGATTGCTTAAATAACTTTGAGAAAGAAACTATTGAGGAGTACTCGTGTAATTTTCCATGATTTGAATATTAAACTACTAATAACTGAAGTCATGATTGGCGTAATTTATTTATCTTTGCTAACTACGAGTACAAAACTAAAATTTAATAAAAAATAATGTACTTACTCTTCTCCAGCACTCTCAAACAAAATAACACTGATTCACTATAATTTGTGTGATAAACTACCAGTTTATATATTTTTTAATATTTTCTAGCACTTTCCATTTCAAGATTCAGGAAACGAATAAACGTATTTGTCTCACATTCGTATTTATAGAGTGACGAATTGAACAAGTCATTGCAAGTTCACGAAGCTCTGAGACTGCGCGTATGCTTGTAACAAGATGATACTGGGATATCATTATGTGCAGGTTTTTACAAGTTCAAAACTTGTAAAATGTAATGTATTGCGACCACAAAGCGAATGCCTACATCCTACAACTTACACAATTTTATAAACATATATAATAAATTTTTTACTTCATAGGTACTTTTATAAATAATGTATATGTCTTTATATTATAAGATAGTATAATGTAAGTAAGCAAGTACTATCAGTGTATGTTGAGATCCACTATCGTGGACCCCCATTTTTTTTTCGCTGGCGTAGACCCCTTGCAGGTTGTCATAGACCCCTGAGGGTAGATATAGACCACTTTGGGAATCACTGACATAGACGGTAGGGTTTAAACTGTACTATATCGCAAAATCATCAAATTGATGAGAAGCATGCATTACTAAATTACTGATAAAATTACCTTTCCAATGATATACCTCAAGGTGGTTCATTCCATTTAAGCTTTCTATAAATTGCTTAATGGTAGCGAGAGTTATACTGATACACATATCATTAATATGGCAATGTATCTCTTGTAATACAACTGTTTTTTTATTGCCACCCTATATTTTGAGATATTCAGGATGTGTCCGTTTTAAAAATTACCTCGTATATAAAAATCTTTGTCCTGACTGATTTGTCATCGCACAGCTCAAATTGCTAAAAATAGAAATTTGGAAAGATATTGTAATAATATTCTAGGCATCGTTTAATAAGAGATTTTTCGAAATTCGACCCTTAAGAGAGTGAAAGAGGATGGCAAAGTTTGTATGGTAAGTAATGTTTTATGGTCAAATTTACTTGAAATTTGGTATTAATGCTCTTTGACACAATTAATGAAACACATTTTTTCCGTGTTTCATTAATTTTTCCGTGTTTTTTTAAATAATTGGAATAATATTTTTACGGTATAAACTGTTTGTACGGTTTATTGATTGAACAATGGACGTAGGAACATACAAATTCGACTAAAATGAAAAAAAAAACTGTCAAAATCTTATAATCTACGTGAGCGAAATCACCGGCAAAATGCTAGTATAGAACCTAAAACTAAATTATTTAATGCATTAATTCAGATTGTTATATGTATGTACATACGTACAAATTCTTTCTTTACAAGACTGAGGTGAGCAGCGTTGCCAACGTAAACAATAAAAATTATCCGACTATTGAACACTCAAATTATCTGAATACTATCTAAATGTTGAACTAGGATTTGAATTAAAATCTACTCCATACTATTTTAATTTCAATATAACAAGAGATTTATTTTCTACATTTAAATAAAACTTCTAGAAATGAATAACTTGAAAATCAAACATTTTGGTCAAGGAAAGTAATAACGTTACAAAGTATATGCTTAAGGTGTTCTATAAAATAATAAACTTCATATCTACTTCCGGTTAAATTCCAAAAAAAGCAAGCATAAAATGCTCTCTCTTTCTCTATATGCCTATATACACAGTTTTAGAATTATGGGATCGGTAGTACTCCATATATAAAACGATTAAAGTAGTAGTACGACTCGCCAGCTAAGTATGAAAAAGCACAAGTGAGCGAATTAGTACACGATCGCCATAAAGTGTTTTGCTTCGGAATTATAACTTGTGCAGAAACATGTTTCAAAGAGAGAATTGATCAGATTTTATAATACATAGAGTATTGTATAAATATATGTACACTATGCAAAATTATTCTTTTATTCCGGCAGTTTTCTTGCATGAATGTGCAGCCAGCTTAGCTTATCCACTTAGAGCTATTTTTAACATGTTACTTGCAATGGGAAATTTTCCTTTTGAGTGGAAAAAATCTTATGTTGTTCCTGTTTACAAGTCTGGGAATAGGAAGATTAATATTATCGTCCTATCTACCCACTCTGAAATATGTCAAAGGTTTTCGAGTCGGTTGTATATAATTATTTACTTAGGTTATTTAAGAGTCGGAGAATTCCTGAGCAACATGATTTTTTTCACCGGTAGGTCTCTCCAATCTATTGGTTTATTGTGATTATATACAGAAGTATTTGCTCTTATTTTTCTGCATTTTATATCTTAATGTTAATATGATAATGTATTTTCGAACATAAAATTATTATATCGTGGATACTATTGCTGGGTTCGTTCGGTTTGTATCCCAACTACTGTCAATAAATAAAAGTAGATAATCTTTAGTCTTGAAATAAATAAATAAATTAATGTAAATAGTCATAATATTAAAAACTCATCTTTAGTACAGGGAATGAGTATTTGCATGTTTGTAAGAAGTTTACAACAGAATTTATTAAGTATCAGCGTCTCATATTACCTATTACTTCAAGAAAATCCATATTTATTCGTTTAATTAGCAAGTATAACTTAAATTTGTTTTTCTTGGCAAATGATTAGTGATACAGAGATGAGTTTTATATATTTACTCGAGAGTTACGTCAGTCAAGTTAAGTTTAACTCTATACAAAAATATTTTCTCCTTGCACTTTCATTGACAAGGTCTTCTTGAGGGAGTCTAATACAGCGTCCTCATCTACTAAGCATGCGGAAATTTTGTGTTTCATTATTATGCATTTGATTTTGATATTTGTAAACTAATAATAGCGTTATATTATTAGAAATAGTGAGTCGGATGATACTGTTAGGTAAAATCTAGGACGTAGATATTTTAGTTTTTCAGCTATGTAATTAACGTATTTAAGTAGGCGGTAATTTGTCATTTTACCTGTTACCCGCGTGTTTGTAATTAAAAATCTATTGAAAGTACCACTCAAATAAATACTCAATTTTTTTATTTTTAAAAACTGAAAAATATATGTATAAAATATAAGCATACAAGTATTAACAACCAAGCTATAAATCGATATGTAGACTATTAATCAACGAGGACCGGTATAGTGTTCAACTAATAGAACAATTAACGGCGTAATTTGTTTTTGAAATATTGCCACAAAACATTGCATAACGTAAGTAGTGCACTTACATTCAATTTCAGTGAAATGAGGAGTTATTAGAACGAGAAAATAAATATTGCTGTTAAATAGTATTTACTGCCAATGATTGTGTTGATATACGTTGTAATTTGTCTTCAGCAATTAAGTCATCTTATTAATTCTAATTAGAATTTCTCATAATCTTAAGCTTGATTTATTAATTATTATGGATTATAAATATATATTTCCGCAATGTATGAAATTCCAAAGACTATATGTGTATAATCTTGTAATTAATTTTAAGCGACGAAGAACTGGAAATTTCCGAAATAAGTATTCCAACTCAACAGAAAATTTTGCTAATTAATTACATGAAATATAAATAAGTATTACATTGTATAAAATATAAGTATTACCTCGATATTTTTTAGATTTTAGAGCTAACATTCAATTTTCTATTTTCTAAATAATTAAATGGTTCCTTTCCAATAGTCATAGCAAGTTCGCTATGAGAAAAACTTGAATTTAGAATAGGAGAACTGACAACGGTAAGGTATTTTTTGCAGAAATCTAAATACCCATCTAATTGTTCCTAAACTAATTGTAATTAGTAAGACACATAAGGTAAAAACCACATGATTCAGAGATACGATGTGACTTGCAAAATCCAAAACATAACATAATCTTTACTGTCATTTTATTGCAGTTAGAGATATAAGGCGAGGGTAGTAACTCTTATGCGACATGTAAATTCATTTTACATACAAACAACAACAGTAAAGTTACGTGTTTGTAATCTAACTTATTTTTCTCACGTATGTAGTGAATTTACTCTTTTAAATAAAACTAAATAACTGATGGAAAATTTGTAAGACCTATGAATTATACATACGTCTATATGAGTGTCAGATAATAAGATACGGTATGGATTTGCTAGATATTTAAAAAAAATGGCTATTTAGTCTCATGTCATGTTGCGAGAAAAACAAAAGAATAACATAATTAGAACAATATAATTAGGAAGGCACGTCAGTCCAAAACCCTTAACCTATAGTGAACATTATTCAAATCATCAACCACCAATTAGCATAAAACCAAACACTAGAAACGTTGATGACACAAGAGATTCAAATTATATTCTACTATAGCTCACGAATCGTATTCAATTACTCAATGCGAACTAAACGACCTAGTCCGTGACTTTTGTCTCTCAAAATCACAAACAAAACTGCTTGAATCACGGGTAAAGTAATGGCATCTCTTCGCTAAGAATACAAGATTAACATTTTCGTAATCACAACGACAATATTATTGAATCACATAGTACAGACGACCTTTGGTTCATTGCAATGACATTCACTAATTTTTAGGCAACCACTTTCAGAATGCAGCTCGTTGCCAGTTCTTGGGGGTTATTCATAGATTCATCTAAGACTAGGTTAAAGTTTGTATTATTACACAATGGAATCCTGCACGTTTTTATTGTAATAGGTCATGTTACTGCTAGGAAATAAACATCTGAGAAATATAAGGACTATTCCTGGAGATTTATTTTAAGATTGTTACAATAAAATTAATCGAGCAAGAAAATACTGACGTTTTTTGTATCTTTGTAACAGTCATCTTCGGGAAAAGCAGCGAACTTGTGGTTATGTACAAGTATTACTCCATACATATATAATATTATTGTAGTAGATAATAACCAGATTATATCACCTATGTGTCAAGCGTAATCCTATAAAAAATAATTAAGATATTGAATCGTTCTTTTCAGTACACTTTTTCAGATTTAGATTAACAGCACGAAAAAACGGTATGGCTTTCTATACACACAGCCGCTGTTCTTATTTGTATTTTTGTCTTTAGTATTTGGAATTCATTGGAGACGAACATGCGAGTAGGCTCGCAAGTGGCGACATTAATCCCGCTAACTGTGTGGCGATCCACTGTTTTAGGAAGTGCAGTCACCCTCCCTCTCACACCAACATTGAGGGAGAAGTGCTGCCCTGGAGCTGCCAGGTGCAGTATCTTGCCATGGTGCTTACGTTTAGATACCATTTTTTGATGGTGGTGTCCCGATTTATTAGGACACGTTTGGCTTTGGCCTCTTATGTGCTGGAAGAGCTTCCTCAGTTTGACACTGAAGTTGTTCATCTTCACAGTATTTCCCGACCGGTATTGACGTATGGCGTCCTCACCTGATCCAGCGCTTGTAAGTCGTCGACCCAAAGGATCAATTTTCTTCAGAACAAGGTGCTGCGCATGATTATGGCAACACTCTGACTTACAACCAACGTCCAGATCCATAGAAATTTCGATGTTCCATCTTTGATCATGCGCTGACGCAGGCTAGCAAAACTACAGAAAAGGTTGCGCCGTCGGAGAATTCCTTGGTCCAGCATCTTGTGAAGCTGGATCCCAATAAGCCACCACCTCGTGTCAGCAGACGGCGTATCTTGGGCGTGATGAACTAACCGGCCTCCATGATTGGGCCAGCTCCTTGAGTCCAACGAAACACTGAGAATTTTAACCCCGTGGCTAGACGAGCCGCACATCACCGGACAAAAAGGTTCACAGATACGTAGCTCAACCTTAACTCAATTGAGACCCTCATGGGAGCATAGCAAGCGCACTAAGAAAATGAAATCTCTTGTCCGGTGTTAAAGCAATAATAATCAAAACAATTATACACTTTTTTTTCCTTTTCGACATGATCTACTGCTTTATAGATTGACATAAATATGTTTTAATTTTTATTTATTCATTTATTGTCCTGTAATTATATAGAAATTTTCATGGGGTACGTGAAGAAACATTAATGTGATATGATATGTGTGGAAATACGTTTTCTCGAACACTGAAATCAATTATTTCGTATAATATTCGAATAATAATTTATTTCGAAAGAAACACACATCTGTTTTCAAAAAATCAACAACAGACAATCACACTTGTATCATTTCATCAATATGTTCGCAATTTCCGTAAAAGTTACTCAACTTAAAATCTCTTATTCTAACTACTTCTATCTATTACAAGATTGTCTTAATAAATTTATCTTCTATTATAATTTGCGCCTTTCCAACAGAGCATATAGCCATTAAATTGCGTAAATAAAACAAGAACGAACCAGAATCCTCATTTTCTAAGCTTCACATATCACGTTATTTGTTTGTTGCTGTTTTTACCTGTTGAATGTAATTAAGAAGGACTGATGACAGTAATTAACTTTGAACTTGTATTAAAAAGTTTGATTTGAAGAACATACCATACAGAAATAATATGTTAATTCATATATATTACAGATTTTATGTTTACCCAAAGAATATTTTCTTTGCATTCTTAGACTTCCTTAAACCTGAACAAAACATGATTTAGGATTAATTATCGAAACCTATACGAAATTTACATGTGATTTAAATATATATATATAATTTTAAATTTTTTTTAATCCAAGTACCCAATTTGAATAAGAAATATTAATAATGGAAATAAAATAACCTGTGCTTTAAAACTCTGTTTCAAAGTAAAACACTGCAAGATTTAATGTAGGTAGATTGAATTAATATAAAAATTTGTTTCTTTCCATATTTTACACTGAATATATGTATGTCATTTCACACTGCTACACACAAAAAAGTACTTACCTAATTATATTATTTGGTTTCTATCTTTGAAAAATATTTCATAAAATTAATTAAAGGAAGCATACATCTATATTGTGCTAAATTCTTTTAATAATATTGAATTCGCTATTTTTTCAAAGATATGTAAACGCATATATGTCGGAGCTATGAGCAACATTTATTCATTATTACTAGACCAACTGGTGACGGACTCTTTTCTCACAAATATCTTTGAAGTACTATTATAAATGACTTAAAGGCGTGCAAAAATGTCAACTAAATTGGTGCCATCATTATAATTGTAACACTCGATTTAAAAACGACTACTTTGATTTTGCCTACCGTCCCAACAGTCAACTTATTTTACATAAATTGAATTTAAATTACGCCCAATAAGTCAAGATAGTTTCTATAAATTCAATTCCCATGTATATAATATTCTTGAATAACATAACACATTGCATATTTTACCAATTTATTTATCCGGAAAGTTGATGTTACATACGTTTCACAAATATCAGACAGATGCATAAAATAATGAAAATGGCACAAATACTTTACACTATTGTTCACATCTTCTTTGCACATATCAAAGAAGAGTAGCGTATCTCCTATTGAAGTACTCTTTGCTGTGATAAATGTGGAACAGACTGCCTAATCTTATCTTTGTACATAATTTTGTATCTTCTTGTTGATTTCTATAATAATTAGATCTGTTGATTTTGCTATTATATGTTCGAAGCGCTCTCTCAGCCCAAGTTTGAGCCCTGGGTGTATCACGCGATAACCCCTTTTGCCTCTTGTCCAAAAAGTCTAAAACATCGTTGTAATAGTTGTGCCTATAGTCATATAAGTATGTGTACTGTAGAAACTTTGGTCTAAAAATAAAATAAAAGATGTATCCCCCATTTCAGCAATTAGCAAACTTTAATTTTACCTGATCCAATGTTTACAGAGTATAAGTTTGTCAGGATCTAATGCTTCGCCTTCCGCTTCTGGTCTTCCGTCCTCTTCTACAACTTCCTCGATAATTTCGACTTCTTCCCCAGCTGCAGAATCTGCTGCCGATTTTTTCAAAAGTGAAGTAGGTTCCGCTGGAGGTGCATCGTCTGATGCAGCAAACCAATCACCATCATCCGCCATTGTAATCTAAAATGCACAATATTCTTTAAAGTAGCCGCACTATGCAATATAAGTAAAATGTCACTTCACTATTAATAAACTCACTGGTAAAACGAGGTACTAGTTGCAGGAACGAAGACCTTTACAAAGCCCGATGATCTAATACCAGGACAGTTTTAAGCTGATCTGAATACGTTCTTCCCCCGCTACCCTACTACACCTTGCCAATCACGAAGGTATATTGTTGTTGTGTTCTGTATGTTGTCTTTTTTTTAAGCACATCGCCTTAACCTTAGCGACCTCAGATATGTACAATGTAATCTTGAAATGTGAAATGTGCAATTAAAAATATTACGCTATCCTATAAAGTAGGTGTATATCATTAATCATTTCCTAAGCCGAAAGCGAGCTATTTTGATTTTTTTAACTTTTAGATTAAGTATGTATGTACGTAAAGAGCAATACGTCGGTTGTTTTTTAATATATACAGATCGTGAATTACCAAGGATAAATCTAAACATCTCAATACCACACTTAATGCCAATAAAGTAATTAATTCCGCGACTCATTGGCAATCCGTTCTTGTTGGCAGGTACGTTATTTGTGTCTCTAGCTCACATAAATAGTGCAGATCGCTACTAATGCCCAGTAAAAGGAACGTACCAAACAATACATGTAATTGTTATTATCACATCATTCGCAATCCTATGTATCTACGTCTGTAATTAAATTAAACTAATCATTAGTTCTAATTTTTGTATACACAGCTATTATTTAGTTTACAAATTTCTGACGCTCACAATGTTACTATAGTTTCCAACAATTTTACTGTTTTCTTGGCACGTATTTAAAATATTTTATGAGTAACGAAAACAATATTCCAGATGATGGGTGATACATATTCGCGCAAACATTATCTACATATATACATATGTATATTAGCTATTATATAAACTGTCTAGAAAGATTAAAGTTAACTATAAAACAAGTCGAATTCAAAATTTTTATATTTATTAATTTAAATAACACAATTCTCTAAATAACTAAAAATATGAAGTTAAAGGATGTATGTATGTTTTTGTAGTGTCCATTTACACAACGAGCTAACACGCGGACCCTGGCAATATTTAACAGTTGTCGGTGTTCCTTACAGATTTCAATGAAACGTTATAGACCTGAAACATAAGATAATAAATAGGTATGATTTTTATTTTAAATATAATTATGTATTATTTTTTGAAAAAAAATGTCTATAATATACTTCAAATTATGTAACAAAAGAAGTTATAACTATTATTGTTTCTAAGATTAAAAAATATATAGTGCCAGAGATTATAAAGCGATTTGTATATTCTAAAATCAATTCGGTGCTTAAAACCTAGTTTTATACCTAGGTACTCTTTTAGTTTGCTTTATTGAATCCTCAACTGGAACTGTTCTGAATTGAACAGTGTGCCCTTGTAAGTAAAATATCTTAACAGTAATCAAATTAATACTTATATACTGCTTCGAGATTTGAGCTTACTTCTCATAGTGCACACTCCAAGTCAGAAATTATTAAAGTTAATCAAAGAAACTATAGTTTTAAGTGCCTAAACTTAAATAGGTGTCTCCCCATTCGAAAAGCTCAAACATACAGGTAATTTAAATCAACAATCAATTTTGAAAAACACTCTACACAGTTGTATGTAGGTTAATTAAGACCACAATATTAAAATCTTTTACAATATGATTTATATTTGAGATAAACTGAACTGCAATTTGCAAGTGTGTATAAAGTGAGTCATAGTAGATGGAATATTAGTTGTGAACCAAGTAACAGGTTAACGAATCGCTATAAAAATTTTAACACGGAAGTATTTATTTTTCTTGGGGTAAGTACATGTATAATGTATAATGCATTTTTCTAACCGTTTTATATGTTTAATTAATTGGCGGTTACTCCACCATCTACTTGGTCAGGCCAGTATGAAATATGAGTTCATCAACTAATAATTGGTCAACTACAGGAAACAGTGAAACCAACAGCGATCCTTTTACAGGAGCTTCTAGTTATACTACTCTAAATTCCTCTCTGCCAAACAGTTTCTTTCTTCAAATGAAATATCGTTGTTTTGATATGTGTGATCTCAAACTTATATTGAATAAATTAAAATAATTTAATCAAAAGATTGTAGATAACAGCAGTAAGATTCACTGAATGTATGTTAGAAAATGAAATTAAATTATCTACTCATTATGGACTTTCATAATAATAATTTTAATAATCTATGCATACATCCTGGGTAAGAAGAGGATTGAGCACATAATTTAATTTCATTTTCTAACACACATTCAGTGAATCTTACTGCTACCTACAATCTTTTGGTTAAATTATTTTAATTTATTCAATATAAGCTTGGGATCACACATATCAACACAACGATATTTCATTTGAGAAAAGAAACTGTTTGGCACAGAGAAATTTAGAGAAAATGATATAATATTTCCTATGATAGACGTGATTTGATCAGCGTTTGGAAATGAAATTTATTATGCGCTTATCTCGGTAATGTATGGTGGTATAATTATTTCTACATTAAAAGTTTACTTAAAGTGGCAGAATGCAGAATAACATAACAAGTGGTGACTTGTGGAACTTTGTGTAATTTGTTTAGATATTCCAATGGCGTAGATTTAATAACAATATTGAATTACTAGGAAACTGTTATTGGCATTTCAAAATAAAATGAAAATATTGAGGTTGGGCTTTCAACATGCATGATGTATATTACAATTGTGTGTCAAAAAGGCAAGACGAGGATTATTTCTTTGGGAAAATATTTTACTGGATATCGTTACCATTCTTGTCGGTGCTGAAGGTTAATTTAGCGGAATCATTCTATAAAGTACTCCAATGACATTTAAAACTGAAATAGAAAAACGACAAATTAAGATCCTTAAAAATGAAAAATTTGGGAAGTTCTTCACTGGATCTCTTGGTGCAGAAGTAGAACACTAAACACTATCAAGGCGATAATAAATCTAAATTAAAATAAAATCTACAAGTACAGGTAACCTAAATGTTATGCACGGTCAATCCGATACGCATCATTAATTTCCGATTAACGAAAACAATATCGAATGCGGGATAAGTCCGTTGTCACAGTTCATTACACATGACTTATTTTTATATATTTCTAAACTTTCGAAAACATTTAGAAACTTACAATTGTTTATTTGTCTATTTAATTTAACATTCATATGATCGATGCTGTGATCTGTTTCAAAAATGTGTTGGGCAACGCTCGATTTCTCAATTCTATTAAATCTAAGATTAGCCATATCTCTTTGAATCTAGTTGAGACTGCCCTCCTGGTTTGCCCAATATATTTTTGATTACAATCTTTACAATTGATTTCGTAAATACCTGACTTTTCTAGAGGTTGTATTTTATCTTTAGGGTTACCGATGAGACTTCGTAAACTAGTCCCAGAACTGTAAACTGTAAACTATTCTGAAATCTAGCTCTTTGAAGATTTTACTCAAACCTTTAGTGATAAAGGGAGCGTAAGGGAGGGTCACAACGGGTGAAGCTTTAACATCCTCTCGAAAAGTCGTAGATTCTTTCACAGTTTTCTTATAATTAAACTTCCTAATTAACTTAAAGATATGCTGAGGCTGGAAACCATTACACTTGGCCGCATCTTTTATAATTTTAAGCTCTTTCTTATACCTCGCCTTGTTCAAGGGAACAGTGAGAAGTCTGTGGACCAAAAAATTCAGGCTTGCCATTTTGTGTTGAACACAATGATGGGAATCTGAAGAAATGTAGCGAAGTGTACTGGTTTTCTTTCTATACACGTCAAACTCTAATCTATTGATATTTCTAATTACTAAAGTATCTAGAAAGGGTAGCTGACCGTTTTCTTCTCTTTCACAAGTGAACTTTATGGTTTCGAACCGATTATTTAATCTATTGAGAAAATCGTCAATATTAAATTTTTTAGTGTCAAATATAGCGAAAATATCATCCACATACCTCAACCAAACCCTAGGAAAGTATTCGCTCTGAGATTCTAAGTCCTTTTCAAAACGGCTCATGAAAAGGTTAGCCAAAAAGGACGAGAAGGAGTTACCCATTGCCGTTCCTTCCAGCTGTTCATAAAAACTCCCGTTGAATTGAAAAATGTTCTGTTTCATACAGATGTCAGTTAAGCGAATATATTCCTGGACACATTGTTGACTCAAACTATTTTGAAGCAACAAGTCCTCGAGGTATGTCAAGGTATCTGGAATCGGTACACTAGGAAAGAGAGAACTAACATCAAATGAAATCAATATTCACCCTCCAGTGTGTATAAGTCAATTTCAAAAAATCCTTTACCGAAAATGATTAGAGACATCAGTAATGTGTTTAAAGCTTGTAACAACCTTGTCACTGCCGATGTTAGACGTAAGCTACATGTTTCCAATCCTGTTATCTCTAAATTATATTGTTTACCTAAAATTCACAAACCTGGCAAGTCGGTAAGGCCCATTGTTTCGGCAATTGATACTTATAAGGTATCCAAATAGCTGACCAATGAATTTAATAATTTGCCAATACAGCAACCTAGTTTTGCAGTAAAAAATTCGTTAGAATTTATTAAAGAAATTCAAAATATTCAGTTGCTGGAGGGTGAAATATTGATTTCATTTGATGTTAGTTCTCTCTTTCTTAGTGTAATTGAGTCAACAATGTGTCCAGGAATATATTCGCTTAACTGATATCTGTATGAAACAGAACATTTTTCAATTCAATGGGAGTTTTTATGAACAGCTGGGAGGAACGGCAATGGGTAACTCCTTGTCGCCCTTTTTGGCTAACTTTTTCATGAGCCGTTTTGAGAAAGGACTTAGAATCTGAGAGCGAATACTTTCCTAGGGTTTGGTTGAGGTATGTGGATGATATTTTCGCTATATTTGTCACTAAAAAATGTAATATTGACGATTTTCTCAATAGATTAAATAATCGGTTCGAAACCATAAAGTTCACTTGTGAAAGAGAAGAAAACGGTCAGCTACCCTTTCTAGATACTTTAGTAATTAGAAATAACAATAGATTAGAGTTTGACGTGTATAGAAAGAAAACCAGTACACTTCGCTACATTCCTTCAGATTCCCATCATTGTGTTCAACACAAAATGGCAAGCCTGAATTTTTTGGTCCACAGACTTCTCACTTTTCCCTTGAACAAGACGAGGTATGAGAAAGAGCTTAAAATTATAAAAGATGCGGCCAAGTGTAATGGTTTCCAGCCTCAGCATACCTATAAGTTAATTAGGAAGTTTAATTATAAGAAAACTGTGAAAGAATCTACGACTTTTCGAGAGGATGTTAAAGCTTCACCCGTTGTGACCCACCCTTACGCTCCCTTTATCACTAAAGGTTTGAGTAAAATCTTCAAAGAGCTAGATCTCAGAATAGTTTACAGTTCTGGGACTAGTTTACGAAGTCTCATCGGTAACCCTAAAGATAAAATACAACCTCTAGAAAAGTCAAGTATTTACGAAATCAATTGTAAAGATTGTAATCAAAAATATATTGCGCAAACCAGGAGAGCAGTCTCAACTAGATTCAAAGAGCATATTTATGGCTAATCTTAGATTTAATAGAATTGAGAAATCGAGCGTTGCCCAACACATTTTTGAAACAGATCACAACATCGATCATACGAATGTTAAATTAATTAGACAAATAAACAATTGTAAGTTTCTAAATGTTTTCGAAAGTTTAGAAATATATAAAAATAAGTCATGTATAATGAACTGTGACAACGGACCTATCCCGCATTCGTCATTGTTTTCGTTAATCGGAAATTAATGATGCGTATCGGATTGACCGTGCATAACATTTAGGTTACCTGCACTTGCAGATTTTATTTTAATTTAGTTTTATTATCGCCTTGATAATGACAGCTTTGCTGTTCAAACGCGTCGGTGTTTTAGTTAAAACTTGTTTGGTGTTTAGTGGGTTAAAGTGTTTAGTGTGCCAATGAAAAATTTGTTCAGAAACTGAAAGTATTTCAGCAAGTAGGGGGAAATAAATTTGAATCTAAAGGAAAACTTGTGCGCAACAATTAAAATATGAATTAAGTCTGTTATAGTATGTAGAATAGGTATGATATAAGTAGGCAGAGAGTGTCATTAGAAAACATCAGAATAAACTTCACGTCAGATTATTGAATGTTAGTGAGGAATGAATAAAGTTTTCAATTTATAAACTAGTTGTTATCATTCAAATTAACAACTAAAACATGGTGTCAGGTGTATGATTATATTATAATAGAATTTGGCGAAGAAATTTCCTATTATAATATGGATAACGAAACGGTAATGGAGTTTCTAAAGAAACAAATGGATAGTTTAGCGGAAATTACTAAGAACCTTTCGTTGATGAATACGAACTCAGGACAGAACGTACCGAAACCGTTACCTTTAGATGTTGAAAAGGGTAATATTGGTGAGAATTATGAACATTTTGTAAAGACTTTTCAAGATTATGCAATCGCTACGGGAATGGATAAGTGGCCACCTAGCGAAGAGGAAAAGAATATCAGAATTCTGTTTACACTTATTGGAGATAAAGCAATGTTTAAATACGATAGATTTAAACTAAGCGATGATGAGAAAACTACAGTAAATAATGTAATCAGTGCTATCAGGTCAAGGTTAATATCTAAGAGAAATGTAATATATGAGCGTGCAATGTTTAATTCATGCAATCAAGAAACAGACGAGAAATTCGACGATTATTATAGAAAACTGGAAAAACTGATCGAAAACTGTGAGTTTAAAGATTTTAAATCTGACTTATTACGTGATAGAATTGTGTTGGGTACAAAAAACAAAGAGTTACGTAAAAGATTGATGATAAAAGCTGACTTAACATTACGAGAGACATTAGATTTATGCAGAATCGATGAGCAGACTAATCAACAGATGCAAGAGTTGAGCACAGAGACTGTCAATAAAATATCAAACGCCCGAAGCTGTAAATTTTGTGGAAATTTACATAACTTTACGAAAGGAGCATGTCCAGCATTTGGTCAAGTTTGTAGATCATGCGAAGGAAAGAATCATTTCCAGAAGGTGTGTAAAAAGGAAAGAAAGAACAAATAGAAGCGAAAGTAGAAAAGAAGTCGAGAAGAAAGAAAATAAAGAGTGTCGAAGGAATAGAAACAGGAGAAAGTGATGTAGAAAATGATACTTATGACATATGTAAAATTATCGATAATAGTAATATTGGAAGTAAGGTAGAGGCTATTTTAGATTAAAAAAAAATAAAGCATGGAAAAAGCTAAGTTGTCAATTAGATACTGGAGCAAATGTAAATCTGATTGGTTACAGTTATGTAAAATATTCAATACTGATGAATTTAAAATTAAGAAATCACAACATAAACTATATAGTTTTGGTGGAGGAGAAATTCCAGTACTAGGGCAATGCAATTTATGTTGTAAAGTTAAAGATAAAAAATTTGATTTACAGTTACAGGTTGTTAATGTTGAACATGGTGTACTATTATCTGCATCAACATGCGTCAGTATGGGACTGATCAATTATTGCAACACCATTATGGAAAGAAATTTGAAAGACGAGGCTCAGAGTATTATCACAAAATATAAAAACGTTTTTGAAGGTTATGGTTGTTTTGGAAATGAGGTTAGACTAGAAACGAATCCAGAGGTGAAACCGGTATTACAAAATCCACGACGTATACCATTAGCTTTAAGGCCAGAGCTGAAAAAAGAGCTACACAGATTAGAAGAATCTGGGATAATTGCCAAGCAGGATACACACACTGACTGGGTAAGCAATTTACTCTTAGTTAGAAAGAAAGACTCATTCAGAATTTGTCTGGACCCTATTCCACTTAATAAGGTGCTAGAAAGGCCGAATGATCAATTTCAAACTATTGATGAGATACTACCGGAGTTAGGTAACGCTAAAATATTTTCATTAGTCGATACAAAGAAAGGGTTTTGGCAAATTAAACTTGATTACACCAGCAGCCTGCTAACAACATTTTGGACACCATTCGGTCGTTACCGATGGTTAAGGTTACCTTTTGGAATCAAGTCTGCACCTGAAATTTTCCAAATAAATATGAATAATTTAGTAAGGGACTTAAAGGGAGTGAAGGTACTAGCAGATGATATCTTAATATATGGCTGTGGTAGCGACAAACAAGAAGCCATGAAAGATCACAATAAAAATTTAGAAAATTTGCTGTATAGATTAAATGAAAATAAATGCAAATTAAATAAGGAAAAAATTAAGATTATGTGTAAATGAAATAAAATTTTACGGGCATGTGCTCACTGATAATGGAATAAAGTCAGATCAATCGAAACTAGATGCTATTGAAAAGCTTACTAAACCTAAAAATAAGGAAGAACTTTTAAGATTTTTGGGCATGTTATATTATTTAAGTAGATACATAAAAGATCTTAGCTCGAAGGTAATTCACTTAAGAAAGTTAACACATCAAAATATAGAATGGAAATGGACGGATGTAGAGAACTGTGAATTTGAAAATGTAAAAGAGTGCATGACTACAGCTCCTACTCTAAAATATTTCAATGTAAACCAACCAGTCATAATCGAATGTGACGCGAGTGATTATGGTCTAGGTGTCGCACTTATATATATATTTCAATTGATGTATTTTTTGTCGAATATCAAGGGAAACAAAGTAAAATTTTAGTCACCGTCGATTACTATTATGATTTTTTTGAACTTGACCTACTACATGATCTCAGTTCAAAAACTTTAATTAAGATATGCAAGAAGAATTTTAGCCGTCATGGAATTCCAGAAATAGTTTGCACAGATAATCGTACGAATTTTGTAAATAAAGTGTTTCAAGATTTTAGTAAAAAATGGTTTTTTAAGCACACCACTTCAGCACCCAATCACCAGCAGGGAAATGGGAAAGCGGAAGCAACGGTTAAAATCGCAAAGAATTTAATCAAAAAGGTAGAAGAAGAAAACGGAGATATTTGGCTCGCTCTATTACATGCAAGAAATACTCCAAATAAAATAGGTTTTAGTCCTACCGAACGATTATTTTCGAGAAATACACGAACCACTATTCCAACTATTAAAAGAAACCTATTACCTAAACCGATAACCGACATTACAAAACACATCGAAAACCAAAGAAGACTGAGCAAGGGCTATTATGATCGCAACACCAGAAAATACCCAGATTTGAAGATAGGTCAGCCAGTTTCAGTTCAACTAGATGGTAAAATCTGGTCAAAAGGAAACATTAAAGAGAAGCTACCAGATAATTCATATATCGTAAAAGTGGATGAAAACTGTTACCGAAGAAGTGAAGTGAACGTGAAACCAAGACAAGAAACGGAAGAAAGTACTAGTGATAAGGAAATGACTCAAAATGACACACAAGATAAACTTACAATGCCACCCGAATCAGAAGAAGTTGTGTCGAGCAAACCAGCAACCACAAGGCAGAGCGAAACGACCCCAGCGCGGAGGGACCCTGAGGAAGCTCAGCTCGACAAGGATTTACCGACGACGCGACCAAATCGTAGACGACATTTACCACTTAAATATAAAGACTTTGTAATGTAGAATTCATATGAGATACTCTTATTTAGTTAGTAGTGATTTTGTTTAAAAAAAAAGGAAAGATGTTACAGTATGTAGAATAGGTATGATATAAGTAGACAGAGAGTGTCATTAGAAAACATCAGAATAAACTTCACGTTGTCAGATTATTGAATGTTAGTGAGGAATGAATAAAGTTTTCAATTTATAAACTAGTTGTTATCATTCAAATTAACAACTAAAACAAAGTCATTCAATACACTCAGTATTTCACTATATCTATCTCAATCTGTTTTCTAGATATTAAGAATGAATAGATTCTAACAAAAATTTTTACTGCCTTTTTTCTAAATATTTAAAAGTTCAATTTTTGGCTATAGATAGAGATTCTTATTTTGTAGAAAGACAGCTTTATTGGCTATTTAAGTAAATAACCGAGAATCATTTTTTTCAATATAATATATATTTCAATTATTTGTCCTTATTTTACCATGTGAAAACTTTTCTATTTACTTTTGTTGAATATGTACATATATTGTTATTACCATATATAAAATATAATAAATATCACCTTATATTATATTGTGTAGCAGCGAATATTTTAACTCTAAAATGTTTTAAAATGAATCGTTATAAATTATACTGGCTAATAGATAATCGCAAATGACATATATTGTAATAATGTTACAATAAATGAAAACACAATATTTCTTGAGAAAAAAAAACGGTAAGACTGTCGATATGTATGTACATTGAAATAAAGAACGTTTCCTACTAATCGACAAATTTTATTTCAATAATAATCCAAAAATAAGTAGAAAAGTTTCCACATGAATATATAGGGTGGTCCATTTAACGTGTAACACTGTAATATCTTCGAAACAATTAGTGTTATCAAGAAGAGTATTAGACAAAAGTTTAACCATATGAAGGGGCTCATTCGATGGCGCTACTGTTGTCACTATGAAGAAAGACACAAAGGTAATAGCAAGATCAACTCTTTTTTGTTCAAATAGCATATGGTATTTTTTTTTACAAAATACTAGAAGAGCAATAAGTTGTGAATAGAAAAATAGTAAACCACATAAATATGACCTCAAATTAATATTAATCGAGATATTTCGAAAAAATGAGGACATAAAAATCAGTGTAGCAAATGTTTTTTATTTGTTTGTTAAATGTAAAAGTAGAAAATAAATGTTAATAGTAGCTACAAATTGTTTACATAAGGTAAAGCACTAAAGCAGATAGCTATCGAATTAGATGTTCAAATTGGCGGCCACCAGCCCTAATGCACTTTTGTATTCGCGCAGAAGAATCGCTATATTTAAGAACCAACAACACCAGAAAACATGCAGCAGAGAATAAAACATGCGTGAGCAGACATTTCTGAAGACATGTTACTCCGTGTGCATAGAGATTTTTCTGCGCGAATACAAAGGGCATTGAGGCTGTTGGCCGCCAATTTGAACATTTAATTCGATAGCCGTCTGCTTTTTTCCACTATTTACCTTATGTAAACAATTTGTAATAACTACTAACGTTTATTTTCTACTTTAAATTTAACAAACAAATAAAAAACATTTGCTGCACTGACTTTTATTGTCCTCATTTTTTCGAAAGATCTCGATTAATATTAATTTAATCTCGATTAATGTTAATTTGTGGTTTACTATTTCTCTATTCACAACTTATTGCTCTTTTAGAATTTGATAAAAAAGATAGAAGGTTTTTTGGATGTTACATTGTCAATGTACACTCTTATCTTAATTCTCTGATGAAGCAATAAATAAATTGCGAAAGCTCAGAATTTGAAAATTTGAGTCTATTGTTGGAATCTTTGGCTGCCACATTCCCAACCTTGTGAACTTAACGAGTACAGTCAGTACTTCTCTTCGAATTTTTTTGAAATCTTTGTTCGTTAGAAAGGTGAAGACTATAACTGTCCCAAAATAACGATCTTAACTATTGAAAATTTCGATTTATTCGTCGAAATTATTCGACTTAAAAAAGGATTCTTCGGACACGAATCTACAACACCTCGGAAAACTCAACCCTCCGTATACCATCTGGAGCATCGCATTTTGTGTTATATTTATGTAGATCAGATCATTTCTTTGATATCAAATTATATGTAAGTAACTCGCTACTTTTGTTGAGTTTTGCTTTGATAACAATCGTATAATTTAACATTTTAATTACGTTTTCATGTATTTGTATTGGGATGATACCAATTCTTTTGAATAGACTAGACGAGAATAAGAACTATTACTACATGTTATAGTAAAGTATAAAGATGAACTTATTGGTAAATTTGGTAACTGCGTTACTTGTGGTAGTATAAATTTAAGGAGAAAACCATAATATACATATAACACACAAAAATGTAATTCCATTTGAATTTCACAAACGAATATTTTATACTATAGTAAATAATCTCAACACTGCTGTGTACAGAATTAGTATTAGCTGTTCATAAAATAATATAGAAATTTAAACGAAATAAATAAAAGCGAAGACATAGTAAATTTGGCAAATATATTAAATCAAAACTTTTTATAATTTAACATTTAATATTAAAATGAAAACGTTGGACGAGCAACACCTCGTAAATACTTACGGTACAATTAAATTGAAATAACTGAATACCATTTTTACTAAGTGATCAAGCTCAAGCATTTCGTTAATCACAATATTTATCTATTTAAATCTACACATTCTGTATTCAAGAACTGATACTATTTTTAACGTTGTTAACATTGTAACTTACCAACAGTGACGCTTTTCTTCTGCCTAGTTTATAAAAAGTTTTTACTAAAGATACTCTGAACGAGTCTGAACAATGTATTACGAAGTTAATTTCAGAGTTTTTACGAATAGACAGCAGTATCGTTAGAATGTTAACTATTTGGTGCACTGTAAAAAAATCTTACAAAGGATAATTTGTAGTGTTATAGATTTTACACTATTTTTAAACACCGCACATTTGCTAGTGCTGATGTGTCAATAAAACGAATTTTTTACTTTGAAAAGTATATTAAAACGAATAAGCAACTGCTAATATTGTAAACTGGATCGTTTACTTATGTAACAAATAAACACACACTGTTTTTTAATATGAGCTGTAGATATTTAAGATGTTTACAGATTTGTATAATAAACACCAGCATGAAATTTTGTTTCCTTGTTAACACATGAAAAGTGTGTGAGGGATGGTTGTTCGTGGTTGAACTGAAGATCTAAAACCTTACAATCGACCGTATAACTTCAGGTATCATGAAAGTTAGGAGGATAAATTTGTCAAATCGTAGTATCGTAACACAATTTCGCAAAAACTCAAAATAGTACCTAAGGTTGATAGTTCAGCTAGATATGATGATTCTCAACCGTCCAAATTACTGAGATAAATAATGATCATATATATACATATGTATGTATACCGTGAATACGCGCAAGGTAGGAATATATAGAAAGAGGGGAATAAAGTGGAGATGTAAGTAGATTGGTCGCACGATAAGTCACATTCACTTATGTCAGCTGTGTTATTTTGAAGTCTGTCAAATTGTGGCCACGAAATACTTTCAAGTTATCATTTATAGTATTTTTAATTTAAGTATGAAGTATTCTACTGCAGAAAAAGTACAGATTGTGAAATGGTTTTATGGAGGGCACTCGTTTGCAGAAATTATTCGCATGTTTGTTGATTCATTTGAAAATCGGCCAATACCTTCTTTAAGTACAATTCACCGTATAAAGGAAAATTTCGAACAATTCGGTTGTGTTTCACCTACCCTCCATAAAAGGGCAAGGAGAAATGATATACTTGATCGTGACATTATGATATGTGCCGCTGCCGAAGAAAATTGCCGTTTAACCTCAACACAAATAGCTCAACAAATTGGTGTTGGATCTACAACTGTAAGAAAGATATTAAAAAAGAATAAATTCCATTCCTATCGCATTAACAAAACTAATGAAATATTTCCTGGTGATACTTACGACCGCATGCAGTTTTGCGCCGATATCATTGAAATGTCGGGACGAAATGAGAATTTTGTTTCTAATATTTTATTTACAGACGAATCTACCTTTGTGTTACATGGACACCATAATTCTGCACAAGTAAGATATTGGTCGCGATTAAATAAACACATTACATACAACGCTCATACACAATATCCGCAAAAAATAAATGTTTGGACTGGGATATTAGGAAATAATATAATTGGCCCGTTTTTCATTGACGCCATACTAAATGGAGAAACATATTTGCAATTACTGCAAAATAATATTATTCCTGCTATTCGCGCGAGACCTAATGTTGTAATAGGAGACGTTTGGTTCCAGCATCACGGCTGCCCTGCACATCAAAGCAGAATTGCGCTGAGGATCTTACAGAATACATTTGGTGATCGTATAATTTCAAAAAATGGTACAATCGCTTGGCCCGCCAGATCTCCTGATCTGGCAGTAAATGATTTCTTTTTATGGGGATAGGTAAAGTCGCAGATTTACCGTTTTGAAGACGAAAGAGCACATACTTTAGATGATCTCAAAATTAAAATTCGAAATTGTTTGCAGTCACACCCGATATGTTGGTAAATGTAAGGCGCAATTTTTATGATAGACTTGCTTGCTGTTTGGAAGCTGGAGGAGGACGCTTTGAACATTTATTACCTTGAAAGTTTATATTCAGTGTTTCTGTTTTAATATTCCGTTCATTTTAATTTAGGATATTTTTCTTATGTAAAAATTGAGTTTACGTACATGTTATTCTTATTTCTTGCTTTTTCTACAAAACTCATTCATCAATAAAACAAACTATTGTAAAGCACTCAAAAAAACCTATTGAATACCTTATTATATTTAAAAATACATAGTTAAATGCAAACTTAAAAAATGGACAATCACTATACAAAAATGAACGTAGACAGTCTATACCACCTTTATGTATTCCTTCAATCAATCATCCTTCAATATGTAGTTAACAGCCCCCCACTAATTTCTCCTATCGTAAAGCGCCAATCATATAATTTTGTATATTCGCATTAAGCGCGTTTTGTCTGTATGTATATAACAATAAACAAGAGACAATTTCTATTTCGCTGTTAATATCTGTAATAGAACTATAATGAAACATTAATAAAAAAATACAGAAAAGAGAAATTTATTTGGAGACTCGAAAATATCGAGTATCTGTTTTAAACTTACTTTAAGGAATGTTAGTGATATTCAACATTTAAGTTTTCCAAATAGTCTAATAAATTTTATGATTATATATGTATATTTTGTTACATACAAGGTGTTATCGTTATGTTCAAATTTTAGGAGTGTAAAGTAGACTTCATTTCAAGTAACAAAAACGCAAAACCTGTATATGCATTTTTATTTATATTTGTTTCAAAGTTACAGATCTATGAATGTGATTGTCAGATCATGAAAAAAATGTAATCAATACAAACTGATTTTATTTTTAAAAAAGTTATAGGATTCGATAACAATCAGAGGCCATTGTTAACGTCGCATAATAAAATGTTATCCTAAAATAAATAAACACGTGTCGTAGTGTATACAGTAATTTCATGGAAATCTACAAAAAAGAGTACCTACTGGAAATTGATTTATGATATATCCACATCACTATCGCAGAGGACACGGTTTGCTTAAGGCAGACCACTATGCTCTTCTAGTTTATTCTACCTGGATATTAAAACAGTCACGCCTTCATTTTAATTTCTGGAGAACAGTCTTCTGGGCGGATGAATCGAAGTTTAAGAGAAGTGGTGTTACAAATCTGAGAAATCTGGTCATCAGAAAATCCCAAAGCTACATGCCCATCTAAATTTTAAAATGAATTTTCTATTAACGTTTGGGCGGCCCTAATCGATGACTTGCTGATTGGTCCTGTCGTTCTTCCTGGGAGGTTAAATGTGGACAATTACCTTCAATTTCTTATTATGAACTTCCAGGTCTTTTAAAGGATGTCCCGCCGAAAGTTTGACGAGACATGTGGGTTCACATGGATGGGACACCACCACATTTCAGAATTGCTGTCCGAAATTGGGTTAACGTCAATTATCCAAGATGGATTGGTCGAGCTGGTCCTATTGCATGGCCACCCATGGGAATATACCCCAGTGTCTTCCAGGCAGAGATTAATGCGATTGGAAGATGTGCTCAGGTGAATCTTGACAGGAACTATCGGAAGGAGAATATTGCAATCTTCTCCGACAGTCAGGCAGCCTTATTGGCGCTGAGTTCTAACACCATCAGCTCCAAGTTAGTTTGGGAATGCCGGGATAAACTAAACAATCTGGGCAAAGAAAACAAAGTTGCATTGTGCTGGGTACCAGGACACACTGGAATCAGTGGCAATGAGAAAGCTAATCTATTAGCAAAGGAGGCCGCCACAACATCGTTTGTGGGATCGGAACCATTCTGTGGAATAGGGATGAGCACCTATAAGAAAGAACTTAAAGACAGGCAAGAGGACGTCAGAGCTTCCCTCTGGCACAATCTTCCTGGTCTGAGACATTCCAAGGTATTCCTTGGAAATTTCAACAAGCAGAGAGCAAAAACCATGCTAGAACTAAACAGGAACAGATTACGCATTCTCACAGGTTTCCTTACAGGGCATTGTCACCTCGGGGAGCACATGAAGAGAATAGGTCTGAAACAGAATAGCGACTGCAGGTTCTGCGGGGCGGAAGATGAAAGTCCGGAACACCTGATATCCAACTGCACAGAAATTGAAGAAATTCGCGCCAACTATCTTGGCAAAGGCGTTATAGACGAGGAAGAAATACCCTCTCTGAAACCATCACATCTGTTACAGTTTATTAAAGCCCTCAGGCTGGATGGGGAGCTGTGACTGCGGGCAAAACCCAGCAGCTTACACCTCATGTAAGGGGGCACAATAGACCCACGGTCGCGGTGCAACATCACCCTTATATCTAAATCTAAATCTAAATCTAATGGCCACCCAGATTACCCGATTTTAATCGCCCTAACTTTTATTTGTGGGGGGTATATGAAAAATTTAGTCTACGCGCAAGTTTCAAACACAAGAGAAGAGTTGTTGGATCGTATTCATCTGGCTGCCGAGCAAATCCGACAAAACAAGTATGAAATTCGGTTAAGTACTTCTTCTGTTGGCTTACGAGCCTGCATTCAACAAGCAGGTGGACATTTCGAAAATATTATTAATTGAACGTTTTTTAATAAAATCAGTTATTATTGACTTTAAGATATTTTTAAGATTAAGATAAGATTACATTTTTTTAAAGATCTGACAATCACATTCATAGATCTGTAACTTTGAACCAAATATAGGTAAATAAATATGCATATACAAGTTTTCCGTTTTTGTTACTTGAAATAAAGTCTACGTTACACTCCTAAAATTTGAACATAACTATACGGAACACCTTGTATATAACAAAATAAAATATAACCATAAAATTTATTAGACTATCTGGAAAACTTAAATGTTGAATATCTCTCTAACATTCCTTAAAGTATATAAGTTTAAAACAGATAGGTACTTGACATTTTCTTCTTCGACTGTTGAAGTCGCTTTGAGTAGCTAAAATATATTATTTTTGCAAAATTTGACCCTCTTGACGACCCCAGTTCAACGAGAAATTATCTTAATATTAGACGGATATAGCTTTATGATTGAGTAGGTACACAGAGCTTTAAGCGATTATAGCAATGTGTGTACACCTACAAGAAATTGAAGTAATGGATTATTTCAAGGAAAATATTTTAAAGTTAAGCAATGTTAGGCTAAAAATGTCTCATTATTTCTATTTTCGTTTCGTTGAAAATTTTCCACTTGCAGCAAGTGTAATCACTTAAAGCTCATTTTATGCAAAATTACGTACACAATGATAAATAATAATAATTAAAATGCTAAACTGCTAATATACCGTAAGCAAATGAGTAGTAAAAGCTTCTTAATTATATTCAACAGTTGTCGGCGGTACTCATTTGACACTTCTGTATGCTGCAGAATGTTTGGAAATACTTAGTATGATTTGATATCACCAGCCTTCGTACCAACGCGACAAATTTGAATCAATGATATATAGCCCAGTAGAACCTTCTATCTGTTCAATACAACCAGAAATAACGGTACGTGGTGCTAAAAAGTCATAATAATCTTATATAAGTTACTGATACTGCAACTAACTTATTCTTGACTTTTTCATTACAAGATTTGTTAGACTTAAATAGAAGTTGTTATATAATAATATTCAGATATAATTTCGTAGTCATTTACTCATAAAATTGAAGGGGGTGGAGTAGCACGTAATTATCAAGTCTAAAATCTAGATGCGACTACAGAAAGTGTACTTTTAAGGATATATTGCAACTCAAATTTTGGATTTTGCAAAATGTACAGACGGTAATTTTCTAGCTTTAGATTTCTCAAAAAACTGTGAGCGACTTTTTTTAATTCTTGCCAGACTGCTTTCTCCAGTGGATTCAATAGTTTCTCAAACTTTCCAGCATAAGTTAGTGATCGTACATCTTTCGATTTTAATAATCTTCTGTAAGTACTCATACCAGGAGTATTTTCAATGGGTTTGGCGAAATTCTTCATTAATTCTAGTTTCACTTACAACGAATGTAGATACACATATGTAAGATTACACAATGCATGATTTCATATTTGTCTGTACGGGAATGAACGATTCCCGTGTGAGCTATTATTTTCTAATGTAGTAGTTTTTCTGACTTTATTATAGCAGTAACAAACAAAGGTAGTTTGTACATGTGTATAGATTCAAATGGTACTGTTGCTACTGTTGTGCAACTGTACCATTTGAATTAATTCTTTTCGTTTTTTACAATGCTGTAAGAGCGTTTATTTGGCAATAGACAAATAGACAAATAGGCAAAAAAGCATTTTAAAACTAATCAAAATAATTTAAAATGTGGGTGCTGGGCAAATTCCGAATACATATTTGAAAGTATGATAAAAAATTATATCAAGTTCAACTACTGGTATTCATGAACTAAAAATCATGTATATACATCAGTGTTATCATTATCTTCATCATTTTAAAGCAAAATCTTTGACTACTTAATGCCCTAAATTCCCAAGTATAACTTTCGCGTGACAGTATATGTACATAAAATATTGGATTCAATACAAACAATGTAGTGTAAAATATCATTACACGATAAAGAATAATTTAAAAGTAATATTTCTCGTTTCGCTTTTGACCAAATAAAATATATTGAAGTAAATATCTATAAAATTGCTTAATGTACGTTAAATTGGCCGATAAATATCTTGGACGGATTTTAAACGGAAAAAATCAAACCCATTTATCTTTACTCTGTCAGCGTTACGTATGTTCGCCAAATTCGTAATGTAAAATTAGAATACTAAATTTTACGTTCTACATTACATTAAAATAAATCGAATAAGTTCTTAGGTATTTACTTACTAAAAGCTATATTGCAAGATGAAATGAGACATATTAACACCATAGTTATCCTACATCCTAAACAATGACCACTTTCGATATAAAGTTTAGAGACGATTATTACTTTTTATTGAGATTGAAAATCAATAAATATGAAAATTACAACAACTAAAATTTATAGTATACAATATGCCCAAAAAAGATATTTGCTAGTGCTGGGTGATATCAGATTTTTGATATCATCGAATACAGTGCCAAAACCTACATATGTATGTATATATCAATCTATCGATATTTATCGGTGTTATCGATTGAACTTCGTGTGTTGTGTTACTGGAAAAACAATACAAAGACATATTATACTAATCAGCAGTCTCTGAAATACCGTGTCTAGGTCTCACTTTGTGTGTTTTATTAAAAATAAAGAGATATGATCGGATTACTTGTGTTTAGTGATGCAGTTATAAATACATAAATCAAAACAGGGTGGAAAATTGTTCTTATTCCGGTTTTATGTTTGAGAAAAACTACGGAAGAAACTCTTCTGGTTTTGTTTTGTGCTAAAACCTTTGGTTCGTGGTGCAAATACAAATCAGACTCTTTTTCGTCGATATTATTAATTTGTCCAATTCAATAAATTCAAAAATATCCAATTAAATTCATATTCTTTCAAGTGTTTTTAAATAGTCTTTTACCATGAATGGATTCAACTTTTGCCCTCTTGCAAAGTTTACATTTTGATCTCTCGTTAGCGTATATTTGGATTTGATTATAGAAACAAGGTAAACCAATAGCGTCTAACCACTTCTTTTTACAGACAGGATTTGGTATGTTATTATGTTTTGTGTATCGACAAACACAAGCTCTTTTTTAAACTGAATATCCAAATTTCTGCAAGACGAATATTGAGCGAGTTGACTTCCTTGATTTATTTATTGTATTATTCTATAAGTAGTGTTTAAGTACCAAAAAAATGCCTGTAAGAGGCGCTCATGGTATATTGTTGGAATTCACCCTGCGGACGAATGCAATGAAAATAGATCAAGCATTAGAACCGGACCGCGTGGTTTCGACCTTCCAGGCCTCATCAGCGCGACTCAGAATACAAGATCCGCTTCTAATGCTTGATCTACTTTCATTGCATTCTTCCGCAGGATGAATTCCAACATACCATGAGCGCCTATTATAGGTATTTTTTTGGTTTTTATATTGGCATTTTTCTTGGAACTTCCCATACACCCGCTACATTTTTATTTATCCATTTTCCTCTTACTGTCTACCTCAATGTAGCATTTTGATCACCTGCCGATTCTACTAACTCATACAATGCAATACAAACAGTTTACCAATATACCTATATAAATAATATGGTAACGTAACAAAAGCCTACTATCTAATAATATAGGTCCTGGTCTTGTTGAAATCAGATGTATAAAATTTCAAATTAAATAAACCAATACATTACTATTTCGCTAAAATATTACACTATGCAACTAAGAATGAAGAAACAATTAAAAAATATGGCACTATCTAGTTCTGCATTATCAATTACATAAAACAGTTGTATGTTTAGTTAGTACTGCTGCCGACGTTTTGTATGAAAAATTGTATTTTTTTCGTAAATATAAGTGGATGGCCATATTCCATATACATTGCCTGTAGATACCTTACATATGGTATATGTACGTTGCAGAAAGGCTGAAAAAATCCTAATAAAATAAAACTACAGCTTCAATTTAATCTCGGTGATGAGGTACCTGATGAAACTCCTGCAGAACACGGTGGAACTATATATCTCCTCAGGCAGCCAATCAGCACTAAAGGCTCTAAGGGCCTACACTTTTAAATCCAAGTTAACCTGGGACTGTCTGCTCACCGTCAATGCTCTGGCCTTAAGAAACACAGTTACACTGATGTGGGTACCAGATCATTGGAGGTGTGAGGGCAACAAAGCTGCTGATGGTTTTGCAAAAAAAGGCGCGGCGCTCCGATTTATTGGACCAGAGCCATTTTGTGGTCTCACCAAAAGCCATACAAGATCTTATCTGCAACAGTGGGAAAGTTAACAAAAAATCGCGTATTGAAATTAAATGATAAATTTCCGTAGCCAACTGTAGAACGTGTAACATGCAAAAAAACTTTTTCATTTTAAGTATACCACTGACTCTAGCCGTTCGTTAATGTGATGTCGGAAACTCGCCACCAAACCTACTTATTTTTCTTATGTCTCCATTTAAGATTTAGTTACTTTAACATTATGATAAGCATTTAGTATAGATATATACACAGTATCTGTTGAAATATCAATATCAATCAGTACAAAATAAATTTAGCCAAACAGCAACAATTATACGTGACAACTTTGTATTAAAATGAATTTCATCACGTTGCGTTCAATTTGAAATAAACATTGATATAATACTAAGTGAATATTTACGTTAATCTATGTTAGTTTAAAAATACCTAAAGTAAGTATGTACATATAGTAATACATACAGACAAAGTTTTGGCCATTACTGTGGGTAAGTCATCGAACGGTTGATTAGTATTTTTTCGCATATTTATTTGTATATTATTCAAGTGACTATCTATATCCTTGTCTACAAATATTGGCAACGTCTTGAATGGATTTCATCGTGACAAAGATGAATGCAAAACGTGTTGGGTAACTTCAAATACGTTTCTAACATTTCGAAGTAATTTTTGCAGTCTCACAGTAGACACAGATGTATTTATTTATAACACTAGTTTACAAAATTATGTTCGCTGGAGTTTGAATTATATATAGGTGATATTGACTAAGTTGTGATTTCAAATTTTATTTATTCTTTGTTGTATAACATCTTAATACAACAAAATTACGAAATTAATAAACATTACTTTTTACAAACGCATATTAACTAATTAGTAGTCAATAATAAATAATTGACACTTCTACATTTTAATATATCGAAAAATACATAAACACTAAATAATATGAACCGAAATTCGGAAACTTTGATTACTAAGATCGCTGTGTTTGAAGAGACCGTTTAATCGTCTTCCTTTTATACACAAACTCGGGGATGTCTCTTGAACGCCAATAGTAGTCGACCAACATGTTTGTATTGTAACTTTCTTGGTAGCTGTACTCCAGAAGCAACCCTCTTTAGGTTTTGCGCTAGATAAACTGAAAAACTTACTACAGAAATACTGAAACCGATTTACATTCTTAGTCAATGTTTTATAGCTTAGCTAAACTTTTGTGCACGATATTTTGGAGCACGATGTAAATTTGACCCTCATATTTTGCTATATTTGCTGTTCCATTTGCAAATTATGCACGATATATTACTGTATCCAACTTGTTGGCTTGTTGTGTTATAGGTACATAACACTTTTAAATTTCCCCTTAGTTATTATTCGTGGTTTTGATATTTAATTGTGTCCAAAAGCAACTTCAGATTGTCATAACTTGAGTGAATTGCCTCATTAAAATATTTTTGGGTTGATAATATTTTATTCCCTAACTTCTGAAGTTTCTGCTTCATTGGAAGATGTATACTCCAAAATTTCTGGTGAGAGTTTAACAGGCAACTTAGATTAAGATGTTTAATAGCATTTTAATTGTTATATTGCGATATTTAACCTCATATACACATAAAGCTGAATACTTTGCCATAGGAATAGCAAATAGCAAGAACGCAATTATTTGTCTTTGATTCAATTTTTTGAGATGTTCAACACATGCATGGTATACTTCATGTGGTGCCTATCAGTTTTCCTGATCATCTAAGTGTATATGGAAATAAACATAATTCGATTTTCTTACAAAATCAGTCATATTTTGCCTATGCTTAGCAGAAACAAAAAACCCCATATATATAATAAAATATGGCGGAAGTGTATAACTGTATAGATACTTTCTTCTTGCCACACTAAAAATAAACTAACGCACAACATAGGAGCTCGTAAGTAGTGTACAAGGAATGTACAACTTATATACATATATGCTCTGTGTTTGACTGAACTCTAGAAACAAGTCAGTGTACGTTCAGATAAGTTTAAATATGCACAAGCTGCTGTATAATGATGGAGATCGATATAGATACATATATCGGTATATCGAAAGCCAATATGGTCCACCGGGAACTGAATCGATCGATCGTAGAAAAATTGTAGCTAAGAGTGAATCGAAAATTTGACTTTATATTAGAGGAGACATTCGCCTAAAGTATTTTAGAAATGGTAGTATCCGTGATATACTGGAAGTTGGTGCATATTATCGCATTTTTAGATCCTACACAAAATTCTACATATATTCAATAATGTCATACACCCAAGACTAACTAACTTTGAAGTAAGTTTCCTTAAATAGTCGACCCGATTAAATATTATTTGTATAAAATTGTTACAATTATTAATACAGGGTGTGCGATTGGAAACGAAATTTGAAACTTTGCCAAAAGACTTTTTCTTAAATAGGACGCGACAATTTTTTCTTATTCGACATTGAAAATATGGGCCACTTTCTATAAAGATGTCTACATACAACACAAATGGGTATTTTGCGAAATATTCGTAATTTAGTACTTTTATCTGTCAGACAAGAGCTTAGGAGGCCGTTAGCACTCACCGCAAATAAAGAACAACAGCCAATAAGTAAATAAGTATTTTAAATGTATTTATATATATGAATACAATTAAATTTCCAATTAAAATTGAAGAAAATACGTAAACAGAGTCGTTGACAGCGATAAATATTTGAATTATATATGATATATCGGTATATGAATTTTGGCACTCTATCGATATTTATTATATATATATCGATATTTATCCTTATTTTTCAATCTTGATAGTCGACATCAAAAATGTGATACCGCCCAAATCTTCTTGGAATAAATATTTAATACGGTTAGCGATACAGGAATATAAAACTTATAAACCGTCATTGGAACTCGAATTATATACAGATTTGCCCATATCTCGGTAATATTTTGTTACTAAATTGTGCAAAGTCTTTATGTGATAGAATCAAACGGACTTCTGTATAAACCATGTGAGATCAAATTTATAGAATAATCATTCAATATTAGGAGCTTATACAAAATTATTTTAGATCGTATAAAAACACTTCATTTCCCTCACGTGCGTTTATGTAAACAGTAATTGATCTTTCAATTTTTAAGTACCGTAGTAGAATTTGTTTCGCCGTGGAGTAAAATGATTTTCCACCTAAATCAAACTGTTGCCAAAGTATATTTGAGGACCAACCAGTTACATCTGCATTACTGGCTGCATATGTTTTAAAGCATTACCTTGAATTATTTTTGCGTATTCTCGCGCAAATACTATCAAATGTATGTAACCCATTATACTTGATCTGAAAAGTTTCATAGTTAGCCTGAAAATTTGTATAAACGGAAGTAAAATGCAAATCAAATAAAATTCATTAAATTCATTAAAAACGCTTTCCTCTTGCACAGGAGATTGAATAAGAATAAGTAAAGAACAAGGTACTAACTAAAAATCAAAAAATATAAATAGATAGTACTATTTAATTAATTATACTACAAGAATGAACTGCCAATAATGTTCCAAGTTGCTATTTTGATTAATTACCAAAATGTGCGTAAAACTCTATCACGTACTATATAGTGATCTAACGATTATATATTTAGAAAACGATCATACAATTATAGCAACAATCCGATTTTGTGTATTGGATCAGGCGTACATATATAGTTAAAACAGATTATATTTATGTAAAATGAGTAACGCGCTCAGTAAGATTTGGTCAAGCCAAATATCAGGCTAAGCCAAATATCGAACTGGATCAGTTATCAGCTTTTGCCAAAAAAGGGACTAGACTGAATCGTGCCGTTTAATAGTTTCGAAAATTTATCAAATGTGTCCGTATAATTTATACGGATAAAATTATGTTTTTAGTTGCTGTAGTAAAGACAGATTTGACATCACTTGAAGGATTTATATAAGTATATTCAGTCTTTCTTGGTTGTTTTTGAGTCCTCTAAGAATGCTAAGATAGGCTTTTGTTTTTATAGTGAGAAGCTACAACTGTTTTACTTTTGTTTGAAGCTATTTGTGGAATAGTAAACTTAACGGTCTTTTGAGGATAAATACATTATATATAGAATATAGTGATCTAACGATTATATATTTAGAAAACGATCATACAATTATAGCAACAATCCGATTTTGTGTATTGGATCAGGCGTACATATATAGTTAAAACAGATTATATTTATGTAAAATGAGTAACGCGCTCAGTAAGATTTGGTCAAGCCAAATATCAGGCTAAGCCAAATATCGAACTGGATCAGTTATCAGCTTTTGCCAAAAAAGGGATTAGACTGAATCGTGCCGTTTAATAGTTTCGAAAATTTATCAAATGTGTCCGTATAATTTATACGGATAAAATTATGTTTTTAGTTGCTGTAGTAAAGACAGATTTGACATCACTTGAAGGATTTATATAAGTATATTCAGTCTTTCTTGGTTGTTTTTGAGTCCTCTAAGAATGCTAAGATAGGCTTTTGTTTTTATAGTGAGAAGCTACAACTGTTTTACTTTTGTTTGAAGCTATTTGTGGAATAGTAAACTTAACGGTCTTTTGAGGATAAATACATTATATATAGAAGCTGTAGTAGCAATTGATGCTGTCTTACATTAGATGCAACTTAAAAAAAAAAGATAATGTAAGACAATATATACTTTTCATTTCATGTTCTATGGTAGTAACACATGTGTTAGTGAGTGAAAAGAATATTTGCAACAGCTGGTATAATAATCTGTATATATAATATAATCTATATAATAATAAGGTCGTGCCGTCAGTGGTCAAATTAAAGTCGCCATCTTGCTTCTACGGCATATTTTGTAAATACGTATTGAGATTGAGCAATCAACGGATTGAGGTAAAAACTAAGATTTGGGAAAGTGAATGCAGACCTAGTAATAAAATTACTTGTCAATTAAAAAAATTAATTAAAATTAATACTAATTTTGTCAATAATCATTTAATTACTACGACTATAAGTTATACAAATTTTCAGTTAAATCAGAATATATTTTAGTATACAATATAGCAGCATACACATACATGAATATAATTCATACGTATACATATACCTACACGTTCACCAAATGGTATTTTCAAGGAACATAGAGAATGAAAATCAGAGAAAACAAACATAATACTATTTTAAAACTTGCTTGTATATTGATGTATAAAACTGGTCATATCCGGAATTAGTTTATTTGTAGTTAACGAGATCTAAATTTGTTAATCCGTTAACATATTTTAAGATTGACTACTATATTGAAGAAACGTGAATAAAATAGTATATACCTACAGTCTGTTTTAACTATGTAAGAAGATCTATCTAGTAAAAGAGGGACCATTCCCTGTTTACCTACCTATTACCTATACAAGAATTAAATGCTTTCCATTTCTGTAAATTACAAAAGACAAACAAGAGCAATTGTGTAATGTAATCAATTTTTTTATAAATTAAGTATGCCCCATAACTAGTGTCCCTTAAATCTATAAAGATAGCACATACAAATTTTTACAAATATATAATTTAACGTAGCACTAGAAAATAACGTTGTTTTTGTTATGAAAGTTTCAATTCTGCTTGTTTACGAAAATTACACAAAAAGTGTGATGGAATTTATATCTAATAATCTTCGGTTTTTTATTTTTTATGAACTTTTGAAATTGTCCTTTACATGCATGAAGTTTCTACATACTAAGTTTCATTCATTAAAAGCCGCAATATTAACATTCTTTAATTTAGTATATACAATTTATTAAATTAGAAATTAATAAATATATAATATTTATAGTATAGTATAGTAGTATAGTAATATTGTATGGGCATTTTGCTTAGTATAGAAGGTAGTGATTTGATTAAATAGTTTGTAAAAAAATGTCAAACCAGTCCCAGGTGACGTAAGAACAAGTTTTATATGAAAGTTACTATTTTCAATAGTAAAATTTAGCATGTCGGATATTGAAATATCCATAAGAGCTTTCTAAAATAAAATAAGTAAATAACATTTTGGATTTCTAAATAAATTTTTTTCATTTGCCTATGGGCAACACTATGGGCCTCGGTTTTGAGGGACCAGGTCATAATTACAATTTCCTCGTCTTTTAGCATTTGTTCTAAACATATACGGCATAACTTGGAGATGTGTTTGGAGTCATGATCATGTTGGAATTCGAACTAGTTTTCCAAAATCTGGTCTTTGTGTCGTATGGCTCCAGGTAATGGGTTTAAGCGTTTCTTAGTTGTTGTCAAAATAACCAGTTGGTGCCGAGATTCGGGTCTGTTTTTCTTTTATTACATTTAACGGGTCGATGGCCGCAGTGGTTAGGCGGCTGACTATTGTTGTGAGAGGATGATAGGTGCCGGGGTTCAATTCTCTGGAGGGACGGTGACATTTTTTCAGAGAGTTTAATCTCGGATCGACTTGCCATTCGCTGTTGGGAGCAAAGTGATTAACAGCGCGGCATCATAAAAGGCGATATGATGCTGTCACAAAGCCATTTAAACACAACTTACACACACTAAACTACACCGCAAGAGTTGCAGTGATAGCCAGACAAGTAATACAGCTTACGGAGTCACTGCAACTAAGCACCCACCACACATTAAAAAAAAAACTATTATTGCAATTGCACGATCGTCTGTTATTATTTTTAAATGACTTGGACGCTTTTTAATATTGTAGTTCACAGTTCTATCCCAATAAGCATAAATAAGTTTATTGAACGTATGTCTCTTAACGATAACCGAACACAATATATGTATGTATATTTTTTTACCTGTGGTGGCTGCTTAGTTGCAGTGACTACGTAAGCAGTATCGCTTATGTGATTATCACAGCAACTCTCGCGATGTAGTTTTTGTGTGTGTATAATTTTGTTCAAATGGTTTTGTGACAACATATTACCGCTTACCGCCTTTTTTAATGCCGCGCTGTTAAGCACTTTGCTCTCAACAGCCATTAAAGTTAGATTGATTATTTTATAGTATTGTTGCATTACTGCAGTACTACGCATTTTGATTTAAGTAGTTACACTTTTCTTATTTTTGTTTTGGAATGATTTTTTATTTATACGGGTTTATTTTCGCTTGTATTTTTGTTTTCGTTTTTTTTTCTTATCCGTGGTGGTTTTTAAAGATGTATTTGCGTTTAAAATTGCGCCTGGATGAAATAAGGGCAGTATTGCTTAATTATCTCGTAAACATTTTCAAATTTTTTAATTTCTATATTGTTGGTATATGGGGTATTTGTTAAAAATAAAAGACACTTATTTGAACACTCTTTTTATTTTATATACAGTTAATGGAAAAGTCTTCGTACAGGTAAAAAAAAATCGCTTGTTTTACAAATAGAACATGAAAAACGATTTCTTTCGCCATAAATCGATCATTAACGACAAGAACGGCTTAAATGTGGAGTATTTCTCTAATAAGTTAATTATGAACAAAGTTACAAGCATTGAAGTACGCATGGAAAAATTGACCTCTCCTTTGTGGTGAGAGTTGAATTAAATTTATATCACTAAAAGAAAGATTATGATTTGATAATCCAAAATTTCCATGAATTATCTGCAATGGTTTTAGAGTTATGATTTTTTTACTCTAAGAAATAGAGGCGAAAATTGCGTGTGACTCGCGTTACAGAGAGTTCGATTTAACCACCATGGCTCTCGGTGCATACTCTTTTGTTGCAGCTTCTAAAACATATTAAGAAATGAATTATTCTCTGACTTTACCTAAAACTATATACATCAGTAGCTAAAAAATTATATAAAGCATATAGACTTTTCTATCTGTGAAATAGCTGGTGTCGTAAAGTTTCCTTAATGCACTCTTGTTTGAATAATGAGTATATCAAATTGTCAGAATTAATTTAAAAAAATAAACCCTTATCAATCAATATTGTACTTGTTATAGAAAGCAATTTTCTACATCATAAGCGTTTTATTACACATTGTATTACTGACAATTTATCTATACACAGAATAATGTTACATACCGAAAAGGACAATATAGTATATCGAAACAGTTTTTCAATTAATTAGTTAGAATTTCACTAAAGTGTCATTTGCACAACTGTTTAAAGAATAAAATCATAATTAACTAAATTACAATTAAAAACAAGCTACCATACATTTATAATCAGCTATAAAATCAATCAGGAAAACAAATACCAAATGGGCTATATCGGTAAGTCCAAAGCGTTAATAACTCAGATAACTCTCAAAAACACAAAATATCTAACAAAGTTACTCTCATTACATAAACTAACAAAAGAGTAATTTACATATTCATACTACTTTAATAAGTTAATTATTTTAAAAAACCAGAAAAATAGACACTGTCCATTGTTTCCTGAATGTTATTATTTAGATCTTTATAAATATTACATTCAGAAATGAATGGATTTATGCGCTATATGTATTCTGAGCATAAATATTGCTTTCATGTAGACGTAGTATGTGCTTATACATCCAAGTATGTTTACATTATTTTATGCTACCATTACATAGTAATAAAAACTATAATTTTATTTTATCCAGCAATCTCCAGAATTATCAACAATCGCCTTTAAGCAAATAGTAAATACAGAACATTTTACTATTTTTCCGATAGTTCCTAAATTCGTTGAGCAATTTAACTTTTCAAAAAAAGATTAACCCTGAACCTTCGCTCCCTCTGTAAAAATCTGATACCCTGGAATGCTCCTTTTGATTCTTTTAATCTGTTGCCTTTTTATTAAAGTGTGGTTTTTCATATATGTATCTATTACTACAGTCATATAAAATATCTAATAGAATAAAATTCAATTAACTGGTAGCTGGTAAACTAATTTTTCCATATTTTCTATAAAGTGATCATAGAATTTGTATTTTATTATTGATACTTAGGATATTGAAATTGTATAGCTAGTTCTGTTTTAAGCTTATTTTTAGAAACAAATAATAATAGCTGTTGAACATTTCGATAAGCTTCTGTTAAGACTCGCTTTTCTTCTTTGTGTTTTTTTAAATAATATTAAATACTGTGTTTTTAATAATTTTTGTTATGGTTTCTGGCCCATTATCAATGCATAATGCATATATTGTTTCCAGATACATACGACATATTTTATACTTTGTATTGTTTCGAAAAACGACAGTTTCAGTAATTATTACATTATCATAATTGCATATATGGCATATTAATGAGGTGTTCTACAAAAATTTCAAAAGCTATATACCGTCTTTATTTATTATCTGATTTTAATTATACAGCCACACAAAAGATATTCTTGAGTCTGGGAGTCAGATTATGTTTGCTGAATGCTATAGGGGTCACTGAATCCGAATCTGAGGTCCAAAAAAACCGCCATCACGTCAGGATTTCGTTTTTGTTTAGCCCGTAAACTAAACAAAATAATCAGTTGGATCCTATAACCCCTGAAACACATTAGCCTATAACGTCACAACCTCATAACTCCGTAATCAATAAAAGAAATTATTACGGTCAATTTGTATAAGGGTCATTTGATTTATGAGCATGATTTTCCGATCGTCCATTCTAATAAATTGTTTAATTTTGAGTGCGTTTACTCTACAGTCATTCATTTTCCACTCTAGTCATTTAATCTAGTTGTTAAGGATTCTACTCATCATTTTTATGTATGTAGGTATGTATATACAATTTATCCAATTATTTATTTATTCTTGGTAAGCATTCTACGAATTTAAAGTTTGTTCCAAAAATTTTAATAAAAAAGAAAGCAAGAAAAATTACTTAAAAATAAAGACGATAAAATAAACATTCTTTGTTACTTTATTAAAAAAAGCAAATTAAAGAATAATTAGGCACAATTTTGAGTTATTGAGTCTGCACCTCATTACTATAGAAACGACCCCATTTATTCTGTAGTCTGTACTGCATTTTTCGGCTTTTTAAAAGATCTGTACATCCTCAAATTAGCTTCCAGTTGTAAAAATTTCTCATAATGCGGTGGATTCTTATCAGAGAAACGTTATAATAACATAATAATAGACACATCGAAAAAAATCATAATTAGAGTAGGCTATGTGAATGGATTGCCACTTTCACATAATGACATTTATTCCTTGACTTAAATGTCAAATAATAAATGTCATTATGTGGTAGTGGCTAAAGCAACGATCAAAAACATTTACATAGCCTACACTAATTATGTTTTTTTTCGATGGCACGTTATTATAATAGCGTCACACTGTCTTTCATCACTTTCGAAGTAAACTTGAACCATGTTCGTTATAATTATTCCAAATTCATATTTTGTGCTAATAATAAAATAAAAAGAAATTAAACTTTAAACACAATTACCTATTGCTTCTTACCGTTAAGTGTTTTTGAAAAATGCTACAAGATTGATTCAAACTGGCAGTGAGTGGTAACTACTAACTAAGTCATGACTGTGTAACTGATGCGTATACTATATTGATGACCTACAATGAGTTACGTCGGATGGAAGTGTGCAAAAACTGATTTTCTTGCATTTTTCTTCTTTATTTAAGTATGTGTTTCTGTTGTGTCATGGTAATTATTAAAAAATTTTCTCTTGTATAAAGTACAATTTAAGAAAAAAACATTTGACTCATGTTTCGCGTAAATTATGTGACAAAAAGATAATTGACATTGCTGTATGTAGTCTTTCCAGATCTGTTTAATTTAATGTATTCATAATTTAGTTATGAATACATCAGACAAGAAATAAGGATATTAAGTATAGCTTTTGGAATTTTTTGTGGAACACGCGGTATACAATAATATATAAAAACCAATATATATAATACATAAAAACCAATATATGAACAATCCAAATTAAGAAGTCATTTCAAAGTTAGACGCTAAGAATCATCGCCAAGACATCACTATATATAAAAAGATTGAGTTTTATTAGAACAGGTAGACATTCCCGACAATTTTAATAACATTATAAAAATATGCTAATACAGAAAATTGAGACACTCCATACAAAAGCTTCATTTACATTTAATTATGAACAAAAGTTACGCTCACGACTACGCGTTGTAGTTGATGCAAAAAATTGTTTGTTTTTCCATTGTGATTGTATTGGTAATTAAACAAATAGCGGTAAATAACAATTTTGACCCTATGATAGTATATAATATATTAAAGAAGAAACTATTAAGAGAGGCTATAAACTCTTCTTTCCCTACATAAAATAAAGAACGAAAAATATACAGATCCTTTTAACTTATTTAGGCCCAGTTTCTAAGGAAATCAGTAAAATGTTAAAAAGTAAACTAAACATAAACATTACATTTAAAACCAATAACACCGTAGGTAAGGTCATCAAAAATAATAAAGGAAGAACGGAAAAAGGTGAAATGTCGGGAGTCTATGAGTTAAACTGTGGCAATTGCCAAAAATTCTATATAGGTCAAACAGGGCCGATCTTTTAATACTAGAATTAAAGAACACAGGAGATCTTTTCAAAATAAAAAACAAAAACCTAGTCTCATTATGCTAAGCACTTGTTAGAATGTGAACACGATTTCAACGACAATTTTAAAGTATTGCGTACACAAAATAAAAGTGTCCTTTTAAATCATTTAGAATGTTTAGAAATCAACAAATTCAAAAATACAAATTTATTATTAAATAACCAATTAGACATATCCAACTCTCCACTTTTAAACTTATTAAAAAAACCACCCCCACCAATGTCAACAGATATTACGACCTACATAAGTTTAGTTAGTATTATATGTATACAGGATGTCTCAACGAGACCGTTCACTAGAAGTTTATGGCATTCTGGTCAAAATATAAATTTCAAAATGTATATTTATACAGGGTGTCCAATGAATAGTATATGAAAATAAAGGAGGTTAAAGCTAATGGCATGGAAACCCAAATTCCAAAAAATGACGACTTTATGTCTACGTAGTAATGAGAAAATAATATTTTTCACTCCAAATCCGGCCCTGTTGTGCGAGCGCAACGCATAAATGATTGGGCAACACAGGCAGAAGTTTCAGTCATTTCCAGGCATTCGTCGTTGTATGTGTACATCATGGCAAGTTATACGAGTACTGAGTACCTGAACATGATTTTAATGTATGGAGAAACAGGACAAAATCTTGGAGCAGCGGAACGTCTGTACCGAGGGCGATTTCCGCATTGTAGGCTAACACCATATTACGAGTTGTACAACGGGTACGAGATACGGGTACAATAACGTCACCATATGAAGGTCGTGGACCGCAAAGATCACGTCTAGTGCAACGAGCAGTAGACAATCTTCTCCACCTCGTCGAAATGGATCCTGGGATAAGTACGAGGACTGCCGCAAGACAATTAAATATTTCTCATGGTACTGTGCATAACATACTGCGCACTAATTTACTGTTCCCGTATCACCTACAGAAAGTCCAACGTCTATCAGACAATGACTTTCTTCCTCGACGGGTAGCATTTTGTGAATGGATTCGTCAAACAGGAATTCGTCTTCCAAATCTTCGATCCGTAATCCTCTTTACCGATGAGTGCTGCTTCACAAAAGATGGTGTGTTGAATTATCACAATATCCATCACTGGGCCGATGAAAACCCACACGATATCCACCAGATGAGTTCATCCCAACATAGAATATCAATAAATGTATGGGGCGGAATATTGGGCGAATTTGACAATACATCTCTGAGAAAGTTTATTTTCCATGGCACACTGGATAATCGACGAGTTCTGTGTGCATTTTTCAAAAAATCTAATTATCTCCTAAACTATTAATTTTAAGGATAGTGCATGTGGGGTATGAAAGATGTAGAATTGGACGTCGAAAACTACTAACAATAAGTAATAAATAATGCGGGGTACCATTTGAAAAAAAAGTTATGGCTCTTCGAAATTTCGAAGAGTTAACGTGCCGTAGTAAAGCAGTCACACAATGTAGATAGCTGTTCTCGGCGCTAAAATAGAGTCCAACATGTTGTTTAAGTATATTTTGAATTTTAAATTGATATCCGAAAAATCGAGTGTTCTCTGATTTTTTGAATAAATGTCTGCTATAGCAAATTTTTTCAGAAAAAATCGAATAACTACAAAACGTCTCAATCAAATTGCAAAAAATAAAGACATTCATAAAGCTTAAAAATACGTGAATGCGTAAAAATATATAAGGTGTCCCATTAAAAATAATAAAGTAGATGGCGACTTCCGGTATAACCGGAAGCGCTAGAAATCTAATAATATTTTCATTGAAGAGAACATAATCAACTACATATAATTCCAAATTTTCAAATTTATATTTTGGCCGGAACGTCATAAACTTCTACTGAACGGTCTCGCTGCGACACCTGTATATAATTGACAAAACCACTGTGTGAGCGAAACATGTCGTATTTTTATTAATACAATTTTTGGAAATTAAAACGTGTTTGTTTATTTCAAGTGTTTTTGTGCATTATATGTTTGTTTTAAAATAGAATTCAAATTTTGTCGCATTAAGACAAATTGATGAAAATAATCTCGTATATGAGTATTCTGCATCTTTTATTTAAAATTGTTGAGTATTTATTAAGAATCTATCCGAAAAAAGTACCCAGTTCGGTTAAAAAATATTTTAATAATTTAAATTTATTACCGTATAAGCTTCAAATATTTTCCAGCAAGAAGTATAACAGTCAGATTTTATTTGTTGTCTGATATATTACAAATTGAATTTAAACAATTTTATTGTAAACTTAATTGTCTGCAAAATATTTGCGCGTGCTATGTTAAATAGACTGTTAGATATCATAACAATCATATATTTTTTAATTTGTTATATGCTGTAATTACCTGAAAAAAAAACGTATCTCACTAACACAGTTTATGTTTCCTTGCAAATTATAAAGATTGTTTTTTTGATTTTGGATTAATATTTTTTGCTACTTATACTTAATATTTGATTTACGTATTGACTGCGATAACTTATCATATGCATTCAATAGTTTCTCAAAAGTATTTTTAACTTTTGTAATTTAAGAACTAACAGTTGCCAAAGTGTTCTAGATATTTTCGACTACTTACGTAACAATTAAAACCATATCTGTTTAAAGTTTGAATAGGTTATTTCAGTTAGATTCATTTATAAATCTTGTACCTATGCAATGTAGGTGTAGAAATAATCATTGCGATAATAAATTTTTTTTCCAAACATCGATATACAGTCCTTCATTCTATGCATATATATATGTATATATAACTAAATTAATTCAAATCAGTTCTCTGTATATTCAAAGTTACAGTATTTTTTAATCTTCTACTCAGAATTGTATACTTATATATATCATGCTCATAATTTTAGCATTATGTCAGAGTTTAATTATACATTGTTGATTTCATATATGTAGTTATAAAAGAAATTATGTGCTGTAAAATCTAATAACAAACTCAGTATAATTAATACCATTCTGTTTACAGATGTTGGATGACTGCCAATAACTGTATGTGCTGTTATGTGTATCAATAGTGAATTAGTGAACAATAGTAAAAAATGTATTTGTGTATACATTAAACAAACGCCAAGTTCATGATTTAAATAAATGAAACACTCAATTCGAAACAATCACACTAGAATCTTTTATTCTTTGGCAAAAACGTATATTACATATATACATGCAGAAAAGCAAATAGGAAAATGCGTGCATTACTGCTGTAACAAAGTAAGAAAAAACGCATAATCACAAGACAACAATTTACACAGATGTTTAAAATTCGACAGTCCTCTTTTCTTTGCGAGCAGTTACTCTAATAGATTGAATAGAGGTATCTTCTTCATTTTGTTGTGCCGTTTCTGCAACGAGAGCTTTCAATCTAGCTGCCCTTTGTTCCCTTGCTGCTTGCTTATCAGCTAATGCAGTCATTTCCTCCTCAATCTCATTTAGACGAGCTTTAGTGGCTAAGGCTCTCTGTTTTGCTAGTGAATCCTCTTCTATGGCTCCTCTAGTGGATAGCAATGGTGTCCATTTACTAGCTGATTCATTTCCCTCAGTTTCTTCCTTAGCTATTCTTACCGATCGACGTTTCACTGTAATTTCTTCATCTAAAGCTCGTCTAGGAACTACTGCTATTTCTTCTTTAATGCCAACGGTGTCAAGAAGCTTGTCTGCTCTTTCTTTGATACGGCGACTAGTTAAGTTACCGACGGTACTGTCCATATCAATGTCGTCAAGCACTGCGACTTTCTTGTTGGCTCTTATGCGTTGTACAGCGGACGAAATCTATAATCAAAATAAATGTCATATAGCCTCGAATGACAAAAACAAAAAGTGCCTTTTTTATGAAACAACCCGTATAGTGTGTTTATATGTTTCGTGTAAATTTTATTTTTGGAACCATTTTCTAACCTCCTCATCAAAACTATCGTCTATAGCGGAACCAGAAATTCGTCCACCTCTTGAATCAAATATCGTTGAATCTTGAATAAGTTTTTCGGCACGTCGTCTAGCACTAGGAAGATCATCGTCTTGGAATGCTTTCTCATGACGATCAATGATATCTTGCGGAATCGAGGGACTAGCTCTTGGTGGTGTTGCAGGCCTACCAGAATATTTTCTATCTAATCTGTCGATAGTGGACTTATAATAATTTTCTCCAATGTTATAGTTAGCATCGTAAATTCGTGTTCGTGGCCTACTTAAAATTGGGCGGCTTGACATTTTCTAAAAATAAAAAATTAATAATATGGCACACTTTTAAGGTCTTCTGTAACAATTAAATACGCTTAGGAATTGCAATTAAATACAGTTTATTTTTACAAAAGCCGGCCTTCGATTTGAGATTATATTGCATTTACATTTTATTTAACACCCAAATCTTGAGTTAAAGATAGAACTGATGCTTGGACTACACTAACTATTCTTAGCAAGCGGCATGGTCAACATCCCGGGTATCAAATATACAGATATGAAGTAAGATTTGTTACGATACTTAATTTGTCCATATTTGATTATGAAACAGATTTTACATTATAGAATTTCAAGCAAACATACGTTTTATAAAAATGTAATTTCTAATAATTTACATACTCTGTTGTTACAGAAACAGATATTTGGGATTTAAATGAACGATGTCGGCTGTTCGCGTTTTTCGAAAAATAAATTGAAGACAATTATAATTTCAGAACTTTCAGAACATTATTTAGTTGTGTGTTAAATGATAAATCTGCATTCGCATCAGTGCAACAAACACAATAAATATTTGAAAAGCGGCATAAAAATATGTGATCGCATCTTACCGTGAGGTTCTTGTCAAAATTCGATTTATATTAAAAGTTTTGCACTCACACACTTTAAACGCAAGGCGTCGTGTAAAGTAAGAAGCGTCTTTGTAATATCTCCCACCTAGAATAGTTTCATTGCTCCCACTCATATTATATTTTTATAACTATTACTTTTCTTATTTACAGTTTTTTTTTTTTGTAATATGATTTTATTATAACAGAAACGATTATTAAAAATATTACATCTGCGTATAGGACAACACAATTAACATTTAAAGTGAATTGTGAACGGGATGTGTAGCACTACGGAATTTGTTGTAACCGAATCATTCTCAAATTTGTAACAAGCGCGAAATTAGATACCGGAAAAAGTTGGTATGAGTATTGAACGTTGATTGGTTACAGCGTGTTTCAGCTTTGGCACTCTGGGTAAAATTGACAACATGGCGGTTAGTTGTAGTTAAACGTCTAAATTTTCCATTTGCTTCTTATTAATTGTACTATTTGTGGTAAAGTAAGATTTTAAATACGATTATAATGGAAAAAGAGTAAGTATATATTACAGTATATCGTAGTTAGTTGATACAATATTATTATTTTAGGAATGCTGTTGAAGTAGAATCTGGCAATGGAAGTCAGAATCTTAAACCAAGTGAGAATAGTAAAAAGAAATCTAAAAAGGAACATAAACATAAACACAAGAAACGTTCATCGGAGAAACACGAAAAATCTAAAAAGCATAAAAAGCATAAGAAACATAAACGCAAGCATAGTGAATCAGTTGAAGATGTTACATCGACTAAAAATGATAAATCTGAGAGGTATACACCTGAACCAACAGTTCCCATTGAAGTTGAAAAAGAAAAAGATACCAATGTAATGAATGGCAGATCTTCTAGTTTGGTTGTTAAAGAAAATGAAACTGTGAAAGCTGATACTGACAATGTTGTTACATATATATCTGCAGGATTATCGAATACTCATTCTTTGGAAATCATATCATCTGAAAGTGATGATGCTCCAGAAGTTGAATGTGATAGTGATGGAATCGATGTATCAGTTATTGAAGCTGACATGGACTTGGAAGAATTAATGAAACAAAAAGAACTATTACAAGCAGAGATAGCTAGAGCGTCAACAGAATTTGAAGAAGAGGTTGAATCTAGCTTAGAAAAAATTGTAAAATCGACAGAAGTAACCGATGAAGTGATTCTATTAGATGACTCGAGTAATGATACTGATATCGGAAGATCGAAAAGAAAAAGATCGTCTAGTAGGGAACGAAGAGTTTTTATAGATAAAAAAGATGTTCAACATGAAGACAAGAGAAGAAAAACAAAAAGTAAAGAGAATTTTCGAAATTTAGGTCGTTCTAGAGATTTAGATAAGTACAAAGATACTGATAGATATCGTGAAAAAGACAGACAAGATGATAAAATATCTTACAAAGAACAATCTAGGTCAAAAGAACGAGGATCAATAGAGAATAGATCTAATGAGCACGATAGGTATAAAAGTAGAGACTTGTATAGAATGAGAGACAGACAATCAAATGATAGAGATAATCGTAGAAACAGAGAGTATGAAATGCGAAGATCTCGGGATAGATATGATGATCGCGGCAGAGAAAGTGTAAAAGATCATCACAGGTATGGTTCATCAAAGGATAGATTACGTAAAGATGGTGACGATTTTAAGAATGATAGGAATCGAGGCAATCGTGGTAGATCAAAAGATAGAAGAGATAAAGATAGAAACAAATCGAAGCCTGATAAATATAAAGATTCTTTAAGCGAAGGGCAACCACTTCATGCTAGTAGTAGTGACAGTGATGAATTAGATATAGATATTAATGATGAAGAAGAGGATGACCAGAAAATTATTGAAAAGAGAAGGAAGCAGCGGGAAGAATTAATCAAGGTAGTTTTTTTTAAACCTATATTTTAGATGTTCCTGTTATTCAATAATTTATAAAGTAATTTTTCATGTTTTTCTATTGGAAGTATACAGGTTGAGTCACGACTATTCCCTCGGTCTCTTGTGTCTAAACGCTAAAAGATATGAGTTTCAAATTTTAGTCAAATACAGGGTGGGGCATTAGTGTGAGAAAGTCCAATTACTCCTGTATTATAAGGGAAATGAGAAAATGTTATTAAAATAAAAATATTTTTAACTATACAGGGTGTCAAATAAAGACAGGGTAAACTAAACTTACTTTATTTTAAATGGAACATCCTATATATGTTTACTGTTTACGATTCTTCTAGGTCTTATCTTTATTATAATATAGGCTTTTTCTATGTTATTCAGTTTACTTTAGAAGATATGCGAAGTTTTGCATGAATTTAACAACAAAGTAGGCGCACCGTACTACGGCTTCCACATAAAATAATTCATTTGCGCTAGAAACATTTCTAATGTGATCTCCTTTTGTCAGAAATTATTTATTTATCAGCGTATTCACTATTTATATACTGGGCGAGTCACAACTCGGAATGTTTATTTTTGCACCTATTCAGCTTCAATTAATTACTAATTTTTGTAGGGAATTTATACTTTATATTTTTTCAACCATCAGTTAAGTTTAATGGAACACCCTATATTTATCTATTCTATGTGAAAGCACATTAAACCCCCTACCAAAATGTCGAAAACTCCCCTCTTAGTTTATAATATATTGATATATTGCGCGTTGGTAAGTTATGGTATTAGAATTGAAAATAAAATAATTAAGTAACTGATATCATAAACAAATTAATAAAATTACAAATATGTTAGCCAAAAACAATAAGTAAATAAGATAAAATTGTCAACCGCCAATTACATTCAATTTTAACATATTCGATTGAAATTAATTTAATAAGTTCTTCTCCAAAAAATTTCTACTCTATCAAATGTTCGTTTGAATGGAATAAATATAAATAAATTTATCTAATGAAAAAAATTACAGTAGATGTTCACATTGATTGACCATCTTATTCTATGCATAATATTATAAGCAAAAGAGGAATCTTCTTCCGAAAATGCCTGGAGTAATTGAATGAAATACATTTTTTATTAACATTATTTATAATAGAGATAAAAATCGGTAACGCCAACAGTACAACGCTTAATTAATTCATTCAGAACACATGTTTCAGAGGCTAATAGGCAGGTTTTTATTTGTATCATACGAGACCAAACGCTTTGAAATAACATTATTAAGTGGAGTATTGTTTGTTTGTTTCATTCTTCATCTACTAGACGTAATAATTGTTTAAAGTATACCATTTATACGTAGGAATTAATGACAGTTGCAACTAGATAAACATACGCTAATTTTAAAGTGGCATGTCCTCCTATTTAGATGAAAAAAGCATCGGTTTTATGAGGTTTTTAGAGATATCGTTACTAACATTTTAACCGTTAACTTAGATATAGACATCTTTATAGTTTTTGGTAGGGCGTTTAATGTGCTTTCACATAGGATGGATAAATATAAGGTGTCCTATTCAACTTAAGAGTTATTGATGGTTGAAAAAATACCATATAAAGTATAATTTGCTTAATGTCATGTAGCCAATATCAAAACACTATCCGTAAATCGTCCAAGTCATACAGTTTTGCTGTTTTTAATTTTTTTGCGAAAGCTGACATTTTCGTAAAAGTTAAATTTTGTCGGAATTGGCAGCAGATAGGTATAGGGAACTGCTAACAAAGTTATCCTAATTTATGACATAGAAAAATGGTATACAATATAGGGTGTTCCATTAAAAATAACCTAATTTTGATATGCTGTACTTTTTTGCATCACCCTGTATACTTACAAATAATTTTAAAATGTGCTCCTTATCGTCCTACATATTTCACTAAAATTTGAAAATCTTTTAGCGTTTAGACAAAAGAGACCGAGGGAATAGTCGTGACGCGCCCTGTATATTCTCATTTTATAATATTAATGCGAAGTATTCAGAGAGCAATTCAAAAAGTTGAACAATTAAAATTAAAGCATTCTATTATTAACTACTAACACTTAGTCATTAATCATGCATCATTTTTAATAATTGCTACTTATATTTGAGTTATTACACCTTGTGAGAGAACTTCGTTGATAATTATTATAATTTACGTGTAACTTTCACGCAGACGAGGCGTCTTTATAAATTCTGATTCAGATATTGACTTTTATTGAATCTAATTATCCTGGGATAGGTATGTGCTAAAAAAGAATAGACAGAAGGTGTCGGTAACTTTGTCTTCGATGTTCGGTGACCTTGAAGCCTACTTTAGCTATTTTAAGGGAGTGGTAGTTATATTTTTCTCATATCTTGTGTCGTTAAGCCGACGTTTGCGAAAAAAAGCCTAATTTTTGTGACATCTTGCATTATTTCATAAATTCAGTTTTAACGGCACAGGAGAGGATAACAAAATTATAAGACGTTTTTTATAGAGCATGAAATTTTAGAAAAGTGCGACAAAGAGTTAATTTTCGATCATAGATCTACTGTTTGTATTATATAAAATCATGAATGGACTCAGTAGATTCAGTAAAATTACAGTTTGGTAAAGCTCTCGCAATAATAATGAATTACTGCACATCTTATATAGAGAATCCGTCACTAGGCTGTCATAACTGAGTTGGCAGCTTTAGCATAGCTTCTCATGTTAAAGGCCAAAAGGGAGCCGTCACCAAGTACGCGTAAAACACGAGCGGAATACTATTTGTCTACTACTCACAAATGCCCTAAATAATTTTGTTTTGTCTTAATGTAAAGTACTTTAATAACTATTTCACGTAATCGCACTTCTTGATTTTTTTTTAATTTTTAGAGACTTGGAGCTGTAAGTGAAGATTCCAATACTGCATCTTTATTAACACCTCCTGCAGAATCTAAGTCAGAAGTAAATACAACTGAAATAAGCGTTGAAAATGTTAATGTTTCAGCTCAGCCAAAAGAAAAATCAACTGAAGAGTCTTTAACTCCGCCTTTATTACCAAGTATGAAAGTGAAATCTAGTGTTGAGGCTGCAAATGAGAAAAAAGTACCTGATAAAGAAAATAAGCCTAAAGTAAACCAATGGGATATGTTTGCCGAGCAAGATATCTTTAAGGCAGATACAAGTGTAAGTATTTTGAAGTAATATCTATCAACTATTTTAAACTATAACATATTGCAACTTTTCAACTTGAACTACGTTACCAGTTACCTGGCTATAATTGCATGTTTGCAGAGTAAATTGATTGAGATTTTACGATTTTAACTGATACGACATTTTTGTGAAATACATATTTTACATGAATATAAATTTAGTAATATATCTAGACATTAGTGTTAGACGTGAAAGTATAGTGATCAATTAATCTATAATACTGCACTCAGTATGTACTTCAAGATATAATATACTTAAAATTTTATAATATTATCATTAAGAAAATCATTATTAAAACAATATCTTTTTCTAAAAACGCCAATATGATATTTGTTCACGCAGTTAAATATTTGCATTTAAGCTAGGAGTTGAACCTGAAGCTTTACTACCCGAGTAACTGTGCAGAATACCGCATTAAAGACACGCCGAATTGAAATAGCTTTAATTCTCACAAATCCGTGTGAATCGATGGCATATAGGTAATGTGTGTCTTAGCTTATTAACATAATATGTCTTTTTCTAATATGAAATATAAAATGAAAAACTTAACCAGAACATGTATCAAAAGCAAAAAAACGATTGCACGTACTTACAATAAAACATTATTATAATTTATAACACATTGTACGTCATGAAATCAACAGGAAATGAATGAAATGATGAAGTACGACTTGTTGCCCCTGTCTCTATTGGGACAGGTAACTTTAATATAACATCAGTTAAATGGGCTGTTGCCACATCAGGAACAGCTGGAAATACAAAAGCCCAAGAATTGGATTTTTTCCTTAAATATGAAACTTGATAGTCTGTAGGACTAGGTAATATTTGAATTTGACATATACAGGGTGTTTCTGAATTGATACGAAAGATTTCAAAGGGTGATTCTCTAGCAAAAATTAAGGGGGGTCTTCCATATAACTTTTTGTTCAACACCCTTTTCCTTCCAAGTTACAGCCCTTTAAAGTTAAGTAAAAAAAATTGTTTTTATTTAATTTATCCACTTTGGAAAAATTTAGAAGAATGAAACAATAAAACTATTTGTCATATGACTTCATTTGACAGCAGCTTACTTGAGTTTTTTTAATAAATAATAACCTCTTTGTGAATTTATGGGAAAAGAGTCTGAGCAGTAATTTATTTTTTTTTGTTCAAACTAACAATTTTATGATAAAAAGTCAAGACATAAAAAAGTTGCAGATTGAGTCTGTTTTTTTAAATCAATTTTTTAAATAGGAAAATATAGGCGCATTAAAAAGTTCTGATGCAAAATATTATAGGGGTTGTTTTTTCAGCCCCTTGTGATTACATTTTAGGGTAACAAAAATACTCAAAAACTGCCATTTTATTAGCATCAGTTATTTGCCAAATTTCATTCTTCTAAATTTTTTCCAAAGTGGTTATATTAAATAAAATCAAATTTTTTACCTAATTTTAAATGGCTGTAACTTGGAGGGAAAAGGGTGTTGAACAACAAGTTATATGAAAGACCCCCCTTAATTATTGCTAAAGAATCACCCTTTGAAATCTTTCGTATCAATTCAGAAACATCCTGTATAATAAACTATTTGTCTTTTCTTAGGAAATTGTATTAACAAGAAATCTCCTTCTTTTATTTCCTCCGGTGTAGGGTGTTTCATATTTTCCACGCTTAGAATAGTCTCTTCATCATCCAGAAAGTCTACATCTGAAGAACTATTAGATAATGTCATACTCCATGTCTGAAACACTAGTAGTATCAGAATCAGTATAAGTTGTATTTTTAGTTTTATTTATTTTTACAGCCTTTTTATCTATTAATTGTTCAGAAATGCGTTTTGATGATTGTTTGAGTTTTCTAATATTTTGTCTTTCTAGTTTTATTTCTCTTTTTTTGTTTAATCTCGTACAATTCCTGTAGTCTTTTTCAGGTGTATCCGTATAAATTCGTGACTTCCTTTTTTTCGCCCCTTTTCTTTTGGTTTGTTTTGGTATTGCTTTCGGATAAGGTCTACCTACATCAGGTGTAATTACAGTGTCTGGAGGAGTAACGTGTTCTGAACTGGATGCATCTACGTTACGTGGAGGAGTTAATTGTCTTGCGGTAGACAGAATATCTATTGGAACTGGTTCTTTTAGTTGATAGTTTTCTTGGGATACATTTTTTAAATTATCTGCACCACTAGCCAAATTGTTTTCTGTACTTATGTGATAGATAGTAGAGGGTGCAAAATCCGTTTCACTGAACACCAATGAATTCAACGGCCAGATTCCAGTCTTTGTAAAACCGCTGATTACATTTTTTCCAGTAAATGATTCCAAATATGTTTTCGTAATTTTAGGAATGTCATAAACAGTTATACCTCTGTCTGGGCTATTTATGTGCCAATTGTTGAAAGCTACTTTTAATTTGCTCTTGAAAGGACCAAAAACTCCTACGTCAAGAGGTTGTAGTTGATGTGACGTGTGAAGTGGAAAAGGTAAATATACAATACCATTTGCTCGAGAATATTCAATAGCTTGGATTGATATGTGTGCTTCGTCATTATCACTTAGCATTAAAATTGGATTATTTTTACTACAAGACGTGTGTTTCTGAATATGTTTCAGGACATCTAGAAAAACGTCTGTAACAATCCAGCCACTTTTATTGGCTACTACCAAACTGGCCAAACTACCTTCAGGTCCTTCACTTAAAAAGTGGTTTTTATAATGAATCCTTGGGAATCCAAAATTGGAGGAATTGCGTTACTGACTGCAGAAATTATAATAATGACTACATATTGACTGAAATTATAAAAAAAGTTTATGTATCAATCTGCCCCAAAATAGTTGTATCAATGTGCCTCATTAGTACCTTGTCAGCCATTTTGCTTTTCTTTTCACAAACTGTTAGTGAAGCAGTATAACTCTTTATAAAAATAATTTCATCGATGATGTTATTCACCTCTAAAACCAAATATATAAACCGATGAACAATACTTTCGCAATAAACGACGGTAAACGATGCCACAAATATTTACTTCTGCTCCTCCTAAACACGTGGTGATTCACAAGGGAACAATTCAGAACTGAATTAACGACTAATTTTGTAGGCAAATGTAGAGCCAGTGATGCCATCTTTTGATACGTAGCAAAACATTTAGCAGTACTTCATAACACAAAAAAGCTCAGTGTATCCCCTGTCTAATATACACAGTTTCTGAGTAAAATTGATTTCTGTTGAATATGCTAGTACTGCTTACATTACTTCCATATAATCAAGTAGTGATTATTTAAAATTTTCAATGATTTTGTGAGTGCTAGGATGGTATAAAGTGTTTGTATTACCTACAAATAAGACTTTAAGGAAAAGATGGTAATACTAACAAATTATTTGACAGTGTAAAGTTTATTGAAAGTTTCCAGGTAATTTAGATTTTCCAAATTAAGCTAAATTAACTAAGATTAGCGCCAAATAATTGTAGTTATAAATGGTTTAACAATGCATCTACCTATACGTTTATCTACTTCATTACCGCTAATTATTACAACAATTTGTAACTAATTTTGGTGTTACTTTTATTGAATAAAAGGGCAAACATTGTTATATAAACCATGAGAAGAAATATGCAATATTACCTGGTATTCAACTAGATAGATGTAATCAAATTATGTACATTAAAATGGTAATTAATTAAACGGTATTCATTTCATATATGCTGCAGTGTATAGGATATGCCAATGCACTATAATATTCGCGAATATATAGCTAAGATATCAATAGTTCAAATGTTCTCTTTTCTAAAAATTAATCTTTGTCATACTTTTTTTTAGTTTATTTATAGATTAAAATCAGGTTCATCACTAGGTTATGGTGATATTCTGACTATTTTAATCAGTAAGGTGGTATCATATGTCTCTAAGCCTTTAGCCTATCTCGTAAAGTGATCCTTATATCAAGAGATATTTCCAGAAAAGCTTAATCTTGCTCTTGTGATACTCTTGCATAAGAAAGGAGACGTAATTTTTAAAATAAAATTACCGTCCCGTTAGTATATTATCTATTTGCTAAAATACATGATAATAGTTGCCCAAAATGTAATTCAATTGAATTTATACAAATCAATGCATATTTATGGGTACTGTTATCTATTGATTTATCAAAAAATATATTTGGTGTATAACTTAAAGCACACAGATTCTGTTTATTGGTTTCGAATATTGACTAAATTATTTCTATAATATTATGAAATCCAAGATATCCATGTTATATCAGAATAAAGTATAGATAAACGTTAATCAACTAACAAAAGAAAACACCTCCGTAAATAAAAATTGTTAAGATATATTTTTTTAAAGGGATCTATATTATAGCAAATTTTAAAATAACCTTAAATATCTCGGTAATAGCGCTAGATAGTTATAGGGAATGCTAAAGTGGAATAATGTAGAATGAGAAGACGAATCTTAAAATGACATACACACATAGAGAGTATAATTTTACATTGTGCATCTACTATTGATTAACAAGTCTTCAATATATATATATATATATATATTTTTCGTTAGATGTCCTGAAAACGCTTTATTTGTCGTTGGCGAACTTGACAGAGACACTGTATATACAGAACATTTAGAGCGACTAAGGCGAGCTAGCAAAGATTTGATTTGAAAATGGCTTGGATGGTTAGCCGCAGGCACCTAGGCAATTTTCTGGTACCACACCGCACATAACAAGTTATGTGCCTTGAAACTGTCACCCACTATCTCACCGCCCGCACGAGACGGACACCTCTCGGAGAGGACCGGCGAGCCGGAGGGCTCCTCTCCCCCGTGCTACCCATGGTAGACAAGTTTCCTTGTCAGCGTTAGACGGGTCACCGCTGGAGACGCTTTAGCGAACTCCTACCTCACATCCGCGAGCTAGCAAAGAGATAGATCTAGAGTGGGGCGGTTGTAAAACATATACGGAATAGCGCGCTTGCGAGTGCGTTAATTCTGCATATGTTTTACAACCGCCCCACTCTAGATCTACATCTTTTCTAGCTCGCCTTAGTCGCTCTAAATCTTCTGTATAATATGCATCTAACATTATGTAACTATTCAGTTTATACCACTATCTATGGCTTAACTGATACTACAAAACAAAACATTCAGATGTTAATATATATTTAAAACAATGAACTTTACATATAGGAAAGTAAATACATACTATTCTTAATTCTGAATGTAAAAGGAAAGTTAACGAAAACGTAGTTAGCTATTGAAGGAATATACATATATAAATATTTTAATGAGACAAAGTTCGAGATATATTTATACACGAATAAACTGGGATAATTAAATTCATTGTAGTAGCTTTTATCATCTCGTCTATAAAAAATGAAATATTTTAAATGAAACTCTACCTTTGACGTTTTAGTCGCCCAATACGGTCGTCCAAAGAGGTTCAGCAGCAGAAAACCCGGCATTGACAGATAATTGGGACGACGCAGAAGGTTATTATAGAGTTAGAATTAGCGAAGTATTGGATGCTCGATATTTGGTATACGGTTACACAGGACAAGGAGTTTTTAGCAACGTAGTACGTGCAAGAGATCAAGCTAGAGGAAATCAAGATGTGGCTGTAAAAATTATCCGAAACAACGAAATTATGTATGATTTAACTATCTTTTATGTCTTATTATGTTAATCATTTTGGTTGTAGGCATAAAACAGGACTAAAGGAATTAGAAATCTTGAAAAAATTGAACGATGCTGACCCAGAAGATAGAATGCATTGCTTACGTTTAATAAGACATTTTTTCCATAAACAACATCTATGTATGGTTTTCGAACCATTGGCAATGAATTTGCGAGAAGTATTAAAAAAATATGGTAAAGATGTAGGCTTGCATGTCAAAGCTGTAAGAAGTTATACGCAACAACTTCTACTTGCGCTTAAGTTGCTGAAAAAAACTGGAATATTACATGCAGGTGAGGTTATTTTTTATAGTTCTATTGTCTATTTTTATATTCTATTTATGTTGATTGCTGATTAACGTGTATACTTTTATTAAAATAAAATAAATGAAATGTTAGTAACTTAACTGAATTTACTTGATAAACAGGTCTTGTTTCTGAAAACGTCTTGTTACTCTTTTCTACGAAATTTGTGTATATTTTTTAAAAGCAAATCTAAGCTGTCGCCGGCGGTTTACAGTTTCCATCTAATTGTTTACACTTCCAAACATAGCTGGAAATTAAAACGATTCAAGATGCAATGATAGTATCGATCGATATATAGAAATGTGTTTATTGTTTTTTGGTAGTATATTAGTAAGGACTAAGCATACTTGACCAAAATACATAGGAATCCGTAGTACTTTCAGTTATAAGGAAGTCAATACCAACCTTACTATTGTAAACGGAACATGGTATATATTTTTATATTTTCCAATTCTTAAAATTATGTTGACATTTATTTAAAATATAATTGGTAACATATGCATGTAATTCGTGGGTAAGTTTGAAAGATGACCAAAATAACGGTAGTATAATTAAAGACAATTATATTTTACATTGGACAATTTTGTTGTATTTCGTCAAATAGGGTAGGAGAGGGGGAGAGGGCTAATCTAATAAGTGAAGTGCACACTTGAGGGCGCTGTTGAAAGTTTGAAAGTAAAGTCACTAGTTTGAAAGATGACCGAAATAACGGTAGTATAATTAAAGACAATTATATTTTACATTGGACAATTTTGTTGTATTTCGTCGAATAGGGGAGGAGAGAGAGGGGGGAGGGCTAATCTAATAAGTGAAGTGCACGCTTGAGGGCGCGGTTGAAATTTTTTTCGGGAATTTTGTTTTTTCTCGAAAATATCGAATGGAAATGGATACATTTTTAACAACAAATTGAAAAAGTAAGTTAAATTACCAACAAATCAGCGAAAACCGGATATCGCTATCTTTTACCAATCCGAAGACATCTTCTCAGAAACGTGTGGACGGTAAAAATTTTTTCTATAAATTTAGTGAACAAAAATTCAGCAAATTTGGTCTTATTGGAAAGGATTTTCATTGGCCTATGTTTCGTAATTCAAACTGTTTAATATTGTTTTGTCCATTACCGCTAGAGGGCGCTAAGATAATTTAAATATGTACATTTTATGATTTTTGAAAAGAGCACTGCGTGAAAAGTTATATTTATGTTCATACTATAAAATAATTAATTGAAAGCTTAAGATTTTAGTGAAAAGCGCAACAGTATAATTCAAATAAACAATGCAGAAAAACAAGAAAAACGGAAACAGCGTAATGAAGTTAATATTAGTGGCGACCTAAATCTCCTTGTCGCCTATTATTTTCGATGCAAACTTTCACTCTACAACGAGTGGATAAAACTATAGTCTCTATTACTGTCTTAGAAATACTTTGAACAATATTTCCTATTTCTACAACCAAGTTGTTACGAGCATTAGATTAAGTTGCAAAAATAAAGTTTTTTTCATCCCACAAATAAAAACCTAATCGAGTCAAATTTTGGGGTCCTGGGTGGCCATGGAAATAGGGTGGCGTGTTACATCCACCTATCAGGAGCCAGAAAATTGCAAACATTTACGGAGAAATGCACAGCACAGTCATGATATTGGAAAACATATTGTTGCGAATTGCTAGCGACATGTGTTCTATTCTGTCCTTTTTAACGCCCTCTAGCGGTGACAGAAATAAAGACAATACTAAACAATTTGAATCACTAGTAGTAGGTTTAGGAGAATCTATGATTGTCTATTTTTTTGGCCGCCAAGTATTCCACGCACTATTCTTTTCAAAAATCATAAAATTTACGTATTTAAATTTCTTTATCGCCCTCTAGCCGTGATGGAGAAGATAACATTAAACAACTTGAATCACTAAACATAGGACAATGAAAATCCTTCCCAAAAGGCCAAATTTGCTAGATTCCGTTCACGGGAAGCAGAATAATTCAAATTTATAGAAGAAATTTTTACCATCCACACCTTTCTGAAGATATCTTCGGATTGGTAAAAGATAGCGATACCCGGTTTTCGCTTATTTGTTGGTAATTTAGCCTACTTTTTTAAGTTGTTGTCAAAAATGTATGTTTCCATTTAATATTTTCGAGAAAAAACAAAATACCCGAAAAAAATTTCAACAGCGCCCTCAAGCGTGCACTTCACTTATTAGATTAGCCCCCTCCCCGTCTGCTCCCCTATTTGACGAAATACAACAAAATTGTCTAATGTAAAATATGTAAAATTTTCAGTAGATTCCGATTTTCATATTTATGATAGACCTTAAGTTGGTAAATTTTGCGTAAAATACGAACTAAAATTTTTAGTGATCAGTTACGCCCTCTAGCGGTCATCCCACGCTTTTCTAAGTAATTTCCAGATGTTTCTCGGGGCCACTTTAGTCAGTAAAATTTTTTCCCAAAGCTGTACTGTAAACAGTTCCTGAGATATGGCCGAGCGACGTTCTTAGTTGGCCAACCTATACAAAAAAATGTGTTCGAAAGAAAACAGCAAATAGAAATCACGAAGTATCTGCGAATAACCAAACGCAGAATATTTAAAATGTTTGAAATACACAAATATAACTTAATATTTCATTTGCTTCAGTGCTCAACACCAACTATTTTGCGATTACTTTAAATATGATTAAAAATACTGGATTTTATCTAATATACTGTTGCTTTTGGAAAATGATTAATCGATTTATATATTGTTTTGTTTCAGATATTAAGCCAGATAACATCTTAGTAAATGAAAGTAAACTTGTTTTGAAATTATGTGATTTTGGATCAGCATCTTATATTAGTGACAATGAAATCACGCCATACTTGGTATCACGTTTCTACCGAGCGCCAGAGATTATTTTGGGTATATCTTACGATTACGGGATTGATATGTGGTCTGCTGCTTGCACAATATATGAACTATATACTGGAAGAATCTTATTTTCGGGAAAATCAAACAACCAAATGTTGAAATTTTTCATGGATATGAAGGGAAAAATCCCAAATAAAGTTATTCGAAAGGGTGCTTTCCGGGAAAAACATTTTGATGGAAACTGCAACTTTTTGTATCACGAGATCGACAAAGTTACGGAGCGGGTAAGTCACCATTTTCTTTAGAAATACAGCTTTTCATTTATTCGTTCTGTCGATTTCTTATGTTCTGTATTGCATCGTATTGTTTCTTACTGCGATGGAAATTTGATAACCGTTTCGGTAACAAAACAAAATGGAACGTATCCACTATATAGTTCTGTTCCACCTATTGTATTCTGCTCCACCTATAGAATGAATCAACAAACGCACCTACAATTTAAAGTCTTAAGTTTGGCCTCCGACAATAACGAGGTAAAGGTATATAAAAATAGAAAAGATTATTTTATTTTTCTTCATTCGGACTATATGTCCAAATCAGCTGAGCTATTCCTTCTTTATTTTTTACATAATCGGCTCTTTTTTGTCCTTTGCCTGATATCTTCGTTTCTAATTCCGTTCAGTTTTCACTGCTATTCCTCTTAGGTGTTTCATTTCATTTGCATTTATCTTGTCTTCGTCCTTCTTGGTTACCTTCATTTATGGTCTGATTTGCATAGTTTATTATAAATACAGTAATTGCATTATACAACTTCATTTTCTCTTCACTGTCTATAACTTTATGATTATTATCGTTTTACTTAATGACTAGTATGGTCTTGTTGATTTGTTTGCTTAATTGATTATTTCTACCACTATCTCTTCATCGCCAGTCATTATGCGCCCCATGTACTCATATGTATTTACTATTTAAAATAATAACTAAAAAATGAGAGAATACATAGTATAGTATGTAGTTTATGTATAGAGAATGAAATAAATATTCAAATTAAAATGCATAGTGCAAGTATATAGTCTACATAAAATCATTAATGATGGAAATAACAAATATTAAAAATTTGAAAACTCAATTTTTCTGAAAATGTCTGCAGTATTTGCTTGTTTGCCTTTTTTCCTGCGGGTTGTTAAAATGACGATTCGCCAAGGAACCTGAGCCTAGAATGGAATTAAAAAAAATAATTTTATTGATTACTAAAATTAATCACTTCACTTCTTCAGATGGTTACCTTTATAGTGATTTTAAACTGAATATTAATCAACAGTTACACAGGCTAACGTATCACATTCTCGTTGGTTTATATACGAATAGCGCCAATATATTTTTGAAATCTTCTTGTTAAGTGCGTGATCTATTAAAAGCATGTTTTGAAATTATTTTTATGGATAGAGGTGTCTGAAAAAAGTTACTAGACAATTAAAACTTAAAATAGAATGCATTATTGCATAGTTCGATGGCGTGAATTAAATAAAGACAAGTTAATGTTATGTACTCTCTAATTATATTTAAGACAAACTGGTTTTGAAATATTTAACTATTTTTCAAAATGTAAACCGAAACTCATAACGCATGCTTGCTTTAAATATTTAAGTTCAGTATTTTAGGTGTTTTTTTTTTGTAAAGCGTTAAAATTACGTTAAGATGAAAATGTTTTATACGGGTAGATACAAAAAATACTTTTAATTTTTGTATAACTGTTATTATTAAATAAAACGTCTTTCACTTTGTATCGTAAGTAGATTTTAATTTCACTTGTTTGCGAAATGCGAATTTAATTCTTAGAGATTGCTATTGAACTTTTCATTAATTAAAATGAAAACTTACCTATTACGTCAAGAAATTTGATATGATGTTAATAATTAGGATTTAGGTTAATTTATGGTCAAAGAATATCATAATAGACATGATCAACGGGTCGATGGCCGCAGTGGTTAGGCGGCTGACTATTGTTGTGAGAGAACGATAGGTGCCGGGGTTCAATTCTCTGGAGGGACGGTGACATTTTTTCAGAGAGTTTAATCCCGGATCGACTTGCCATTCGCTGTTGGGAGCAAAGTGATTAACAGCGCGGCATCATAAAAGGCGATATGATGCTGTCACAAAGCCATTTAAACACAACTTACACACACTAAAAACTACACCGCAAGAGTTGCAGTGATAGCCAGACAAGTAATACAGCTTACGGAGTCACTGCAACTAAGCACCCACCACATTAAAAAAAAAAAAAAAATTCAGAAAAGCGTTTATTTCAAAATCAGCTAGATAAATTTCGAAGACCTAGAATTTGCATTTTTGTGAAATTGTAGAAAATCAACTATCGGAAATAACTAAACAGAATTTCTAGTCAGGAAGCATATTTTCCTTAATTTACTGTGGACATCTTATCTGTATGTTGGGGAATGTACTACGAGTATCCGAGAAATTCTAAGGCTGCAATTACGATAGTAAGGTAATGCATTCGAGACTTTGGGCTGAAAAATTATTCTACTTCCAAGAGCCGCGAAATAAATAATAGAGATTAAATTTTGCAAAATTAGATATAAATGAAAACGCTTCCAATAATTCCACAACTGCCCGGTGCGTATGTACAAACCTGCAAAATGCTCTATGAAGAACAGCATATAAAGTCAGCGTACCGTAGTGGTAAATTTACACTGCATGCGTTGACTTGGATCAGCTATTTGGCCCCTGATGTTTGCTGGAATGTTGAGGGTAGATTAAATATAAACTATTACAGAGGTCCCTAGGAGTAACAACATTCGTATTCATACATTGCCATAAAAGAGTCCTGATTTTAATTTTATTGAGAACGTTTGGGAACAAATAGCAAAATGTTTGAACAGCAATAGTTTTAAAGTCCAACGTCGCGCTGAACTTTGGGAAAGTATTAAAAAAACATAGGAAGAACTAGGTGCAGATTATAGAAGAACACAACACTTATGTCAATGCAGAATCGTTGACAACTTGTCGCCAATGGAGCATGAACAGAATATTAAAAAAAGATCTGCTTTCATTCTAAATTCTCATGTACCGGGTGGGCAAAATTGCTTGGTTTTAGAGGGTTTCACATATTTAGAGCATAGTTAGAGAGATGGCAATGCTACATTCCAGACCTACTTTTTCAAGGTAAATTCAATGGAGAAATCCATTTTTTAATATCTGTTACAGTGGCGGCGGTAGGGGGCAAAATTGAAAATATATCATTTTCTGTGGAGCTCTATATTTCAACTATTTAAAAAGATACTTCAAATGTTTTAACGTTGTTTTATACAGTTTTTTATGCTAATTCCAATGGTCTGACGTATTTTTTTATTCCAACTATATTCTGAGAATTATGGAGTAAACTTGTATTTTTTTAAATGGAACACCCTGTATATTTTGTCATAGTCGGGAAGAGTTTGTGTTTCTGATAAAAAATATATATAATTTGTTAGGTATCCGTCCACTACTTTCCGAGATATTTGGATATTTACTAAAAATAATTAAACAATTTTTACTATTTTACTCGTTCATATTTATTTATTATTTTTTTTAATATACTTATAACAAAAATAGTGGATCCGACTAATATACATATATATGAATATGTATAGGATGATCAACTATTACTTTGGAACGTAGGAACAATAACTGAGTAACTACTTAATAATGCAGATATATCAGTATAAGTACCTACTACATTCAGTTGAATATAAAAAATAATAAAACCCAACTTCACTTGAATGTGTATTTAATTGAATGGCCATTTCGTTACATACTACGTAACATCTTCAGCATGACTGTCATGCTGAAGATGTTACGTAGTATGTAACGAAATGGCCATTCAATTAAATACACATTCAAGTGAAGTTGGGTTTTATTATTTTTTATATTCAACTGTATGTTAGACACTTCACTAGCTCATCAATCTATATATACCTACTACATTGACATTTAATGCAGTAGGCTACGAAAAAAATTTTAAATATTTGACATCTCTAAGTTGGCGTTTAGTTTTGAGATATTTGTAAGTTTAAAGAAAATACTAGAAACCATTTTAATTTTAATCTTTATCTCAACAATAAAATGAAATGTATTAGAAACACTATCTAATAAGATGTTCAAATTGATATCCTCTTCTATCCATGCAAGTGCGGCATCTTTTTTCTATTGCATTTTGAATATGAAGTGGGGTAATTTTGTTAAATGCCGCTTCTGTGGCTGCTTTTAATTCCTGTATGTTATTGTGAGGATGTGTACATACTTTATCTTTAACAAATCCCCAAACAAAAAAATCTAAAGGAGTAAGGTCTGGACTTCTAGGGGCCATCTTACCGGACCGTTGACTCCTATCCACTTGTCAGGATACATTTCATTTAAATAATTCCTTACTACAACAGATGTATGTGCAGGACAGCCATCGTTTTGAAACCAAACGGATGGATTATCAAAAATATAAAGATTATTTCATAGTAGTTCTAAATAAAGTTGTCCAGTCAAATGGTCATCGAAAAATTGATAACGTAATGTATGTTCTTTTAGAAAACATATTACATTAAACCCAAACCGTCCCTATCGTCTTTGTCGAAGAGCAAGATGTTCATTTGTCTGCCTCCATTCGTGATGATTATTACGATTAAATAATCCATCACTTGAAATTCTGCTTTCATCAGACCGAATTATGTTGCTTTTAAAGTCTGGATCTTTAGTACATTTTCCAATATACCACTCGCAGAACGTAATACGCCGATCAAAATCGCCTGAAAAATAACGTTTGAAAACAAAAGAAATATTACTGTATACTTATTTAAAGATACAAGATACTCTTCAGAAAAAAAAGCTATAGTTGTCCTCGATCGGTTAAACTTCCTTACCGTTCTTGATACTTAATATACTATTGTGAAACATACCTGGTAATAAGTCGTCTATTACTCGTATTTTATATGGATGATATCGATTTTTTCTTAATATATTTAAAGCAGTTTTTCGCGGTACTCCTAACTCATTTTCAATTTGCCTACTGGAAACACCAGGTGCAGCTTCAACTTTCGCTAATACAGTAGTTGTAATCACGAAAGATGATCCCTGCGTCATCAATTAGATTTGTATGAATCAAATCAGTACTTCGGCGTCATGTTAAATACTGTAAATATCAAAATGAATATGGCAGCTATGACATTTATGAAAATTATTCTTTGAATGTCGTTGATTGAGTTATATGTAAGTGACGCAGGGATCATCTTTCGTGATTACAACTATATTTCGGTTTCATCCCTAAATACGTTTATTATATTTTCTAGACCTACGCCTTTCGAATGATCCATATTCTTCTACCCAGCAAACAAAATTCAAATTTCGCGCAATTATTTTTAGTAACTACAACATAAACGTATAAAAAGAACTATTAATTTGAACCAAATTTATAGGTCATTTCATGTTTCAGCGTTGAAGTTACTAAAAATAATTGCGCGAAATTTGAATTTTGTTTGCTGGGTAAACTAGACATCAATCGTTTAAATATACGATGTTCTGGTTGTCGTCTTTCTGGAAATCTTTCTAAATAAAGCCCTAGAGTATTATTTGAAACTCCATTACAGATGGTAAAAACACGGATCATATCCAATTTTTCATAGTTTTCAAATTTCTGAGGCATTTTTGTAACAAACGTGGAATCAACCGCTATTTTGTATTTAAGTGACTTAATTAAACATCAAATTAGAAATGCCAGAAATTTGATAGTTCTTTCATAGCCTACTGCATTAAAATATCAATGTAGTACTTATACTAATATATCTCAATTATTAAGTAATCACATACAATTAATTACATGTTTACCATATATATATATATATATATATATATATATATATGTATCCTGCAGTAGTTAGGTCCAGAAATCCAGCTGATAGACAATTTGCATGCAATAGGTCATCCGGCTAACAATAGGTCGCCCATATACGGAGGACCTATCGCTTTCCATGTAAAAGTGATCGGTTTGTAGCCCCCTACCATTCCCAGTAAAATTTTAAACGGGTGACTTAGAGCAGTGTTTTTAGGTAGTTCGAGTATTTTAGTTGCGTACTTTGCCGTAGTCACCGATGGCACTACGGTAGCCCGTATATTGTGAGGTGTATATTTTGATTCTACTTTGCAGTAGATTTAATCCTCCGTATATTAAATTTAACATTTGCAGCAGATAAGTCCTCCGTAAAATTGACAACAGTTATGGAATTTACGCACTAATAGAATGATCTAGAATTATTATAAAGCTTGGCTATTCAAGAATTTATGCAAGTTCTTCAGTAAATGATAGATCAAGAAAATAGAACAATGAAAATAAAAATACGTTTCTAAATAATACATTAAAATAATTAGAATAAACTATTATCTTCTTAGAATTTCGTTATATCGTTTTAAAAAATGAGAAAGTAGTATCGTTATTTCATCATTATCACATTTAAAATAAAACATGTAGCATAGCTATTTTTAAGTAAGAACTGATCTTGCTCAAAGTATTTTATTAATAATTTCTATATTTACATTATTGGGAATATTTTATGATTACAATCATCTGCTAATCAATTTCGAGCACATTTAGTTTTTTTTTATTCGAAAATTGTTTTTCCCGTTACAAAAATTGAATATACGTAATATAAATTTCTGTAAGTAACAGCTTTATAAGTTTTTTGCAAAGTATGTTAAAATGCAATTAAACAAATTAAAATTAGGCTAATAAAAAGGGATAGCCTTTTGATGGCGCATTCATTGGCAAATTAAAACTAAAACACTTTTTTTTATATATTGAAACAATATCAAAACCGCGTTGAACATATGACAATTTTAGCTACAACATACATAGAATAAATTATGTAAAAATATTTAAATTCACAATTTTTTTTTTATTGATTTCCAACAAAAACTTTTATTCTTAGTTTTTGTTTATTACCATGAGGTCTGTTGCAAAACCAAAACCCGTTTATTTAGAAGTTGGAGAAACAAAACTGAAAAAGAGGTTATTCTATATGTTACCTATCTACCTAGCTATGAAATAAAAGAGTGACGATGTCAAACAAGTTATTGAAAAATTGCTGTCACTGTTAGAATACATGTGCTAAGTTGTGTTTAGTTTGTGCTGTGTACAGGGATTTGAACGGTCTACTTCTTGATAAAATGAGTGAAACTAAGGTTGAACATCGCAGTATAAGGATGTTGATAAGCAAGTTCCTGACAAAAAAGGGCAATTCCAAAAGCAATTCATAAAAGAATTGTTGCTGTGTATGGGGAAATGCATCATCTTATTTTCAAGTAAAATATTGGTCTAAACTATTTGGTACCGAAAGATCGGCGTGTAAAGCTCTCTGTCAGTGCCAAATAAAGTATTGTATATCCGAAGCAAGTTCATCAAAATTTTGCATCACGATTTTTATGAATAATTCTCACCGTCAATACCCAGTCATTTCTTACATCTAACAAAAACTGTACAGAAAAGAAGTTTCTCAAGAAAATTTGGTCGAGTTGAAGACTAAAAAAATACTTTTATCTCGAATTATCACCGAGGATGAGACTTAGGTAATCATTGGGACCCTCCTATTAAACAAGAACCCATGCAGTGGGTTCATAAGGTCTTGCCGCCTACCAAAAATAGGCCAAGACACAATTTTCTGGAAAAAAACTGATGGCAACTGTTTTCTGTTTTGAACCAATGTTGAAGGAGTCTTGCTTATTGAATATATGCCAAGAGGGTCTACCATAAATGGAGAGCCCTACGGAAGCACAATAAAAAATGTAAAAACCGCTCTAGAGGAAAATTAATAGCATTTTACAAAAAAAACTTGTTGGTGCAACGACAATTGCCGGGTTTATAAGGTAAACAAAGTTCAACAGATAATCAATGACTGTGGGTTTATAGAGTTAAGGCATCCACCATAGGAAGACCTAGCTCCGTTAGACTTCTTTATTCAAAAATTTAAAAAAGCATCTCAGGGGAAAGCGTTTTGCGTTTGATGAACAACTCAAATATAAGCTGTCAAAGAATAGAAATGGATTACGGAAGCAACTTTTTTCTGAGGGTATAAAGCAATTGTAAAAAAAATTGGAATACACATAAGTGTTTTTAGTGTTGAAGGGAGTTATGTAGACATTTTTTTTTTGGTTTCTTTGTCCTTTTTTCATGGCTAGATAGATAACATAAAAATATGCCCTCGTATTAATAAGAATATTCCAAAGATCTGATACTGTTTCCTTTTTTCGTAAGATGGTTCTTTTTTAAGAATGTAGACTATAATGGTATTTTTGTTAAGATACTGGAGATTATTGAATTTTTGATATTTATGCATATCAAAATTTTTATAAACTAAATTAATATACCTTCTGTGAATATGTTCAATTTATCTAAAATGCCAACCAATTTATCTACTGCACCGGGAGTAAGTTTTATGCGAGGACATTCTGTTTGCATTCATATCACTATCACAAAACGATGTAATATTTTCAAATATCGTAATTAATTGGAAAATGTGCAATAAATTCTAATGATGGAGTTTATGATGAACTTACGAAATGAACGAAATACATCTTAATTTTCATATAAAATAAAATTATTTTATTTATTTACTCTTATTGACTGCAGTTTCAATCTTGTTAGGACATTCTTAAAACTAAAGGAAGTTATAATGAAGACATATTTCTCATACATTATTTTTTTACAAATAGGAAAAGTGGTGTGTACATCAGGTCAGTTTTGTAATTTAAAACTTGCATTTGATCTATTGCGGACTTTAAAAATCTCTATCGATTCGAGAAGATTAAACTTCTTTCCTTTTTTCTGTTAAGTGTAATATTTTTATGTTGTGTGTTTTATTTTTTTCCGTAGTTTATAAAAAAATATCTCATTTATTGGCAGGACTTTTGATACGGCACCCTTTAGGCAACTACTGCTCGAATTAGGGTATTTTCATTATGTACTTTCATTAAATCGTCAAACGGAGACCTTTTACATTCATTAGGATTAGGTTTGAATTTTTACGTTGAATAAATAAACTGTGGCAGAACTTTAACTTGTTTTTGACATGGAATTGGTTGGTAGGATCAGTATTCCAATAGTAAAATACTGCTATCGTATAAAATTTAGTAGACTTGCTATTATATTATGGTTTGGGAGTCATACATAACGCTTTCGTTACAGCAAGATCGTTGTTCTTGGCTTTCCTATTTATGTTATAATATTTTCATTTTTATTACTTTGAATGACATTTTTGCTAAGTATGTAGTTCAGTTATTTTAGCATTGTTAAGATTATTATATTAATTATAAATTTGTATACATTTGGCGTCTGCAAAAATATTTAAATACAAATTTTGAGATAATCGGCGGTTTTAGGCCAGTTTTTAAGTACATTTGTAGATTAAATAAAACAGGTAAATAAAAAGTTGCTCACATTTTTAAGAAAGTGGCGGAAAATGAGAATATAGTAATAATAATATACTTAGTATTATGCGTGGAAAAAAAAGAAGTTAACCTTCTGTAATCAATATAATGTTTTATGGACTGCAATTTATCAAATAGAACAGTTTTAAATAACCAAAGTAAGTAGTCACTGCAACTATTGCACCCACCACATTCCAAAAAAAAAACTGATACGTACAGCCCTTTTTTATGCACTTAAAAATTTACTATATAGTACAGTAACGTAGTCAATCATATCAAGTACACTGGTTTATTAATGTTATGTTAAATATGAAAATAATATCAATTTCTCAAAAACATAAAATGAAAAGATTTAAAGCACATACTAAGAAAAATACCGTTTATTTTTAATTTTTGATATCGAAATATATTTTTACGTAAGTCCTAATGTACATACATATAGTATAGCATTCAAATTTCAAAATTTCTTATAACAGTTTAATTGTAAAAATTTCCTGATTCGTAGTTTAGTTTAATTTTAAATATAACGATCAATTAATTTAAATTTAATATTACTGCTTTCTGCATGTAAAAAAATAATAGAAAAAAAAATACCTTAAAACTCTTGCGCAAGACATAGCTTACAATCACCAAAAATGAGTTGCTACTATATGGCAACACTGTCGGATTAGTGATGCACTGCAGTTTGTAAAATCCGTATATATCGGAAGACACAACGCTGTGATTCCGCTAGCAAAATATATGCCCAGGTGACCGAAGTATGGCAGTCTGTTTAGTTGGAGGATCCAGATATAGCAATATGTATATAAAAAATTCTAACTTTGGTTTTTTTGGTTGATTTGTGGTTAGAAGGAACAAATATGTAATATACATAAATGAAATTTAATATATATCTATTATTTCTGATGGATGACCTATTGCTTGTTTTCATGAAGAGGATCGAACTACTGTAGGATGTATATATATATATATATATATATATGTGAGGGTAGTTTTTCGACCGAAAACTAGTTAGGGAAAAGCGGTAGTTCAAATATTGACCGCATTCCCCAATATTTGAACTACCGCTTTTCCGTATATATATATATGTATATTAGTCGGATCCACTATTTTTGTTATAAGTATATTAAAAAACTAATAAATAAAAATGAACGAGTAAAATAGTAAAAATTGTTTAAGTATTTTTAGTAAATATCCAAATATCTCGGAAAGTAGTGGATGGATACCTAACAAATTATATATATTTTTTATCAGAAACACAAACTCTTCCGAATATGACAAAATATACAGGGTGTTCCATTAAAAAAAATACAAGTTTACTCCATAATTCTCAAAATATAGTTGGAATAAAAAAATACGTCAGACCATTGAAATTAGCATAAAAAACTGTATAAAACAACGTTAAAACATTTGAAGTATCTTTTTGAATAGTTGAAATATAGAGCTCCACAGAAATTGATATATTTTCAATTTTGCTCCCTACCGCCGCCACTGTAACAGATATTAAAAAATGGACTTCTCCATTGAATTTACTTTGAAAAAGTAGGTCTGGAATGTAGCATTGCCATCTCTCTAACTATGCTCTAAATATGTAAAACCCTCTAAAACCAAGCAATTTTGCCCACCCTGTACAGTGGAATCCGCTTACTACGAACACTGTTACAACGACATATCGGTTTTTGCGAAGTGAGCTCGTGATTTAGGTTGGTTCGGTATTAGATCTGATGTTAAGTATTTCGGGTACAGCGAATTCCTTTACTGCGAAATTTAGCTTTTAACAAACTATTTTTCCCAAATTTTTTCACGGAAGTACGGATTCAACGATTTTTTTTGCAACGTCATTAATTTGTAGAATTTTTTTTTCAGTACGCCTTCATTCGTTGAGATGTTGAGATCAGTAACCGTGTTTGTTTTATTACATAAAGTAACAATTTATTGTACAAGATGTCCAATAAAACAGTAAAACGAAAACAATTAAATATAGCCGATAAAATGACCATAATAGAACAAATACGTTCTGGTGCTAAAGAGGCAGACGTATGTTGTAAATATAATTTACCACCCTCATCGCTTACCACCTTATTAAAGAATATGGAAAAATTGACTAAAAGTTTTGTTTACAATTCCAAGGAACGTAAGAGACTGAAAACTATAACGCTCGAAGATCTAGATGAAGTTCTGCTTAATTGGATCAAACAACAACGGAGCTCCAACATACCAATTAGTGGGCCAATCCTTGCAGAGAAAGCAACCTCTTTCGGTAAAGCGCAAGGGTATGGCGATGACTATCAATGTTCTATGGGCTGGGTTTTTAGATGGAAGAAACGATAAGATATGAAAGCGATTGGACTTGAATCTAATACATATATGATCAATAGTTAAATTCAGTTACATGGATTGTGATATATTCAATGCCGATGAAAGGGAGTTATTTCATAAATTAATTCCCGACAAAACCTTGAAATTTAGAAATTAGAAATGAATAAGTAAGTTATCCAAATTATGGTAAGATATCCAAAGAAAGAATTACAATTATTATGTGTGCAAATGCCGACGGATCCGAAAATCGTAAGCTACTAAGTATAGGAAAGTCCACATCACCAAGATGTTTTAAAAATGTGACCAACTTACTCGTTATTTATACAAATAACAAAAATGCCTGGATGACATCACACATTGTGTGTATTAACTGATTAAAACAAAATTTTACAAAAATGTTGGTACTGCAATTGATTGATGACTATGCAATTTCGTATTCAACGAAATTCTGTTACAACGAAGTAAAATCGTGCGTGCCCTGCGCTTTGGCTGTAACCGGATTCCACTGTACACTGGAACCTCGTTTATATCCGCGGCCGGGAAACGTAAACATTCATTGATATCCTCTCAAGAGGGGTCCCCACTCTTATCCCGCTGATTGGCTTATGTGAATACGTCCACTATTGGGTGGTGGACGCCGAGCGGATATAAACGAGTGCTATAGTGAGAAAATAAGTGAGCGCGGATATAAACGAGGTTCCAGTGTATTATATTTCAGTTATTCAAATTATTCATTAATTAAAATTCAATATTTATCATTTGGAAACACTATCTACTTACCATCAAAATTCGCAGTTTACAAATACAGCTATTAAATTTTCTTGGAATGCAATTTTACACGAGGAGATTTAGAAAAATTGTATGTTAGGAGTCGTTAACCTCTTAATGTGTTTTTGTTTTTTTGAAACATGCACCTCATGAATTCTTTAACAATAAGATTTAAAAATGTATTAGTATTTTTTTGTATATAACCAGAGACAATTGTAGTGTCCAGTCCTACAGCTTTATACGTGAAAATCTGTTCTTATAATAATTATATATATATATATGTATATTCTATTAATACTTGAGCTACTGTTTTAATTGTGAATTATGCAGTAGCAGAGTGAAGGTTTTGCAAATATTTTATCAGTAATATGATTTTATATTTATATTGTATTGCTTTGATACTATCTTCAAACGATATGAGTAATTAATATTTTTAGTTGAATTAATTTATACATATCACATACATTAATTGTAGAAAGTGTCATGATACTCGAAAACCAAGATATGATCAAATTGAAAAAGAATGTGCGTACGAAATACGGAAGTAGGAGACATCTCTATTAGTTCTTAGTAAAGACCGCAAGTGTGGTTCGATAGCAGGGGCGTAACTACATCGGCTTTATCGAAATAAAAATGGGCGTTATTTAGAGAAACAAACACGCAGAAACATTTTTACGAGCTTTTGACGTTTTAAATGCATTGCAATCGAATTATAGGTACGCGTATTTGTAATGCATGATCATGCAACAATACCGTACGATGATTGCCTATAAACTACATATTTCACCACATACATACTCGTAAGATAGGCGCGCGCTGTTGAGGTCGCTCCCGATGTACTGCCGCTGGAACCGGACCAATTCTTGCGGTCCATAGTTTTCAGTACACACGTAGTTGGCAAATATATGTGTGTGTGAAATTATTATTGACAAAATCATCAATGGATGGATATTAAGATCTATTGTTTCATTCTAAACTATTAAATTGCTTTTGTAACCAGATCAAAAGCAATATATTCAATATTTTATCAATACGAGGGATCGTCTTTTATATTCCCGGGCTCGGTTGTTTTGAATTTTGATGCAATTTTTGCTCATGTTTTTTAATCACATATGCCTTGGTAACTTGTGTGGCAATTTACAAAACAATTACAACATTATTAATTTTATTATCTGTCAATTTATGACGCCGCGCGTTGAAATGAATAAGATCGAATACCGAGCTGTTACAAAATTCCTAACAAAACAAGGAAAACATCAAAAAATTATTCTTGAAGAGATGTTGCTGTATACGGGGATGATTGCCCTTCCAAGACAACTATTTGCGAGTGGTCAAAATTATTTAGACATGGTCGAGAATCACTGGATGATGATCCCCGTCCAGGGCGCCGTGTTGACTTGATCACTTCAGATGTTGTTGAAAAAACCAAGTGTTTGGTATTGGAAGATGCAAGACTAAAGAAGCGACAATTAGCAACTTGACTAGAACTTTCAGAAACCACCGTTTTCAGAATTTTACACGATTACCTTGGGATGACAAAGGTTAGTGCAAGATAGGTGCCGTGAATGCTTTCGCCATTGCAAATGCGTGTCCGGGTTGAGACCTGTGAAAAATTCTTGGCACGCTATGGAGATGAGCCAAATTTAATTATCAATTGACTTGTCACTGGAGATGAAACCTGGGTTCATCATTATGACCCTGAATCGAAACAAGAGTAGATGCAGTGGCATGTTGAGGGCTCCAGCCCTCCCAAGAAGTTTAAAGTCACCCCTTCTGCAGGAAAAATAATGGGACTGTTAAGGAATTTTGTTGATTGATTATATGAATAAGAGTAGTACGATAACGGGGGAGTATTATGCAAACCTGATGCATCGTCTTAGAGATGCTATTAAAGTGAAGAGACGCGGAAAACTGACGCAAGGTGTCTCCACGATAATGCACCAGTGCACAGTCCAGGTTCTAGATTGTGGCTTCGAAGAAATTGAACATCCGCCTTATAGTCCAGACTTAGCACCCAGTGACTATTTGTTGTTACCGAATCTCAAAAAAACACTAAGGGGGACGAAATTTAGGGACAATTACGAACTTACAGCAGCAGTTGAGGACCATTTTCCGGAAAAACCAAATAAATATTTTTATACTGGATTAAAGATGTTATTGAAACGGTGTTATACCTCTATTCAAAAGCAGGCAAACTATATTGAAAAGTAAAATTTTGTTTTTGCTCTAGTCATTTGTTTTCATGCCTTGTTCGGGAATATAAAAACGACCCTTCGTACATTGACATTAGCATATATAAACAAAACTCAATATTTGATAATTTACACGTTATCACTATTCTTATTTATAATTCCAACTCTACATATTTGTTACTGGTCTTTTTATATTTCGACGGTTGGGTGTTTTTGCATGGCATAACACGTGATGCAATGTCTTTAGATATAAGGATAAAACTTCATGGCTGGTATCGTTAAATGTTACAACCTCAGATTTCGTCGTCATTCGACAATCAATCCATCATTATTCGACATAAATAATTCAGGGTTTGTCGTGGAATTCAATGATTTAACTAATCAGAGCGGCACATACACTATATTTGTTAATTTGCATAGCATTGCATAAAGTACAAAAATCAAATACATTTATTTATTCATGCTGATTTGAATTTGTATTCTAGATATTTTTTACTTGTGATAGCAGCTTTGCTTGTGGAATAAGCAGAGGCAAATAAAACTACTTTTAACGAAAATATTAATATAAGTTTATATATACATTATCTTACATGTAGCTCCACTAATGTCTTTTTATATATAGGAAAAGGTGGTGGTCATGACAGTCGTCAAACCCACACGTGATCTTCAGTCTGAACTCGTTGCTGGACAGGCATTACCATCAGATCAATTACGGAAAGTAACGCAATTGAAAGACTTGTTGGACAAGGCTTTAGCTATTGATCCCGCTAAACGCATAAGCTTGAACAATGCTCTAACTCATCCATTTATTCAGGACAAGATTTAAGTTGTGGTTTAGAGGTAAACATGCCAGGACATCCGAGAATTTTATTAATTAAAATAATTTACGAAAGTTTTTTAACGTATTTTTACCATGTTGTGTTAAATCAAGTAGATGACATTATTTTTATTATTAAAGTATTATAAATTGTAATGTAAAATAGTCGTCAAAGGATAGTGTTATTAAAAATAAACATATTTCGAATGAAAGAAGTTTATTTAATAAATATGTCAAATATAAATAAAAATAAAATGTGCCGTTATTTATATTTGACGTACCTAGTTTCGGCGATCACTTTTTATTATTTTAATTTTTGTTACAGAAAGCTGTTGGATAACTTACCTAGTGATGGTTGGTTGAGTCTTACAGAATAAGGTATTTTAAAATGATGGGTTGCAAACATTAGATTATGTTTCCTTACCTTATCATTATGGCGATTTTCTCCAAAAATTGTAAAGCTAGATTATTTAGAATTATCGTATTAATCGCTGTAATGATAAGGTGCATTATGTAAAACTTGCTAAATTTGAATAGATTCCTTGATAACATCATAATGGTCAATTAATTATTCATTGATTAATTTTGGTTAAAATTTGTTCAAACATTATTTAATATTTATCGTTTTTAATTCCAGTATGAAGCATTAGAAGTATATCCGGAGACACTTGAAATATGAACGAATATGCTTCATCTGCTGCGGTTACACGTAATAAGTAAAAGCCCTTTAGAAATGCGGTTGAATAGGTGAAAGATAAGTGAAACAGGCATACAAAATATTTTTAATGATCATATAAACGGACACTGAAGCTGTATATATTTTTTAGGTCTGGATACATGGAAAGGATGAATGCGTGTTTTGAAAATAGAATCTGCGAAATACCAGTTTTTATTTACATGATACATGAAAAATTCAGGTAAGTATTAAGAATTAAAAAAAAACCTTTCAACATGATTTTGTAAGTTTACAGTACTACGGTGCTGCATGAGATTTTGTTGCATTTTATAAATAAAGTGATTGATTATTTCTCCCGTTTGTTTCTTGACAGAAGTGGCTGTTTCATTTCAAACTAAACACTCGCATAGGTACCTTATATGTAAAATTTTAATTCAAATACCAGAGAAAAAATAAATGCTATAAACTGTACAGCGTTAAATAAAGAGAAATACATTGCAACGCTGCCACTTATGTACAGGTAATCACGGAGTTTTTTTCCGCTTACGGTATAAATTGGTTCCTTCCTATCTAAAGTATCAATAGAGGCTCAATAACAGCAAGTAGATCACTTTTATCACACAAATTAAGTAAAATTAGATAAATTTTCTTATTATTTATGTCAGTATCTCAACACAATAGTAATCAATATTTTGGTAAATTAATTGAACTGGATAGATTATGACATAAAAACCTACAAAATATACAATGATTAGATTTTCGAAGTTGTGTCTAATGTAAGATTCATTTTTTTATTAAATCGCGGATCTGTTCATTTCCAAATAGAATATTAAAACTAGAATATCCATCCATTCCCTACAAACTGAAATTTTAAGTATCAATGATTTGTTATATATTATTATAGTCTTTTAAATATAAGACGTAGACCGAAAACTACAAGCCTTATTACATCAACTACATTCCCTCTATATGCTTCAAACATCCTAATACAATGGACAGAGATATTACGTTTGTTTAAGCATTGTTTTAGCGACATATTTTATCACGTATATTAGAAAAGAATGGCCAAAGCCTCTAAATAATATTAAAATGCCTGACAGACTTATTGATTAATGTATAAATTAATATAATATTACAATAGATGAAGATATCCTTGACGTTCACGCTGTGGCTAAATCAAAGTGGTGTACTACATGGTTACATAAGATGTATATTAATCCCTTTTAAATAAACAGTGTTATACGATGAAAATATCGATCCGCTCTAACATATAGCAGCTGGTCCATTGCGATATATACAATCATGTTTATATTACGGTGTTACATATTTTTTATGCAGTTTATATATTTGCACATACAGCTAGTTCAACCTATTATGTATTTCGTACTTTAATATTTGAGATTTGATTCTTGTCGAAATTTGTTAACTTATAAATAGACTTGGCAAAGAGGGGTAATTTCCAATGCAGTGCGATGAGTAATGTAGAGGAGTAGCACGGAAACTCGAGCGTCACTATCAAAGCACACTTGTTCGGTATTATTCCACTGATCGTTGTGAGTGCTTATCGAAGGCGAACGTAATAGAATTAAATGTGTAAAATGCAACAACTATTTGACGTATAACAGCAGGTGAAATTGCCACCTAAAAGATATAAAACACTGTTCTACAATCCGTGACAAACGATACAACGAACAATTAACATTTGATATAGGTGTTTGTTTTATTCTATGTAATCTACTGTTTATTTTGCTAGACCAAGAACCATTTGTTTTCTTGTGGAGCAAGTATTCCGATTATACATTACCAAGTCGGACATCGATAACAAACGATATGCCATCTACTCGTGACTATGTTGAAAGAAGAATTAAAGCAGAATTGAGAGATTGAAAATCAGATTTTTCCATACTAAGACAAATTTGTGAAGGTGCGTCAAATGATCCATTAAGTTGTCACAAGGATTACTTTAAATTTGCAAATATAACATCGCTCGATATGGAACGCTCGTTTTCATCATGTGACTGAAACAAATGTGGATATATTTAATATTAACGCTTGCCTCTTCATTTGTAGATGCTAGATAATCAGATCTAGTACGGTCACTAGTGTTGCGATTGGACAAGTTCGGATTGCACTTGTGTTGCCTACTGAATCAAACCGTTGTATTTTTTGTAGCTGCTCCTCGTTTATTTTTTGTTTTTCTCCCCCACATTAATGACGTGTATATGACCACGAATCTGACTATAGCTAAATAAGTCTAGAGGATCATGTTCGGCTTCCGCCTTCAAGATATCAGTGTAGCTTTGCAGCTGAAAGCCAACGATTCATAGCAACTAAAGATATTTTTCCTTCCTGGGGGCTGAGTCTCCTATGTTTGTAGATATGGATTTGCTTTTGAGCACTGATTGGATCCATCTGACAATGGAAGGAATAGAAGGACCTAAGTTCTCTGCTAGATTTTTAATTTATCTAAATGAGGCATTATCAAAGGAATCCGCTATGTCAATGAATGCACACAGAGCAAGTTATTTGTCCACCAGTGTTTATTTTTTAGTTATATGGCAGATTATACATTGCGTGATAAGCAAACTGTTTGGAATCAAGTCCTGTTTTTTTATTGGAGAAAAAAGGAAATCAAGTTGATGCGGCAATAAAACCAGCCTGTGCTACTCCAACTTATCCCCGAATTTGAGGAATGTAGTTTAGGTAGAAGATAGCTGTAACAGCTCCATTTCCAGACAACGCAGCGACAGTTTTCCTCTACTTCATAGGAGTATGGAGTCTTGTCCGTGTAACTTTCATCTACAGAAAAGTCAAACAGTTTGAGTGGCCTTAGTATATTCAGGAATTTCTATATGAATAGCTTGTTGTCGTTAAATAATTTACATTGGAATATCCAAATGAAGAAATTCCCTATAAGGGAGGATTTATGGCAGCACTTATGGAAACTAACAGGTTGCAAAGTGTAATCCAATTAGAAGGACTATTAACCATGTTCCTCCAAATTATTAAAATGTACATAATTATTGGAGATACAGCTTTTTTTTCTCTGCATACATTATATTTAACTGCGGATCATATTTATAAAGCTTGCATGTACATATTTGTATTTGTAGTTTGACCTCACTCATGGTACATGTTACAAAACTATCAGATCTGCGAGTAATTAGGAATAGGATACTTAGTGGCATTCATTTCTCAATCGTGACAGCTCGAAGATCAATTTACGCCGACGCAATTGGACCATAAATCAGATCTTTGCACTGTGTCACAGGCAAAGCGAACGCATTTGACGAACTGGCGATGCAACACAATATATCAGGATCGAGATTAAATCAAGATAAATTGATCGATTAATTTAACACATACGCCATTCAGTCATATGTTGTAAACTTTAATTGTATTCTAAGTCGTATTAATTGTCAATTTTCAATTGTTCGTAGACACCTGTTGCGTTTAGATACGTTTTATATTCATTCAAATATTTATTCATATAATATTTAATAGATGCCGCCCAGTTTGTGATTTCATGGAAGCTTCTGAAAACAGTAAGTGTTTCAGCACGTTATATAATATATTTTTATCATTATTTTATCTGCAAATATTCCTGCGTCCGCATCGTCTATGGTCTCTCATGAAAGTCACGAACATAAACGATGTGAGTACATAAACGTTACTGAACGCCTGCCTTGATATGCCCCCTCCGCATTGTTCTCCGCAATGCGTTGAAACTTGCCGATCTACTTATAAATGTAGCACAGATCACTAACATCTACCGGGTGTCAACGAGATCATGTATCAGGCCGCCATTTATTTATTAGTCAAAATAAAACTTTGAAATTCGGACAGTATATATGAGTGATTGGTGGGCTTCTTCAGGTGCTCTCAGTTTTTCTATAGCACTTCCGGTCAAACCGGAAGTGACGTTAATTTTGAATTTTTAAACGTGTATTATTTCTGTTCATCTTCTGTTTCTTCTAAAAATTTGCCATATAGTGCAGATCAACTTTTGACATTTCTGTCAAAGATGGCGGTATCTGTTAAATTTATCCATTAAAGTGAAACTGCTTCGTAACAATTGTCAAAATGTAACAACCATCAACGTTAGCTTTGAAAACAATTAAAAAACGTATTTTTCACATTTACACGCATTGGCGAAGGAAATATGTATTTCACGTTGAAATTACTAAAGAAAATAAGATTTTTTTATTTTTTCATTTTCAAATGACAGGTACTCGTTTTTTTTAAATAGTAACACCTATTTTTTATTACAGTGCCATATTGGCATAATTTTTAGCTTTCAAGTGATATAAAATATGCTGTGGTTTAGTGGTAGACAGGTCGTACAAAATATAAAATGTTTTAAAAGTAATCCAATTCCAAAGCAACAGAATAATTTCATTTCAAATGAAAAAAACACAGTTCCCTTCGCCAATGCGTGTAAATGTGAAAAATACGTTTCTTAATTGTTTTCAAAGGCTAACTTTGATGGTTGTTACATTTCGACAATTGTTGCGAAGCAGTTTCACTTTAATGGATAAATTTAACACATACCGCCATCTTTGACAGAAATGTGAAAAGTTGACCTGCACTAGATGGCAAATTTTTAGAAGAAACAGAATATGAACAGAAATAATACATGTTGTATTTAAAAATTCAAAATTAACGTCACTTCCGGTTTAACCGGAAGTGCTATAGAAAAACATACTGGTTTCTATTGACAACACGCAATGTTCAGACTTGATTGCTTGAGCGATAAAGTGACAGTCAGTGACGGTCTTCGGTACCTGAACATCAACTTTTCGTTGCTAATGATAAGCAAAAAAGCATTCTTTGTCTTGTCAAGTGATTGCAGAAAAATATTATTATATTTATTATTTCATGATTTGGTATTATGAGTAAAGGTAGTCGCTTAAGTGATCACAATTAAACCTCGAATGGCTCCATCTATCTTTGAAGGAGCAAACCACCCAGCTGGTACAATCTGGTTCCATTTAACTGAAACGTCTATAAGTGTAAGTGGTCTGTGTGTGTTTGTTTTAAAATTAATATAATTTGTGTATTAATGTAATTTATTCGACATTTTATTCATGTGCTCAATACTCGATATAAGTTTCAACTTACTATCCCTCGTCACCATACATCTCTATTCAGGCGATCTTTTAGTTACAATGCGGTTAAGTTGTATAACTCGATACCAAACAGTGTGAAGAGTCTCGGTGGCCTTCGGAGTTTTGGAGTCGCTTTCAGGTCTCATTTACTATCACTGCAATAGGTGGTACTGTGTAGTCAATTGATAGCTTTGCTTTTGTTCTTTGATTTTGTTTTTTTTTTTTGTAAAGAAATTGTGTAGAGGTTATTGTATTTTTTTTTGTTTTTGATGGATCCTGGTTGAGTTGGAGTAGCATAAGCTAGACTTCGCCAGGTATTCATTTTTTATTTGTCATCTTAATAAAGGCAATTTATTATTATTATTATATATCGACATTTATACAATTGGAGCATATGAAAGAATATAACGAATAAAGATGATGTAATGATACATATGCGAGCAGTATGTAATTAAAAGTATTAAGAAATTATGCAACAATTGACTAGGAGCATCTTTCGTGTAAACTTTATTTTATCCCAATCTTTCGTTTTATTTTTCTTAACATATGTAGATGGATTTTTAGTTGATTATATTCTCAAAAATAAATTATACGTCGGAACGCTTTGTGTGGTCTGTTTTAAGGAATAACGCAGAAAATATAGCATTTATTATGATGCCATCCTATTAACTTCTTAGAAATCGAAATGAGTAGTGGCAAATAAGAAAATTTATTAATACAATAGAAAGTCGATTATCCGAAATTTTGGAATCGAGAGCGCACTTGGTATAACCCGAACATAGCACACTGAAATTTATATAAACTAAATCAGTATAACTTATACCCAGGAGACAAATGCAATATTTTTAAGTAAGGATGCATTAGCACTGCGAGTGTTCTCAAGCCGTGCATTAGCACGACGAAAAGTCCACTCGTATATGATACTGTTACTATTCCATAAAGGTTCGTACTACATAAGCTATATGTGGTTGTGCGTTCTTGTGCATGTAAACCAGACTTACGCGCTACATACTACTACTACTGTAGGAGGGTACATGATGGAGCATTTCGTTCACGTAACGGTGACTCATCATTGTCTTACACACATACGACGTGTACACTCGACACGATTTAGTCTTCGAACGGCCACAGTGTGCTGTCTTTGTCAGTCCATCCCCTCCATATTTAACATGACCGTTTCTTCGATAATCGTAATGTTACATTACGAAAAATACGCTTTTACCCTTATCGAAGAAACGGTCACGTTGAATGTGGAGGAGATGGACTGACAAAGGCAACACACTGGCCGTTTTTTCTGATTTCAATCGTGTATAACATGTTAACAGAATGTTTTGATATAGTGGTGTAATTGATAAAGAATAAATTAATTTATATGTTGAAATCAGAATAAAAACTCCTGTTAGTGTTAAAATCCAATATCGGTTTTCCAAAAAATTAAGAAGTTGTTGATGGCCTGGGGAGCGTGTTTGTAGTTTTGCTTCGCAATGCCAAATAAGTGTGTTATGCGTGAAAGGAGGAAATCTGTTTTTTTCGATTTTTTTATCCCAAGAAAAATGTTGAATGTCACTTATCATAAGTCCACTTTCTCTCCAGATTGATAACAAATACTAAATTTAGCAAGTTCGCCAAATTTGAATGTATCATGTATTTCAAATACTAAGCGATACGGCAAAAGTCTAAAATGAACAGATATAACATCGGTATTACCAAACGCCACAACTTTGATTGATTAATCGGGACACGTGTTTCGAGAACGCGTGGATTCACATCATCAACCGAATACCGAATGATGATCAGAGCCCACGCGTTCTCGAAATACGTGTCCTGATTAATCAATCAAAGTTGTGGCGTGTGGTAATACCGATGTTATATCCCTTTATTTCGGGCCCACAGTCCTTGAAATCACTCAGTCTAAAATGAATCAACCTGTTTACTATAATTACAGTAGGGTAATTTACTGTGTTGAACCGACTCATATTGCTATCCAAGCTGCATGTTAAATTGTTTGACGTTTGGTTGATCTACTTTACCGCATTTACTACGCGAGTATTACAATATTTAGCTAGGATCTTAAGGTATTGCATTTATGACGGGTTTTATAACATAAGTAGTACATACACAACTAAATTGTTTATTGTTCTTTATGAACTTCGCCATAATTTTTTTGCCATGGTGTATGTTAAACAGAACGCACATTGAAGCCTGGCTCCAGCGATTCAACATGAGGATGAACAACGATGTTTATAGTTTCCTTTTTTGTTCTATTCTCCACATGAGCATGTAACATCGAAGTTCAAAGAAATCAGTCACACACACATACATATAAACGGTTATCTCGTTGCGTAATGTGATTTGTGATAGGAACAATTGTCATTGTTTCTAACGTCAATAACTCGTGCGTTTTATATTTTGCTGGTTTCCGCCATTATGGATGCTCTCAATTTATACTCTGTACCTCAGGTTGCGAACCGCTATTTCTGCTAGTGTATGTATGCTGTAGATACACTGTACATACATAACGTAATCGACGGATAGAATCGCTCTACTAATATACGATAGCATACAAGTTCGAGTGCTTTTCTCGTGCTACGACCCGTTGTAAAGTATACATAGACCAGTCAAACATGAATCCGTCCGTCCTGAAACACTTAAAGCACGGCATCTGTTTCTAGCAGGTTTATTTGCACCGAACGCTATAGGGTCAATTGCTTTCATTCAATGTGTATTTTTGCCGTATAAAGCTTCATTTACATAGAGGGTAGTGGCAATTGTAGTGTAAGAGTAGTGGAAGGTGTATTGTAGTGCGGAAATGCATTTACATAAGAAAAGTAGTGGCGATGCGCCTGCTTTGTTGCGCATGCGTAACGACGGTAGTTGGTAATGGATGTATAGTCGAATGTAAACACAACAAAACAGCTGTTATCGGTAGATTGTTCTGCGCAGTCGCAACGGTATAAGTATCGGTGGTGTAGTGGGAATGTTTGGAGTTTGCGAACTTTGGCACTACTTCTCCATTACCGTTACTGTCGCACTGTTTACGTAAATGCTCACGTTTAAATACATGAGAATTAACTTCGGCACTCCACTACTCTTACACTACAATTCCCACTACCCTCTATGTAAATGAAGCTTTACATTGATATATGGTGAGCATCTAAAGTATGGAGTAAATTCAGTAAAAACGAAATAAAGTTTTTTGCGAAAAATCCTCGAACAGGTCTATTTTAATTGATAGAAATACACATTTTTCGTGATCGGTGATTTTCAATTATCTTTTATTTTTTAGTATTTACGTAATCTGTTCCTTTTTTTTAGTGACAACAAATTTTTTTGCTTTGATTTTGAGAGATCTTTTAATTTTCAAACTGATGGTATACAAACGTCGCAACCTTACATCAGAAAGTTTTCGAGAAAATGACGATTGAATGATAAAAAACGTAAATTTAAGTAATAATAAACAAATACTTATTTGTCAAGCAACAACATCAGTTTTAGATTTAGCCTTTGTTAGTCTATTGTCTTTTTTTACAAATCTCAGTCAGTTTTAAACTGTTATTACCGACTTCTACATCAACGTTATGTATTATCGGTAAGTATTTAAATTATATTCTAAATCATTGAAGTAAACCATGGTGGTGCACTTAATTATAACACAAAAAAAAATTGTGCGATAATTACTAATTATTATTAATTTTCATCGGATGCAGGGAAAAGACTACAAGTCAAATGTGTGATATATTTAATACGAGGTCGCCCTGTCAGACTATCTATACCAAAAATAATAATGAAAAAATCAAAACATTTGTCAAGTGCTGATGAGAGTCTTTATAATATATCTCTATTAGTAAGTCAGATAACAGTGCTACGTAGAGCAGGAGAAAAAAGTATCCGGACAGTGCGCGAAAGAAGGAGGCTTCTTAATCAAACCCTACGGGAACTTTATTGTCCTAGAGTGCATACAAATAATGTCTGTGCCACAGACAGTCCATGTAGGTATACTAAGTCAATAAAGTACCCGTGCATTTTGAGTGAAGGGCGTCTTTCTTACATGCACTGACAGGAAACTTTTTTCTCCTGCTGCTGGATACGTACGCATAACGTATCCAGATAAAAAATATCGCCCTTCTAAAATTCAACTCTTGCAAGAACTTAGCGAAGACGATTCCGACGATCGTGTTGTGAGACTATGGTAAATTTGTGCCAAGCGAATCAACATTTGTACCGGAAAATCCTATTCTGATGCGACGTGTTTTGTCTCTATGGCACAGAAAACAAAAAATTGTAGATATTGGAATCGAGTAAATCCTCATTGGATTGTTGAGGTACACGCTCAGCACCGGGAGAAATTAAATGTGGGCTGAAATAGTCAATAAAATAATACGGTCTCTCTTTTGTCAAAGAACCCTAACAGGAGAAAGATTGCCTAGTTCCAGCGCTTACAGCATTTTTTTTTCAAATAACAATGATCCTGATGTGTCAGATAATCATATGGTTTTAACAAGACGGTGCACCCCCGGATTATACGTGTGTTGTTAGAAATATTTTGGACAATTACTTTCCTATGAAGTGGATTGGCAGGGTTATTTAAAGTCTCAAGTGTACATCAATAAAGCACAAAATTTAGCTGAACTGCAAAATTACATTAATGATGATCCGCAGAATTAGTCCGAAAACAATTTAAAAAGTACACGAAAAATTGCTAAGAAGACTTGCGTATTGTCAAAAAGTCGGTGGATGAAAGTTCAAACGCTTAATTTCATAATTCTATTTGCTTGATAATGAATTTTCTTTTTATTATTTATTGATAATAACATTTACGTCTTATATCACTCAATTGTCATTTTCTCGAAATTTTTTCAATGTAAACAACACATTTCTGTGCCATTCGCACGACAATAAAAAGATCTTTCATCAAGAAAAAAAATTGGGCGATGCTATTACAAAAATAATAATGCCAATATAAAAAAAATAAAGGATGATTGAAAATTTACAATCATGTAAAAATGTCTATTTCTATCAATTGAAATCGACCTGTTTGAGGATTTTTCGTAAAAGAATTATATTTCGCTTTTACTATTCCATACTTTAGGTGCACACTGTATATTGATCGCAACTAAAGTAACGAAACTAACATGATAAAAAATAATTATTTTCATTATTGGCCTAGGTTCAATTTTTCTTTTAATTAAGCCTAGTATGTTGTGTCAAAGTGTGTTCAATTTAAATTGGAAATATAATTTGTAATTTTGCTTATGCTCCGCAACACATCCAGCGTTAAAAGCCATATTATAAAGTTTACACCTTAAGCTGTTACGTTGCTTATTTTAATTGTCAAAGATTCCTGTTTGTAATTATTTACAAAGTCGGGCTAGTGACTTGCACACTTGCCTCAGTCCAGCAGTACTGGGTTCGAACCCCGGAAAGGTAACATCTCAAGTCGGTCTACAGCCGCAGGCGTAATAATAACTCATGGCCAGCCGATACCCCCTGTAATTGGCGCAAGCTGTTAAGGGATGCATTATTATTATTACACACTGTAGAAGAAGACACTAAATTTTTATTTTACTTCGCTGCAAATTTTCATTATTTCATTCATTCTGCCATAAAAAGTTTGCCTATTCTAGTTCTAGACTCGCTTAAGCAAGTGCAATTAAGGCAAGAATCGGATAATGCACATTTGATCAAACTGAGCTTTAGATTTTGAGATCGCAAATTTAAAATTAAATTTTTAAAGAATAATTAATGATTATGGCGTGTTAATCGGATTTTCAAATTCTTATATAGCTTGGTCGCAGAAGGTTCGCTTCTTAATGCCACTGATTGCCTCGCAATATCATAGTGCAGCTTCCTTCTGATACTCTCAGCAAGTAGGATCAGATGCAAGGCTCTAGGTACACAAGTGCTTTTTCAGGTGGTCGCGCCCGACTATTAGCCCAGTAATTTGCCACAGGTTTCCCCCACTGTGAGTAAGTAGATTATATTAACCGTGTTGCTGGAGGAAACCCTTTGCAGTGTCTTGTCTGTGAAGGATTACTTCACTACATCATCTCTTGAATGATAAGCTCCTGGGCTATACCACAGACTATGAAAGGCATATTACTTGAAGCATTTCTTGCTGGTGTATCAGCTTTCTGGTTTTCTTCTATACTAGAATGCCCAGAAATCCAGACCAATTCTACTGTATTTTCCGTCGGCCGTTGCAGTACCTTAAAATGAGTCTTGAAATGATCTTGGGGGATACCACTGTACTGAGAACCGGTTTATGTCACAATCAAAATTCTTTTGCTGGTAAGATACTCTTCAATAGCAAACGGCCTGCTTTAGTTATAGGGTATATTTTTGTTTGCCGTAGTGTAGTGTGCCAGCCCAGAGTATTCCTGGCAGTCGAACCTGTTTACCCACTATAGGTACCCCAAAACTAAAATTATTTACAACGTTAGGTTCGTGTGAATACACTATCAGACCATATTTGCCCAACAATTATGATGACAAAGCTAACGGTTTGTTAACGATCCTTTTGAATTGAATATCGAAAGATGTAATACCACTTATTATCCTTTTAATTTTCAAAATTGCATTTAGTGCCTTTAAATGATTGTTATTGACAAAAAAAATTACGAAAGTAAACGATGGAAATACAACTTGATCTTGCTATAGATTTTTGTATATAAAATACAGATTTCTTAATGATTTTTTTATATAGTTACCCAATTTCAATAGTTATTGTCAAACTGCAGAACTTTCTATCACGGCATCGATAGAAAGTTCTAAAGATTATGGAATAAATAGAATCAAAACCAGGGAAAGCGGCTTCGCCAATTATGTGGTCTTCATAGGCAAAGACTTTGTTCCAAATATAACTATATTTACTCTGCACCAAGGACTGGTCAAAGTACAACAACACATAACATTTACCTTGAATATCTATAATTTATACTTATTTCTATGCATTTTTCAATTATACTTAGAATTAAGATTTAACTTACCATTAGCGAATATTATTTGTGTCGTAATAGTATATTATGCAACGAGCATTTAATGATAGCTATTAAGACACGCGTATTGTAATGAATACGAGTGTCTTAATAACCATTAAATGTGAGTTGCATACACTATTTTCTCTACAACTTCATAATATACGTATTTCTTTAGTTTTTGCTATATTTAAATAGATACAGAGAACTGTCAAGTTTAATTAATTTTGATATCTGTCAGATATGTAGTCACGGCCATATTGAATATTGGAATGTCGCATTCCTATTGGATATAAACTTGTATCCTAATGAAAAATCTGTATTCCTATTCGATTAAACTTGTGTCATAATGAAAATCTGTATTGTAATGGACATCATTAAAGTACAGGTTCAGCATATCTAATAATCTGTTATTGGTATTTTTTTAAGATTTCAATATTTAAACATCATTTTATTACTAATATCCGTATAATATAACTTGTTTATTTGTCGATTCTTTTTACAGGTAATAATATGTTACATAAGCGTGTGTGTACAAATAATACGTATATACAATATATTATGCTAGTATAACGTCAGTTTCATTAATAATATATTTGCGCGATAAATATAAAATCCTCGTTACAAGACAAAATGGAATATTACGAAAACATATGTGACGTGAATAAACATAAGTATACTTAAGATGGAACTTAATATATAACAGTGAAAGCCAAATGTTAGTGAAATTAAATATATTTATAATTAGAAATATAATGCGTCAATATTATTAGAGGAGCACTAAAATTTATGCCTACATCCGTACATGCTAAATTATTGTAGTCATCACTCTCTACAGAGTGATGTAACTAAGATGGAGTGGACGATTAATTGAACGGTGACGAGTTTCGAAAAACCTTTTTCCAATTTAATTAAGGGTTACATGAGCTACGTTTAGAATTTAACATTAATCCACAACAGTTGTTTTGTTTTAACACCCTTCGTGAACACGTATACAAATAATATATAAAATCGGTAGAAACAGCTCAATATGATTTTCTATTTATCGACTTTATGATGACAAATAATATGCGGATGTTAATAAGGTGCTCTGAACACAAAAATAAAATATAAAGCAGTTAAATAAAATATAACTGGTTAAGAGGGCAGTTTACAGTTGTTTACTTGTTGTATATACAAAATTGAAGCACTTTTTGGCATTATTTTGAATGTTATTTTCAAAGTGACCTTACGTATGTTCTGTTCTCTATTTATATATCATTTCGCACATTATAAATTATAATCGTTAAGATTTGATTTAAAGATTCAGCATCCTGCACGGATGTGAACATTTGTTTTTAGACAAAAGCATGGTTTTAATCAATTATTTTTTTATTGATTTCTAAATATAAATTTGCACTTTACATTAAACACCTTTTAAATATTAAACTACAGGAAATAATTAATAATTATTCATCACGTTTCCTATATAATTTGGAATGTGATGTCATTAGAATTAAAATAAATATATACCAAAATAGTAGTAATAGTACCAAACAAAAAACATAGATATACATATATAATTACGTCAACATTTATGTAACACAACGATTAAAGCTAAGTTGAAGCACAACTGGCAGTGTAGCATACACTAAACTGGATATAGCATACACTCCAAATGTTTTGGTCGACTCAACAATTTATACATTTATAAAAGAAATTTTGGTATTGAAAATCATCCCAAAACATACATTTGTTTAACATTTAAGCTATAAATGTATTATATCGACCAAATTTGAAATTAAAGTACTAGTGCCATTTTAGGTATCATGACGTGCATTAAATATATATTCCCCTAAAATTAAGTTATTCTTTGGTACATTTTCACAACTCGTATATTCAATTAATCTCTTGGTAAGGGGTAAAATTGGACCAATTTCTCTGATAATTGCTTTGCCAATTCTTCGGTACTTGCATATAACACTCGTCTTGAAAGTCTATCTAGTGGACCACCAGCTGGATCAACTAAAACTCCTCCTGCTTCCTTGATTATTAGTTCACCTGCAGCAATATCCCAGATATGTATTCCATATTCAAATCCGGCATCTGCTCCTCCTAAAGCGACCATTGACATATTTAATGCGGCAGATCCAAGTGAACGAATTCTAGAAATATTTAAATTCGGTTATATTTATACCATATAGTGCAAATTAAGAATTCTTGGTAAGTCATGGTTAGTAACTACAATTTTAAATAATATTCATTTTTACTATACCAACAGAGCCAGTACCTGGAGTGTGACAAATAATATTGAATAGTTTCACCATTAAAAATATCTATTTATACATGCAATGCGGTACCTATGCGTTTGCAAATACAATGGAAATGGTAGTTAATACTACAGTAATTAGACGAAAATTAACCAAGTTTATACTTACGAAAATTACATTAGAAAGCATTTACAATTTAAACTATCCAAGATATAAGTAAAAATTAAGTTCTTATTTTGCGGCACAATTGACTAAGCCTTGATTCTATCTAAGATTTTTTGTCAAATTATTCACGTCAAATTTTAAGAACTTTACCAAATTTAAACCTCTAGTGTAACAGCTTGTGCATTGGTGTTCACGTCCGTTGTTAGTAATTCTCGCTCATTCTGAGAACATATCTATTTGAAGTGGGAACAAGAGATTCTAACAACATAGATGTGTACGAAAAATCTGTAGCAGTTACAATATTATTTTATCATCCTTTTGTCGTCTCTGGATATATACATACTCGGTATTTCACAAATTGTTATGTTTCTGTAATTAGTGGTGAAGAAGGTGAATTATTTTTAAATGGAAACTGATACTTATGTTACGCATAACATACTAACTCTCCACATATGACTGCCATAATCTTTAAAACAGTATGTACTGCTGTAAGCATAATAGTGAATTACATGTATTAAGGGTATTAAGGTAAGTATATGTTTACTTGGTACTACTTATACAGATATTTTCAACATTTAATGTTAGTACAATATTGTGAGTTAATGTGAACACTCTTAAATATAGTATATTTAAAGACAAATAATATTTGGAAGCTGTTCATTTGTGATTTTGTTTTAAATGCGTTATCTGCATTAAATAAGCTGTAATCGTTTTTGTTTTACAAAAATTAAATAATTCGAAGAGAGTTAGTTTTAGGGGCAAGCTTTACTATAAAAAACAATCTTCAATTGGTTTCGGCAACACAAATAAATAAAAAATCAGGAAATTCTATTTTAAATATGTTGATAAGAAGTTAAAAATTATTTTAAATTGAAAGAACGTAATATGAAATAATGAAATTTGTTATAAATCGCAATGTTTATTTGTTCCTTATATTCTTTCAACCAAATATCGTTGCGACATATCCCATACAGTTTACTGCATTCTATAGAATAATTTCAAACAGTTGAAAATGTAATTAAATACAGTATGTAGATTGCGCTTATATGAACCACGTCGGTACATTGGATTTTGGGGGTCAATTAAGCGGCGGATTCAACCAAGCGGTGGTTGTATGGAAACCATCTAGATGCTTTCATAGGTTTTATAAAATTTATTTGTGGTTATAGATGTGTAATTAATTGTACTTTTTCAACATTTCACACTTCTCACGAAGATTTAAATTTTCAAGTTGCATTCCTTTAGGCATTTTGAACTTATGTTGTACGTACGAAAGAAAAAATGAAAGTGAAAAATATACCGCACAAACACCATAATTTGCAAACTTCTGGGATTCCCGGAACGAATAAAAGACATTCGTTACATCAGCATAACTTATACACGGGATTCGAATAACAAGGCTTGGGAATTGACACACACATACGTACGTACAGTGACGTGCTTTAGTACTGACCACATAAATATAACCCTTATGTACGGCGATATATAGCCGACTTCCCTCGAGGGGTGAGTCAGTACCAAAGCATGTTACTGTCAGAGGTGGGCAAAATACTGCATGAAATGTATTTGAAATGCAAAATACAAAATACTACACCAAAAAGAATTTGAAATACAAAATACAAATACATGAGGTCAATGTATTTCAAATACAAAATACAAAATACATTCTCAAACTGTATTTGAATTACAAAATACTTAAAATAGTTCATCACTTTGTATTATGTAGCTTAGGTTGGGTATATAAAATAAACGTATTTCTTAATAAAGTTTATCTTTATTGTTAAAACTTACAAAAGTTTTTATTTCGTTTTAAAAACAGTAATTTTCTGAAACTACTGTCAGAAAGACTTCCTCTCCTGATCTGATTTTGATAGTTATGTTATAAATGTATTTTAAGTATTTTAAGTTACAAATTACATTGAAAAATGTATTTGAAATACAAAATACCGGTTGAAATGTATTTGAAATACGTATTTTAAATACATGTAATTCAAATACTGCCCAGCTCTGGTTACTGTACATATATGTATAGGCATACAGGGTGTAAGGAGTTTGACTGCCATAATTTTCTCAACATATAGAGCAAGTAATTAGGATTAAAAAAGTTTATTATGAAGTAGGCCTTAAAATAAATACTTTTCCAGAAAAGCAAAAGCAAAGTTCCAACTTTTAAATCCCGCTATCTCAGGCAGTTATAAGTGTTTTAAACTATGAAGTTTACAATGGACTCATCGCGTAAATACAAAGAAAAAATGGTTATAGAAGTTTGTTCTAGAATCTAAGGTAAGGTTAAAAAAATAGAAATCGAAGTACATGTAAAATGTCTAGTTTGAGCAACGCCTGAAACATGACCTACAATAACTATACGAACAGATGTGTTTCACAGAGCTGAAGGCTGCGGCGTCGATAATAAAATTGTAGACGTTGCACTTTTAAAGAATAAATAACTGCCTCGTACAATTAAGTCGTATGATGAATGAATACAAATGCTCTAGGTTACATCAAACGATATCTTAGTTAATTATTTGACTAAATACTTTGAAACATTAGTACTGTGTAAAGTGTTGGCGTTAGAACGATAGAGCGCTATCTACACGGTAATACCACGATATGCTGTTAATTATTGTAATCGCGGCAAGTCCTAGGTCTATGGACATTTAACTTTTTTAAGCGCGGCTTCTTGCCTTCTGCTAATTCTGGGCTATTTTGTATGTCATCCGCAAAAAATCTACGCTGTCTAAATAAAAATGGCAAAAAAACTACATGTTGATTTTCAGCTGTGTTAAAAAAAATCGATGTGCTTTAGTATTAACTCACCCCTCGAAGGCAGTCGGCTATTTATCGTCGTACATAAGGCTTATATTTATAAAGTTTTATGGCACTTTGAGTCAGTTCTAAAGCACATCACTATACATATGACACTTAGTGGCAGTTGGTTATACTAACTATAGTTAACCTTTCAGTTTAACCTTCAACTGAACCGTTGATGTAACATAAAACAGCCTTAAAACTTTAGAAGATATCTTCTAAAGTGTTAAGGAAAGGTATAGACTGTCCTACATGAAAGTTGTTGCAAATAGTATGTAGAATCGAAAAATGTAATATGACGTAGTGCTGTTTGTATGACGTAGTGCTGTTTGAAATTTTAATGTTCGATCCTAGGGGGCGTAGGGGAGGGAGGGTAAGACATGATTTTGCCTTATTGATAAAAAAGTTTCTCCCTTCAGACAAAACCTGACGTGTCGGCGTTTTTTCGTATTTCTTGACGTTTCCGACTTATTTAAAGTGGATTGTTTTCGTTGCAATGCTCTGTATAGTAGGTGCGAAAAAAGAAAAAGTTTGATGTTTTATTTATTTACTCCACAGCAATAGTTTTGCTTTTATTTTATCTACTCCGTAACAAATAATTTTTTGAAAACGAACCGATTTGCGAATGCGGATAAATACAACTTAATGAAGTATTTTAATTTGAGAAAAAAGTAGTTTTGTGGAACGAGTTGCAACAGCTAATCGTTGAATTTTAGATATCCAGAAAAACCACAACCAGGTGTAAGAATTTTACAAAGAACTAGAATATACTTAAAAAAATTATGAGTTCTATACTAAATGAAGAAGTAAAAATTACAATAGAACCAACAGAGGAGAATAAGAAAATATCGTTTTAACATTAGTTAGAGAAAATACAAATATTTCATGCCGAGAACTAGAGAGAATTGGAAATGTTAAAAGGAGCTTTAGGAAACTTAAATTTAGGTGATATAAAATAAGAATTAATCACCATCTACATCAAAGAGATTGTAATAGAAAGTTGCTTGAGACAAGAATTGTTTCCTTTCTCTGTACATAGTAAGGCATACTTGGTCATAGGGTGTTTATTATCCTTGTTTGTGGAATACCCAATTGAATACTAATTCTTTGTGAGCTGGTAGTTGCATCTACTGCTACCAGATCCAGAATACATTCTACTTCTCGATTTAAATCTTGTCAAGTAGCTCATAGTTTCTTGAGAAGTTCGATAAATTCATTTTTATTAAGATGTTTCTAATTGTTATATAGTGGTTCTAGCATTGCCATTCCAAAAACTATAAACAAACACGAAATTTGCATTTTTTAAGGGTCATATTTACCTATAGTTCGTGCTTGAGGTTGTGCCGATGCTTGAGCACGCGATTTTGACATTTTTCTAATGACATTTACAGTAACTATATCACTCACATATCTGTCAACTAATCACAGTTGGAATTCCTTAGCAACAGCCAATGACATTCGTTTTATAGCGAAAAAATCAAGTGTGAATTTTAATAAGTGATAAAATCACTCGTGGTTTTATCAATACAGATGGAGTACTGTCAAAACGACTCATTTTCACTAACAATGCTCGCAATTACTACACAAAAGCAAATTTTGTTTTTTTTTTGTTTCCTCTTCTTCTGAGTTACCAGCCAAATATATGGCAAAATGAACACAATTAAGAGAGTAAATTACGAAAATATCCGATAACTGCGGAACTTACTAATAGCAAACTACCTACATTGCAACAAATTTTGTTCGTGATGTAGTCTTTTTAAATACAACGCGTGACCAAGATTTTTCTTTGATAAAATTGATTTGGATAATTTGTTCGTGCTTGTAGATCTTAAATAATTTCACTCGCCCTTCGGGCTCGTGAAATTATTATCTCAACAAGCACTTACAAACTATCCAAATCAATTTTATCTATAAAATCTTGGTCACTTGTTATATTACTTATGAAAAACAATTACACAGAGGTTACTTGAATTAATATGGCATATGTTCTAAAATTATTTTCACTTCTACAGGATATTCTATTTTCACTGAACAAACTACAACTTTGTTTATTTTAAATACAATGATATAATTTTTTCAATGCAATCGATTCTACGCATTATTTGAAAATTCAACTGTTTCGAAGATATTTACAATTTTCTATGACAAAAAATAATGGATATTAGTATCAAGGGCGTCGCCAGCTTGTGACTAGGGCGGGGAGGGGGGGGCAATGGGGCAATATTATGGAGGATAAAAAATATGAACACCGAGAGCATGAAGCGTTACACGTTAAAAGTCTTTGCCTCGATGACGATTGTAATAAGAACGGTTCTAATATCAATGTATAAGGTAGGAAAGGAAGTCAATTGCTCGCACTTTGGTCGCTTTGCGGCTAGCTACATTTGATCTCTAGGGGGGAGCAACTGCCCCTCCTTGGCGACGCCCTTGATTAGTATACTTTCAGTAGTTGCAACCAATAATCTCTAATAACTCAAAAAGTAATAAAGATAGGTTTATGAAACCTTAATACCAATCGACGTAGAATTTCTTACTGAATCAAGTGTTGCAATAAAAGCTACTATGTGCCATTTGAAAAAAAAATTAATCTTTAAAGATATCCGAATCGGTTGCTAATTTATGCATACCCTGTATAAATTTTGTTGAAAGTTATGACAGTTTGCCGTATCTATGACCCTTTACTTTCGTTTGCAGAAGTTTGGTACCTTACGCTTCAAAGTGCTTTACAATATTAATTTTTCTTTAAGATGGTGCAATAGGAAAATATTAAGTAAAATTGTAAATATCTTCGAAACAGTTGAATTTAGGGATAAGGAACCCTAATGCAAAACATTTACAAATAATTTGTTCAGTGAAAATGGAACACCCTGCATAAGTGAAAGTAATTTTAGGACATGTGCCATATCAATTCAACTCACCTCCCTATAATATTGTTTTTCTGAAAAAAATATTTACAAGGGGAGATATAGTACTGGACCACTAGAGACACCTGTACATTCACTTCTATCTAATTTCTAATACTTAAAGTATCTCTATGAACAGACCTATAATAATAATTACCCATGAACTTGTGGAATTAACAACCGTAAATTTTTATACACAACATCCAATTTTTCTGGGTCCTTGCTTGTTCCAGATTCATGCATAATTAATGCATTGGATAGGTCTTTCTCCTTTGAAACATGTATGCGTTTGCCATTAAGGAAAGCACCTTTATTTTTGACAGCAGTAAAGAGCTGTGTTAGAACTGGATTGTAGATAATGGCAATTTCAGGCTCGCAATTAATAAACAGCCCTATAGAAATGCAACAATGTGGAAAGCCATGTACAAAGTTCATAGTACCATCTACTGGATCGATTATCCATGTTGGTGCTTCAGTTAATTCGCAGTGACCTCCAGATGATACTGTTTCTTCACCAATAAATCGGTGGTCAGGAAAACAGTTGGAAAGTCCTTGTATTAGTATCTTTTCAACTTCTGTATCAGTTTCCGTGACAAAATCTATGTTTCCTGATTTGGTTTCTACTGTTTTCTGTGCATACATTCTTTCTGAAATAAGCTGGAAATAAACACTGTAGCTTGTTTAATAAACTATACTTCGTAATTACTTACTTTTCCAGCATTTTTAGTAAGTTCTAGAGCAACTTGAAAATATTTATCTATATCTTCTTCCATTGTATGGTTAGAATCAGTAGTTAAATTTCTTATTGACGACAATTGTGTGACAGCACAGTGAGAATAAATATTGAAATACGATTGAACTGCAATAGCCTGATGTTTGTGTTGAAGTATCCAATTGAATTTTAATGTACAAATTAAACTTATCTGAAAATATCAAATTTTGAAAAATGTTTGCCTGATAGTGTTCTGATAGTACCTTCCAGGATTTGCCAAAAGAATGCGCTAATTGAGATAGCATTTGCATTTTCAAGTAGAGGCGGTAACTTGAAATTTTAAAAAATGTATAATAGACCAGATGTTTTCTGTTTCTTCGTGCTTAAGAGTCAAGTTCAGTCCTGTTTTCCTTAAAAATCATAGAAAAAAAATGAAAAAAATTGTGAAAGTTTTAGATTTTCTAGTAAAAGTATTCTCAAATTTTGAACAAAATTGTTAGAGCCGTTTAGCTGTAATTGCATTTTCTTATCCAAAATTCCATTTATTTAGCTAACGGTTCAAACGATTTTATTCAAAAATTGTATGAGATATTAAGATTATTTAGATATTACTCAATTTTTTTCATTATTTTTTTATGAAGAAACTTCAGAATTAAATTTGGAAAGTTGTTCCATTACTTCTTATGGAGTTAAATAAGTTTGACAACCTCTATGTTTGCTAGTAGTTTCCTTCGTCTTATAGATGGCACTATGACGACAGAACTAAATCACGCCCATTTTTTCAAATATTTAGTTACTTATTTTCCATGTCCATGATTCACATCGTCCGCGTCCAGACTGCTACCAACATATAACTTCAAATAATCTAGGTGCATAACAGTCACCATGGTTAAAAGCAAAGAATAATGAATGAAATCGGTGCATCGCCGGATCTGATATCTAGCTAGACAAAACTAATAAGTTGTATCTTGTATTTATCGCACTCTTTCGAACTCACAGATTAAACATAAGAAAATCATAACGATATTTTGTGTTTGCAATTGATATTTGATATTGAGAAAGAAGTGAAGTTACTATTAGCTTTGTTTAGTAAGTACGCTTCTAATACTTCCAACGATTAGAAACGGCTGCAAAAGAAAGTGAATGATTCACGTTACATTACTAAAGCAATCATTTATTAAATCAAGTTATTTTTTAATCCATGTCCTACTCTGAAAACTTTTCTTGTGACACTTTATATTTTTCTGTTGATTCTGTTTATTTACCGCAAAGAACTTTCCTCCACATTTCGATCTACTTTGTGATTATGAAGCAATTTGTAATTTGTCTACTACAAAGACAGAATGGATTGTGTACCTACATAAGTAAAGATAAAATTTTGAGACTTTTTATTCTTACGTATACTTGTTTTTCATAAGTAATATAACAAGTGACGAAGATTTTCCGATAAAATTGATTTGGATAATTTGTAAGTGCTTGTTGAGCAGAGCTGAAAGTATCTTTAGTAAAAAGATAAAAAAAGTATCTAAGATGCTAAAAGTATCTTAGATACTTTTATTTAAGATACTTTTTGATTCATTTAAGAGATACTTTCGTTATAGATACTTCTTAAAAGTATCTAGTATCTTTTATCTTTAAAAGTATCTTTAGATACTAAAAGTATCTTAGATACTCAAAACGTGAAAAATCAATACTTTTTCTTGATTCGACACGACACGACAAGCTTTGACAGGTCGCGCCGGCCGTAACGTGAGAGACGTATGTATATTGTTTATTGCATCTTTATTCGTTTATCTTTTACAGCGTTAGTTAAATGTTGAATGTTTTGTTTTTAATGCATAATGCGCTTTGTCCTGTTTTTTTAACAGACTAATTTATGTTTATTTTATATTGTTTTGAGAATTTTATGTTTAATTTTTGTTTCCGATACATAATTTGTAATAACTTAACGTCTCTTGTTTCTTTTATATCCCAAAGCCCAAAGTATACGATTGTAAATGCTTCCTCGCTTAAACTTAAATCGTATGATCATTTAGAGGTTAAAATGTTTTTACAACTAAAGTATCTTTACACTGTCAACTATGTTAGTTCATACAAATGTGTCTAAGTATCTTAAATACTTGAAAAGTATCTAAGTATCTTACATACATAAAAGTATCTTAGATACTTATCTTTAGATACTAAAAGGTTTTTAGATTAAGAGTTTCTTTAGATTATCTAAAAATATTTTTACTCAAATACTTTTCCGGTATTTTGTTCTTAAGATAACCAAAAGCTATCTTAGATACTTAGTATCTTAAGATACGCCTAAAGTAAAAGTATCTAGCAAAAAGTATCTTTTACAGCTCTGTTGTTGAGATAATAATTTCAGAAATTATTTAAGATCAACAAGCACGAACAAATTATCCAAATCAATTTTATCAGAGAAAAATCTTGGTCACGCGTTGTCTTGAAAAAGACTATATCACGAATTTTGTAATTTACTGTCTTCGGTTGTGTTCATTTTGCCATGTATTTGGCTGGTAACTAAGGAAATAAGGTAGTACTCCATTAGCATTGATAAAACCACGAGTGATTTTATCACTTATTAAAATCCACACGTGATTTTTTCGCTATAATATGAATGTCATTGGCTGTTGCTACGGAATTCCAACTGTGTGATCGGTTGACGGAAATGTGAGTAGTCGAAGAAATATCGTAATTCGGAAGTAAAACTGCCAGATGCCACGAATATGTGATTTACATTTTCGCAATCTACCAACATATGGCCAAAGCTGTAAGTAAGGTGTTTTACCAAGCGTACAGTTCTTCGTTTTCGTAAACTACACTACCGTCCCCTATTGGCAGCGAATTTTACTACTTCGCACTGAACTTGCCTCTTAATTATGATCGGATAACAACTACTTAACTAATGAAAAACAGCCACTTTTTTACCATGTGATAATTAGTTGACAGCAATTATTTTTGAAAATGAGTTCTAATCATGATTGAAAATAATGAAGCAAGAGAAAACGACTGGTTTTCGAATTATTGCACCATATGTACTAGTAGTTACTAAAGCGGCCGACAGAGGGTTGCCACTTTACTGATTTTCGCCTATTGATAGGAGAGGGTGATGGGAGTAAAAATTAAATGTATCCATTTTACTATTATCAACTTTTTATATGACAGGAATGTCAGTGGTCATGTCATAGTTATTTACGATACAAGTGTTAAAAGTGCGATTTTATTTCACGAGTTAAAGTGAAATAAAATAGCATGGTCAACTTCTCAACCTTAGTAGGTATATGTAATAGTACTATTCTAACACGCTTATGTCAGTTTATGTTATAAAACTTAATTTTTAACCCCGTTAGCTTGCGTTAAAAGTGTTACTTTTACAGTCAGTTGTATAAAAATATCAACTAATAGAAATAGATTACTATCATAGAATAACTTAGATAGGATGGCAAGTACTGTAGTGGGGCTGAACGACTATTGCAGCGCCTCTTGCAGTCATACCGGTACTATTTAAGTCACAATTTAGCGCGCGGGTTATTTAAAATTTTATTTCTATATTTTATCAAATGAATGCATTGCAGACAAAAGTTGAAATTTAACTGACATTGTGATTTGAGACAAATAAGTAGTATGCATATAATAGAATGTTTGACATACGTAATTATTTGATGAAATGGCTGTTTCGTATGGATAATGTCAAATATAAGAATTAGAAGTTCTAAATGCTATCTACTATTACTTTAATTAAAACAAAAATAAGTCTTATTTCATGTTGTGTCATTATAAGAAATACAATATTTAAACTGCTTAGAGGAATTCACATAACTGATTAAACTATAGAGAATACCAAGCAAATTCGCAGATGGTATAGACCTTAAAACCAATTGGGAACCATTTAAACATTCCTTTTTAAAATGTGCAGAGGAAGGAAATATTAGTGTTTGATTATCACAATTAAACATCAATTCGTTACAATCATACCTTCAATATCTTTTCTTTCTTCACTGGAAATCGCCGTCTATCATTCATATATACACACACTTTATTCATTAAAATATACAATATACCTAAAGCAATATTTTCAAATTACCTACATAGCTACTTACATAGGCGAAACGATACCTATATAACCAGGATCAGAACACTTATTTTTATAAGAGACTTAAATTTCTCGGTTCGCTTCTACCTAAAAACCCATATTTTGTGTATAATGTTAAAATTATATTATAATACAAAAATGACAGAAGACAATAGAGAACATGTGACAGGATGGTGACAGCGAAAAAATCATCAAAAAAGGTAAATTTACGCACTGAGTGAGAGAGATAACATTCATTTAGTACCGGTATGACTGGGAGATGGCGCTGTTGTTCTCGTTCAAAGCCTGTTTAGCTATAGTTGCCACACCATGATTACTATATCGATATGGCGTTTGAAGGTTTTGTCAAGGTAGGTTTTCGAAAGGGCGAGCGAGCGAGCGACGAGCTTATTCAACCAATCAGAGACGGTATTACTTTTGGCGCGACGAAATCGCACGCGACTGATTTGAATTGCCTGGGAAGCGATTCAGGCGAAATTTCGCACGCGACTACCAATGAGAATGCCATAGATAATATATACATTTCATTCTCTATAGATTGGACACTTCTAATAAAATTTTGTTGGCGTGTTTCTGCGCCATCTAGTGAAATGTGTTAAATTTAAAACAGACCATACTGGGGCACGAAAAGCTTGTTTATTATTGAAAATTGAATTTCTAACTTTTAAACTAAAAAACAAAGCGCTTTTATATAGTTTCTAAATATTGTCCTATATTTTCATTAAAAATATTTTTACAAAAATGTTATCTTCGTGGAACACGACAAAATAAAATTTCATTCCCTAACGCTTCTCGTGAAGTTTCAATTTGGATGATATATGTCACGTATACCTGTAATATCGAAACCGAAGGTTAGGTAATTTATAAAAATGATCTCAAAAGATATTCAAGTTTTAACAATCTCGGAAAGCCACTAAGGGGTACTATTAGAATGTAGGTCTAAACCATAACAGAATTTAATAACACATCTTGTATTTACCTATTAATTGGATGTTGTATACTGTACTCTCCTTGGCGAAGTATATTGTATCTCGTGTTATCGCCTTGAAGACATTAAACATTTCTTGTACTGCTTCAATTTGTATGGGATAATGCGATTTGAAAATAAAGTGTCACTGGTTTATGTCAAAACTAGTATGTCAGCTCTTGTCAATTTAATAGAAACGATAGTTTCATCCTTAAGCGGTATTTAACACTACTATTTAAGGTTTAAACTAAACCACGTCCAACATAATCCTTCATACATACTATACATACATAATCAAAGACCTCTTATACCCGAAGGTGTCGAGATGTAAAGTTCTCTTTATTTAGTTCCACAGATTCAACAAATTCACGCCACTCTATCCTGTTTCTGGCTAGGGCCTTCGCCTCGTTCCATGTTTGTCCTCTTTTTTTCAGAAGTTCATCCGTACTGCTGTTCCACGTTTTTCTCGGTCGTCCTCTCCGATTTTTCCCGATTTTCCTTACCTCCCATACCCGCTTCACCTGTCTAGTTTCATTCATTCTGATCAAGTGTCCCCACCATTACAGCTTCTTTTCTTCTACTTCAGTTCTTAATGATTTTGTTGTCAGCATCTGTCTAATGCGTCACTGGATTGCAGTCGTTTTGTCTGTCTTTCATCAAGTATCCAATTTTCTGCTTCATAGGTTAAGACTTGTAAGTATACTGCTTGATACACCGTCATTTTTGTTCTTGTTGTTATCTCTTTTTTATTCAAAGAGTTTTTGTAGAGTGCATAATCCTTCAACTTATATTATATCTTCTCCAAGAATATCACAAAAATTACCATATTCTACTACCTAATACTGTTTTTAAAGACGCTTGTGACACAACATACAAAATCAGAATGACAATATAATGTCATAATGACACTCAATTTCGCGCTTTTCATATTTCAAATTTCAAAAAGCAATGCCAGCGACACCTGGTGAAATGTGTGAGTACCAAAACTTTGACGACAGTACACGGGACCTTCTGCCGTATCTAATGGAGAATGCCGCACTTTATTCAAATTTTAAAGTGGGGATAGTAGTAAAGTTATGAGTTGTTTAGTTTGTATTAGATCTATGTTTATTTGCTTTAATTATTTCATACATTTTACGAAATTGTAGATCACACTAGATGTATTATATAAAAGAACAACTAAGTACGCAAGTTTTTTTTGGTTGAAATTTATAAAATATAAAATTCTAGAGGTAAATACTAATATAAATACGCTAACCAACGTGAAAATAACACCGGAAAAATAAAAATGGTTGATAATCGTATCCCCTTCACCTATCTGATCAAAAATCTCTACCTCCTAAGGTGGTGCCTGATCGGCAAGGGGGGACCAAGAGCAACAAATATCACTTTGTATCAAAATAATCCCACTAAAAGGAATGATCTAACATGACGTCACAACTGAAATGATGTGATACAAACGGATATTTACGGTAAATGGAAGACAACTAATAACTCAACAAAACCTTCACTTTCAGACATTTTTCTATTATAATATTCTGTGACCAACTAGAGATGCTAACATGTCTAGGAATAAAATAAAAATATTTTAACCACAATCACCGGGTTTTTCAATTTTACCTGAATTTTACAACCATGTACATTTGCATTTTTCTCTACGATAAGAACCGTACGAATATATATTTGCAATTAGGTTAGAAGGAGTTAGGAGGTTATTGAAATGTCACGAAATGTAAACAGTACCTACAAACGCCCAACTCACTTCTTCACAGACATTGAAAAACGTAATGACTAATTGTGTGGGTGGAGTCTTATCGCGTCTTCAAAAACACATCCACGCGAACGAAAATTTGTCGTTCGCTCGCTCGCTCGCGCTTTCGAAAACCTACCTTCAGTCCATAAAATTATCGTAAGCCGTATTTTAAAAATGTTTGGATTTTTCGGGCAATAAACCAAGCGTAATTGCATCGGCTTTAAGTTTAATTTCTGGGGATGTACTATCGGGAGCATTTTAAACGACTCAAACTGCCATAAAACGTATCTATTGTAGGCTTTCCTTACTCGGAGCAATATTTAGGTAAATATAACTGGGCAACTGTAATAAGCCGTATAGCCGCAGGCCGGAGGGTAGACACTATCTAAAAGAAATTTAAGCGAAAAGAATTATGAATATATTTGACACGAATATGATGTACTGAGCGAAGGTAGACCGTACTCAAATTAATTGAATAAGAGAAAATATCATCATTTTTCTCAGGGAAAATATTGATCTAACAACAATTATTGCAAAAATTATAAACTTACAGATTAGGACACGTAATTGTGGAAAGAATTTAATATTATTTTATTAGTATGTGGTCAATGTTTTAATTCAAACACCCGATAATATATTATCGGCTGTTTGAATTAAGTCCATAAGACGTTGTAAAACGATGTCTTATAAACGTTGACATTTGTAACATCGGATGTCTATACGACATCTTATGGACGTCCTTCAGGCGTAAACAGACATCCATAAGACGTCCCGAATATCGGACTTAGACATCTTATGGACGTCTATAAGATGTCTTTGTGCTGTCTGGGTAAAGACCTCATATTTGGCGTGTTACTACTTGAAATATGCAGCATCAAATCTATGCCTTCCAAATTATGTCTGTATACCACAGCGTCTGCTAAAATTAACGTGTACCTACTTCAACTAAGATCATGTCGATGAAAGGCACCTTTTTAAATAGAACTCTCTCTATATTGTCTTTTTGAGTACCCTTAATAATTCTAATATCATCAATTATCAGACATATTAACGTCATATTTTTTACGACTTCCGAGTGCTTTTCTAATGAAAATCCGAAAATACGACTTTTTAATGTATTTTAAAATCCTAGTAATCCTTGAATGTTAAAATAATGAATATTTATGTATATAGGTACTATTAATATACTTAGATGGTTTATATCTATCAAACAGAATAAGAATGAAATAAATAATGATATTTTGACCTCATCTTCAATTAATGGAGAATGCAATAGAATTGTGGTTAGCACACGTCGAGTATTTAACAAGAGATCCAAATTTTTTTCAAATGACGGAAAGCCCGTAAACCTAGACCTTTGTGACTTATTGTATCTTATACCGATATTGTTTTATAAAAGGGGTTGGATAGGATGAAGAGTAGTTTTCAGACTTTGCAATTTATCCCAACCTTCCCTTGTTCTTTCCCTTTCTTCTTGCTAAGGGTATGACGAGAATTTGTTATAGTTTGGTAAATAAAAAGAAATTAGATGACATATAATTTAAATTTTGTATGTGTTTAACTTATTCATAACACAGCAAATGAATTGATCCCACGATGACCTGGAACTACAGTGATGCTCACCATACTTTCTAAAGGAGGTAGTCCGTCTGAGATCGCAAAACATAATGGAAGAAATGCCGTCTGGAAGCATTTGCATAAGAGTATCTAGTCTGAGAAACTACCCAAGCAGCAATTTTTGGTGTCTATACGGTCTTATCACGGTAATACAACCTAAGTTGTGTAACGAATTAGTTGCAATTTGGTGTAAAAGTCATTACATACACCACTCTCACACGTGCCGGCAACTGTATTTGCTACAGAATTTTTGTAACCGGTGACAAATATCCCTACTTTGACACTTTTTTTTTCTGAACCCGTAGTAAAACGTTGCAGACACGGTACCATCACATGTTACTACAACTGAAGTTACAAATGCAACTCGTCTGTAACTAAAATAGCATTGATTATTAATCATATTTATTTGATAGTTATATTATAGTAACAATCAGATCTTAGTATATGATGTGAGTTACCATGTCTATAATATTACGATACAAAAACGTTACAACATGAACTTCGGTCGCATTGTAACCTCGGTTACAAATTGCTACTTGGGAAGTAACTGTGGCAATAGTTGTGACATTATTCCAAAGTAATAGAAGCCGGGAATTCTATCTGTCTGTTGTAGTTATATACATATGTAACGGATTTATTGCTGTAATTGAACTGATAATTTCAAATACATATATCAAATTCAGTTTCGCCAATAATTTAATTGAAAAGTTCTTGTAATTTCTTCTTGTTGGTTCATATGTATTGCAAAGTATACCGTAAACAAACGAAATTTTCTTAGGAGATTAACTTATTGATTGACACTCTAATTACAAGAATTACCATACCCCTACTAGGTAGATTAATAAAAATTGTATTTGGAAAAAATAATGAAATTTATGTACAGCAAATAGTCAACCTTTATTTCCTAACAAATCATTCTACAAGTAAACTTATATTTTATAAATTATAGAAAAAATATACTATAAAAAATAGTTGTGCTTGCTAATATAGACATCATTTTACCATACCTTAATGTGTTTTGCATACTAACTGTATAAAGTTACTTCCTACTTATAGTTTCTTAAGTTAACATAAGTATGAGTTACAATTTAGAAAACTGACTGTTTTAGAATACAATCAAATTATGTACATAATATAGAATACAAGGTACTGTATCAGGAAAAGGAAACGTTTAATTTGTGGTTGTTATCTATGATTTAAATACTAGTTACAGCGCTTTTGATACGTTTTCGTTAGCCTAAACAATTTCTTGTATGTTATTTGTATAATACACTTAACATTAAATGCATGCAGATGATTTGTACTTAAAAAAAATAAATTTAAATAGTGTGACACGGTGAAAAATCTCGTAAGTATAGAGCAAAGTGTAAAATGTTGTTTTACATTTCCATGTATAAATATTAGCTTCTTTAGCTACGCGATCAATTTACGTTTAAGCATATCATTTTAATACGAATAGGTACAACTGGATGGTTGCTATATATAATTTCTTTTAAAAGTAATGTTTCTCCAGTAGAAGAAAGTGTTTATGGATACTTTTAATGTAGATGGAGACATTATTTACTATGAGAACATGTAACATTTTAAATGGAAAAATGATATCGTTAATTATCCAGCAGATTTTTATATTCAGTAAAATGACATTCGTATCGTAGTGTGTTTCTAACCGTAATTTATTAATCAATAATCACTATTTTTCAACATACTACCATACATTTTCCAAGTTTACCCTACATTCTAATGATTTCTTTGCTAATACGCGTTCGATTTGTAAACATGAGAAAGTTCTGGTTGTACATTGTACATATATTCGATTATGCTAATTTGTAATTATATACATAAGTAGTAATTATTCCAAGAATAAATCTCCATGGATATTTATAATACATTATGGAATACATTTCTACTAACATTTATAAAGCTATTGTCATTAAGCAGTTGCTGGCCTATTTGCGAAGAGTTGTTCTACAACATTACTTTCTGCTAATGTGCTAATATCTCCAACATCTCTATCGTTTATAGCCACTTTCCTTAATATTCTTCGCATTATTTTACCAGATCTAGTTTTCGGAAGAGCGGGCGCGTTATGTATGACATCCGGCTGTGCAAAAGGACCTATTCTTTCTCGTACGTGCTGCTTTAACTCCGCTAACAACTTGCCATCGAATACAACCGCTTCTGTTGTTGTAACAAAGCAATATAAACATTCTCCTTTTACGGGATGTGGTTTAGCAACGACAGCTGCTTCTGCTATACCATAGTGTTCTGTTAAAACCGATTCTACTTCAGAGGTTGACATCAAATGTCCAGAAACATTCAGCATATCATCTACACGCCCTGTTACCCATAAATAACCATCAGAATCTCTACGCGCACCTGTAAAATGAAACGGTTTTATCGAGGATAGAGAAATTCATTAAACCTACATACCGTCGCCTGTGCAATAATATCCGGGGAATTTCGAGAAGTATGTCGTTTCGTAGCGTTCATGATTATTAAATAATGTGCGCATTATTCCCGGCCAAGGACGTGGAAATACCAAATATCCTTCACCTTCCCCTTCGATTTCTTTCCCGAATTCATCAAGAAGAACGGGTTGTACACCGAAGAATGGAGTGCTCTGTAATTAATATTAAACGTCTCAGTTTAGCGTTAATTGCATACTGCGGGAGTAATTAAAGAAAAGGATGAATATCGACACACTTAACTATGTAAAACATTTTTACGCATTTGCGTAATATGTGTGTGAAGTATTTATGTGGTGGATGTATTAGTAATATTAAATTTGCACAGTACTTCAAATGTTTAAAATACATAAAAAATAATATCGCAGCGTTTTAAAAGTAACACTCCGATATAAGATGTTTCTGGTTGTTGATATGTAAAAACAAATTAGAACTAGAGAGTATTATAATAGAATATATGTATGTACATACATATATACCATCTATGATGTTACAGGATTATTATATGTTTTGATTACAAATTCGAAATTACAATAATGAATAATAATACAGCAATATATATTTAACCATTAAAAATTTTTTGGAGATATAGTATGTTTGTGGAAAATAAATTACTAATTTTTTATATCAATATTTCGTTATAGTTCATAACTTCAATAGGAGTGAACTAAAGTATATTATCGTTACGATAATACATTACAAACAAACGTTTCACTACGATAAACTAAAAAAAATATCTTTTTCTTGAAATTAATTTTTAAAGTTCGAATTGACTGTTTGAACACAGTAAGTATATGACAATTTTAACTTTTGTTGAATATTTCGAAAACGATCCAAGATACGGATAAATAATTGGATATACAATAGTGCTATAAAATATTACGATGATTTAAAAAATATTTTTTTTTATTTTATAATATACAGGGTGTTGCGTTTGAGAAAAGCAAGTTGTTCCATAATAACATGAGTGACATCTAGATGTTCCGATTTATTTGAATAGCTCTAATGCAAAGATTCACAATTTTTCATTTTTTATTATTTCTAAATTATGATCAATTTAAAAGACTTGTTGCATAAAATGAAAGTCTATGTCTGTAAGCAGATGTTAACAAATATTTCGGGGAAATATTTGAGACTTAACATAACGGAAAAGAATTATATAATTAAAAATATGTACATACCGCTGCTCCTGGTTTCATTGGAACTGCTCCAGGAAGTGGTGTTAACACGTGACCACCAGTCTCAGTTTGCCAAAACGTATCAACAATGGAACATTTTTCACCGCCAACTAGTTTGTAGTACCACATCCACGCTTCCGGATTGATTGGCTCACCTACTGATCCAAGCACTTTCAACGAGGATAAGTTATGTCTGTTATAAAAGTAATAGCAACATTAAAATGAATGAATCTATCTTTACAGAAGAATGAAAACCTTTTTACTAGGTCAGCATCGAATTTCATCAACGCCCTGATTGCAGTTGGTGCAGTATAGAATTGGTTAACTTTATATTTTTCAACTATTACCCAAAAACGATCATTATCTGGATAAAATGGAGTCCCTTCATACTGTAATAATTTAAATAGGATTAAGACTATACATTATGAATATTAGTTGCTATTTAAATTATAACAACACTGTTTAATTGAGAACGTGTTTTATTTGGACATCTGTATTCTAGTGAGCTTATAGCTCAATTCTAAAATACTTAGCAATAGCATTTCACGCAAGTGCCCAAACGAAACGTACCTCACGTAAATTATATATTATAGCCATTTACCAAAATTGATGTTGCTGCATTCGCTAGAGGTCCATACACCGCATAAGTATGGCCTGTAATCCAGCCAATATCAGCTGTACACCAGTATACATCGTTCGGCTTATAATCAAAGACATATTTAAACGTGGTAGCTGCATACACCATATAACCACCAGTAGTATGTAATACACCTTTGGGCTTACCAGTTGAGCCGCTTGTATATAACATGAATAAGGGATCTTCCGCTTGCACCCATTCTGGGTAACAACTGGATGAAGCATTAGGAACTATATCTTGCCACCAAACATCTCTTCCCTCTTTCATATTTATCTACAAGAAATAAATAAGTAAAGTTATTGTGTTTGTATATTTATATCAAGTTGATGTATGTAAATATGCGGAATATACTGTACATATATGCACAAAATAATTTTTGTATTTCAATAACTTAAGGTAACATTAAAGTAAAATATGTATTACAAAAATCCATAGTAACAATTGAAAATGTGAATAAATTATTTCATTGTTTACATCCACGAAAGCATACGTAAAGCAAAGCTAGAAATAATATGCAAATGTTGCATTTGTGTGTATTATGCTTGTGAACGTTTTTTGAGTATTGTCTTGTTGCAAATTAAACTACCGCGTAATGAATGGAAAATCAACGAATGTAATTTACATACATTTTTTCGAAAATGTGAGAGCTTTGTACATCGTATGACATTGAACTAAGAACCTATATCAGTGCATGGTTGGATAAATAAAGACAATTTTTAAATAACAATACAATACAAAATAGTTTACAGAAGCGCTCATTGTACTTTAAAATATTAGTGGACTATTTATCATTTGTACCATAACAATTATACTTAAATTTTAGTAGAAATCTGGCTCTTTAATCATGCAATACGAGAATGCATGGAATTCTAATTACCTACATTTAATGAAACTAAAAGTGCAGTATATTTTCCTCATTACACCAATGACATAGAGACAATATTAATTGGTATATAATCACCTTCTTATTTTGATTTGGTATTCTATTAGGTGTAGTCACTCTGCATAAATGTGAAACAACTATACAACATTCAATATTATGCCCGTTACGAGCGCATTTATCCATTGCTTGATCGCAAATCGTTTTTAAACCTAAAAATTTTTCGCCTCTCCAAACACCGTCCGCAGTGACCAATACCTTTGCTTCACAATCAGAAATTCTTTCCGAAAATGAATCGGCGGAGAATCCTGCAAACTGAAAAATGGGAAATAGTTATGTATAATTGCAAATAATTTGTATTATTTACCACTATGGAATGTACAGCACCAATTCTCGCACATGCTAACAGTGTAATTACTGCTTCTAATATCATTGGCATGTACACCGCTACCCTATCACCTTTTTTCACACCCTTGCTTTTCAATACATTTGCAAATTTACATACTTCCACCAACAAATTCTTATACGTTAGTCGACTGTAATCGTCTGGATGATTTCCTTCCCTAAAAATATTAATTCATTATATTTTTATCTAATTACAAGTTTAAGAAGGAAGCAGACCTGCAGCTAAGCTATGAATTTATTGCGCGCAATAATAAAAAATGCGCCCCCAGTAAATATTTTATTAAGTATACCTCATATCATATCAATAGAACACATGTAGTAAATAAGGTAGGTACATGATATACTTAATTATATTAAAAAACATTTAAAATACAAAATTAAAGATATTAAAAGGCAAATTAAAATTAATTACAATTGTACAATTTTGCTAATAATTAACTTACTAAACAAATATTTCGTATTTGTGGTGATGTTTTATTTATTCTATTGCTGAACAAAAACAATGTCAATCTCTATCTAAGAGCAAATGTATATAATTGGACATTATGATTTTTATGAGACTCACCTGCGCCTAAAATAATTATCATGCCCGTGCTTTTCCTTTAAGAACAAATCATCAATATACTTGCCGCTTGTTTGTCTCAAAAATGCGTGCAAACGTAGAACAGTGATTGATTTTTTTTAATGACAGCTATTATCAACTAAACACTATTTATCATAATATCTAATTAATTTAATTAAACAATGGCTTTTATGGAGTTTTTAAAAATAAAAATCTTATTCCTCAAAAAAAACCACCGTGATTATGCTCTTTGTATGATGTAAAATATTAAATTATTTGTCATATTAAACAATTTTACAACTTAAGGAAGTTATATTCATATGTAATTTTTTTAATAATAGAGTTAAATTCTCCTCATTTAAACTCCTCGAAACTGCATTTCTGTTTACATTTAATTGAGTTCCATAGTATGTCACAAAAACGACTGTAAACTTTTTTTTGCTAATACGTCGCCCCTAACATTATTAGTTTAAACCTATGCACAAAGCAGTTGAATTTTAGACGGGATGTGGCAAAGATGCTTTCGATATTCATTTAATTTAATATAAATTGTAAAAGTGATAAAAATGAACATTTTTTTAATTAACTTAAAACTGTGTGACAATTAGTGCAGTGTTACATCATACCAAAGAGTGATCTAAGGTAGGTCAAATTATTATGTCTAGAAAACATTTCTAAATATATTTCCTTTGTTTAATTCCTTGAAAACAGTGTTATATCCAACATTTTTAATTCGTTTTTATATTAAATGAACACTTGAACAGGTGACTAAATGGATCCGTCATTTTAATTTTGAATTTAATCCGAGCAAATTATTTATATTGAGGTACGAGATATGCCCTTCACGCATATTACATATTAAGTAATAAATGTGTCTTCACTTTTATGGAATTTTCAAAAATAAAATAAGACTGGTTATTCCATTAAAAAAAATAATAGAGTTATATTCTCCTCATTTAAACTTTTTGATGTTTACATTAAATCGAGTTCCAGAAAAACGATTCCAATTTTTTTGATGATGCGTCACCCTATAACGTTGTTGATGTACACCAACGCAAAAAGCAGTTAAATTTTAGGCGCGATGTGGTTAAGATGATGGTGAAGGTGTAAGGGTGATAAAGTTAAAATTTGTTTCAATTAACGTGAAATAGCCTGAAAATTAATAGAGTGTTATATAATTATACCATAGTGTCATTTAAGTTGGTAAGTTAAATTATAGTTTTTGTAATTATAATTTCCAAAAATTTTATTATCATGCCTGCTTTCTTTCAATTCGTCTTGCGTTAAAAATTTGGAATTTGTTTAATCTTAAAAATACAAATAGCTTTTCTAGTTGCAAATTCATTTATGACATCAGTTACATTATTATAATATATTATAATAATTATAGCTAGATTTACAAACGACTCTAATACATTGCACTCCGTAACTAGTTTTTTATAACTTTTAATTTAGAAAACGACCCTTCTCCAGTAGCGACGGATACAAGGAGAGTAACAAGAACTTTGAGAGCTACATATACATAAGTTCAAAAAAGCAGAATATAAATTATTTGCTACAAAATAATTTAGAATTTCCATAGGCGTTGTTTCCTCACTTACTAGTGATTTAAAAGTATTTATTTCTTCGAAGAGCTCTACACCGTTAAAGTCGTTTTCGTCCGTTAAATATATGTCTAAATCGAAACAGCTTTTTTAACTATTTCTTGATCAATATTTCTAATATCTAGTAAAAATTGAAAAACAATAGCATGCTATTTCATATGGTTAAATCGCTGTTCGATAGAATTTTTGTGCAATCAAGAATAGCAAAATAAAAAACATATTTAAAATGATCTTTAGGGTTTACCACTGGTTTATCTGGCGGCTCATATACAAAAAGACATTTTTTCTTCTAATCCTGTTTGTAGAAACTGGTGGGAAATCAACAAATTGTATCAAATTTTGTAAAGCGTTAAATCACTCTTTTATTGTTGTAGACGTATTCTGAATGAGTTTACTGACAACGTTGCCATAGGAGCATTTATGCCATAAAATATTGGGATCGTCTGGCCGTGGCCGCTTTAGGCGCCGTTATTGCAAGATTTGTTTATATGGAAATACTCATATTTTAGATCTTTGCAATGTTAAATCTGGCCGTTATCACAGGTGACCGTTAACATAGGTTTTACTGTAACAAGTATTTGAAACTTCAAGCAAACAATTTTCACGTAACGCATACCTGCCTGGGCGTACGTAATGTATTTATTGTAATTGTTTTTTCTATGTATAAATGCGCCCCCAAATGAAGACGCCTGCGTGAAAACCACGCACTACACGCTTATCAGCTACGGCGCTGGAAGGAAGGGCTTGTTTAGAAAAAAAATTAAGATTTTAATTTTGCGACTTAGCTTATAAGCATAATTTAGGTATGCTTGCAATTATGCATAAATGATGTAGAAAAGCATATATTTCTAGAAACACTGTTAAAAACTGGTGTTTCCAGGCGCCTAACTTCAATTAAAAATACGATATACATTTATATAAAATTACGTTTTTAGTACTTGCATCGCAAAGACCTATTATATCCACTTAACTGTTTTTTCCATAAATTAGTAGAGCAAGTGATGAGTTTCTGCTCTATGGATTCTATTGTTTTTAGGTTTATACAAAAAGGTAAATCGATGTAACAAGTAAGTAGTTTAGTGCTATTGACGTTGCATTGCATAACCTACTAATAAGTAATATTGATTTCATGTCTATTTCTATTTACAGTGAGAGTATTGACAATTATATTATACATGTCGTAGAAAGAGTTGCGATTAAATTTGCTGTTTTATTTGAAGTAATAAAAACGTTGTGCAATATTCTCTACAATTAATCATTCATTTTGTTTTAATTATTATTTTTATTACTTTGAAAATAAAATTAACACACTTGCTTCCACAAATTTGTGATGTGTGTACGATATGAACCCTTGACCTTTATTAAGCTGGATGGCCACCAAATAGATTTTTACCTTCCGACTTCTGATTTTCAATTAAATGACAAGTCGATTGAATGTTCACTTGATCGTACCAATTCAACTAAAAAGGGATTCTATTTGTACTGCATTGGCATCTTATTTTAATAAATAGACGCAAGAAGGTAAGGTACTGGGTAGAACCCAGTTTGGATGTATGATGCAAAGCCTTATAAACTCATTTATTTGACTTAAACTGTAATATTTAATACATTTATTCTTAACAACAAACATAAATAGTGCATACCGAGAATCTGATTCGACGAAATGATATATAATTTATCTTTATCAATGTATTTTCAATATGTTCGATTAAACAGCGCGATGGTTAATTGAAAATCAAAGGAAAATTCGCTAAGGAGTTGAATGACTTTGTCGAAAATCGGTAATAATGTAATGACGACAAGTAGGTTGTACTCGTTGACTAGCAAAAAATTTGAAAAATTTGGACCGTTCAGTAAACTGTAAGTGTTACAAGGATTACCATAAGTAAGCAGAATAAAACAAAATAAAAATCTTCTGACAGCATGAAGGAGTTTAGGAAGTAAATAATCGACATACAAAATCAGATGAATAGTGCGCAAACATATTGTGTTAGGTTTCAACTCACAGGTCATGTTCTCCTGTGAGCGGTGTTATAAGGGCTTTAGATATGGAACACTATTGGGTAATCTAGAAGAGCTTTTGATGGCAATTACCATGAGTTTTTTAAATTTGTGCGTTACAAGGGATGATTTTTAAGTTTTCCAACTTGAATACAACAGTAGATAGCTTTCCAATACTTTATTGCTTTTCGAAGTATTCTCCAATAAGATTAATACACTTTGCATGCGCTTGAACCAATTTTGGAGACAGTTATTCCATTCGTTTGTTGGTGCAATCAAAATTGCGTTTTTGAAGGCATTGGCTGCTCTTTCTGACGACTGGAGACTTTAACCACGCAGTCTGTTCTTGTTTTTTGGAGAGATAAAAAAATCGCTGGGGCTGAACGCAGGATATGGTCTAACAATTCGACGTTTTGTTATGTTAAAAATTCAATTGTGTTGTGAGCTATGTGCGAACTTGCATGGTCTTGATGGAGAATGTCATTGGTCGTCGTTTGGTTTTGTTTGTTTTTCGATGAATTGCGACAAATAAATGGTTGTGTACCAAGCGGCGGTAAGACGTTTTTGAATTTGTAGAGGAATTGTAGCTATGTGACCTACTTTCGAGACAAATGTCGCGACCATCTTTTTGGAGACACTTTGAGAACGGCTGACTTTGGTCGGCTTTCCTTCACCTTGACTGGTGTTTATTTTTTGGTTCGTATGAATAAATCCAAGATTTATCCTCACTTACGGTGTTGTATAGGTTTTTAGAGCTTTCTGCGTGTAAGCAGTCTGGAGGTTTTTGATATCAATTCACCCTAGCTGATGTCTATTCTTCGTTAAACAAATGCGGTATCAAACGAGAATCTAATTTTTTACACACGAAATAAATTCTTTATGCAAAATTTGTTGAATTGAAGTTTTTGAAATCTCCAATGATAGTAGTAACAAATATCAAACCACATCGACGGAAAGGGTCCAATTCTTTTGTAAGACGACGATTGGATAACTGGACCTGTTAATGGCGAACGCATATTCGTTTGTGTGTAATAAACCCATAGAGATCTAGAGCGTTTATTTGAAATAGTATTTCCAAAAGTATGTCAGAACAAACAAGGCGACTAATCCGTCGGTTTAAACAGGGGTACAATGACAGCACTTGAATCAATGATTAATAGCTTAAACATTTCGATAGCTATGTACCACATACATAAGTGACGACTTGGATGAGCAGGTTTGTATATGTTGGTCGTGTTCAGTTATGACATCGATAAGTCACCGGTAAGTAACGATTAGTGAAGTTCCAATTGAATGTATATCGCCATATACAGTACAACCTCGATAATCCGAACTAATTCAGCACGACACTGTTCGGATTAGGCTTTTGTTTGGATTAAAGAAAACTATTGAAAAAACAACAAATAAGCTCAAAAGTAATATTTATTCTACAAAATAACATTAAAATTTATAACTTTCGGTTACCATTCTGCCGATCAAAGAAGCCGGTGTCGATTAGTCTTGCGCCACGCTCGGTGTTTCCCCGAAAGATGAATAATCGCTCTCCAAATGTACCTACAGTGTTTCTAGACATTTTCCTAACGATAACAAAGACATTCTAGCACAAACGATTGCATCTCTTGTGATTTGTAGTTAAAAATACATTCATTGATGAAATAAATGGCAAGAATTTTCTTAAGCAAATAGCTGTTTAGTCTACCTAATCGTATAACAACCGACGTTTCGATGAGTCGCTCATCTTTTTCAAAGGCTACAATAACAGTTGATTTTTTATAATTGGAGAATTCTATATGTATAAAGTTATAACTTACTTTAATACGGTAAAATATGGTAAAACATTGTTGATTAAATTCTAAATTCAACCATTAAACCAATTAGGTTGAAGAAGCTAACATATATGTTAGATGTTAAATATCGAATAGGAGAAAAATTTGTTGTTTGAAAATTTAAAAATTTTAAAAATTGAAATGTTAAAATATTAAAATAACATGTTTCCTATTTGAAAACTGCAGTGGGAATGAATATCAAAGTGTATGGTGGAAGAGCACGCCCGTGAATAGTTGTTATTTATATGGAAAGAAAAAAATAATTTCTTGTGTATGAAGTAATGTATTAAAAATCTATATGTTGGTTGTATATAGTGACGTGAATTTGAAATTACTTAAAAAGCAAAAAAAAATACATTTATTGTTTTGCTCTCCCCAATTTTTTAGTATCAGCTATTAGTCAAATGAAACACTTCATGTCGATGTTCGGAGTAGCGCATTTGAAAAGGTTTTTGTTCGGATTATAGAAACGAAATAGTTGTTCGGATTACTGGAGGTTCTGATTACCGGGAGTTCGGATTATCGAGGTTGTACTGTATATCTACGGTGTATGTATCCCGTACCTTACTTCACTAATCGGTACTGATCGGTGACTGACCAATGTGTTAACTGAACACGATCATTCCTGGAAGTTGTCAGCCATCCCAAATTGCATGTGAAAATTGGTTTAAGAAAAGCAGAAAGAGATATATAAAAGTATTCATTTGTTACAATAACGTAAAATACAAACCTGCTCTTAACAATGGATGTATTAACGATGTAATATATATTTATATAAATACATTTAGGATATATGTAATAATGCTTTTCCCACATTCAGAAATATTCAACCACACGAACAAACTGGTTTCTAATTGATCAACGAATCAATCAATTATCACAGAAGATAGTGAATAGCAACTAAAACATTTATCAGATAAGTCCAATCATCATAGAATTCAAGAAAGTTGCACGTAATATATACTACAAAATATTCAGTAATTTGTAACAGCACCTCAACAAGCAAATTTTAGAAGAATCTATAGAAATTATCTAGAAATTTTAGAATTATTGTTGGTTATGTAAGTTAGTTGTTTAACTGTTCAATCTTGTAATTTGTAATTAATTTTATTAGGTCATAGCCAGGGAAACAACAGATAAATTAACGCATTAAATGGGAAATTTTGTTCCTGAAGGTGTTATATCAATTTTTGTTATGACTGTGGTACTTGCTTAAATTATGGCAAATAATGCGAATAATAGCGAGCTTAAGACGTTAACTTGTCAAATTGGACATCAAAAATAGGAGAAAAAGAAAACGTATTTGAGTTCTTTAATGTTATGGAAAAAATTGTCGATGAAAACAAAATTGATTCTACTGGAATGTATAATGTAGATGAATTCGGCGTGAGCACAGTACAAACAAAATGCAAAACAGTTCAAGCAAGAAAAGGTAAGAAACAGATTGCTGCTGTGTCAAGTGGTGAGAGAGCGGTAAATACCACCATTGTATGCTGCACAAGTGCATCTGGGTCTCCTATGCCACCCATGCTTATTTTTAAACGGAAGTTGATGACGCCAAATTAAAATGGTACTTAAATGGTGCAAATTAATTGGTGCTCCACTGGGCAGTATCGTCACAGTTTCTGAAACTGGCTATATGCCCACTGATTTGTTTTTCATGCGATTGAAATACTTTATTGGCACAGTTAGACTAACTCCAGAAAAAAGGTTATTAGTTCTAGACGTACACACGACTCATTCAAAATGCCTTGAAGCTTTGGAGTTATCCAGAACTCATGGCATAATCTTACTGCAACTCCTTGGGCGCACAACGCACCGTATCTAACCCTTGGACCGGACATTCTTTAAGCCATTTAACGGATTTTACAACCAGGCTATTCAAAAGTGGCTGCGTACTAACTCTGGGTTGTATGTGACCCAATACCAAGTGTCTCGTATTGTAACAGAAGCATATGGAAAAGCAGCTACCATCGAGAAAGCGATGAATCGTTTCAAAGCGTGTGGGATTTGGGCGGTGGATCGCTCCGTTTTCAAGAAATGTGACTTTTGCCCTTCTGAAAACCTTACTTCTGACAACACTAATAAGACTACTACGCCTGTAGATATGGTTCAAAAGCCTCCACAAATTGCACAAGATGCAAATACAGGAACACCTAACGCGCCTAATGGTTCTTTGGATATTGTTTGGCCAAACATCCCAAGATGAAGCAGACAGACCTTCTCTAAAGTCGACGGAGTCAACTTTGAAAATTTCCATTGAGAAGATTTCTCTTATTACCAAAAACATACGGCATTATTTTTGAAAATTTCAAAAAACATGAGAAAAATTATTTTTGAGTTTTGTACAAATTTTCAATTCTCCAGGACAACATTCACTTAATCAACTATGATTTGCATTTTCTCTTCAGATGTTAACATTGTTTAATTTATCAAACAATATTGAATGCTCTTGCAACATAATTGTTAATAACTGCTATAGTGATGTGACGGAGATTCTACTTATTTTTTCAGATATTTACAGTGCAATTCGTTTATTTATTTGTGTAAAAAAATAGTTATATAGCGGTTTAACTAAATTCCAAAAAGCCACGTATTTATTAACCAATTAGAAGAAATGATGACATGGATTGTGTATGTACCATCTTTTTAAATCAAATACAAATTTTTCAGCCGGTAATTATCATTTAGTAAATAAGGCTTTTTCCTTAACGCAAATGTCATTTCTTTAAAACCGAGTACTGCTTTGATGAATTTCTTCAGAGTAAGCAAATTTGCATTAAACCACAGTATTTGTTTACTAAATACACATTCTCCGGTGAAAAATTCTCATTTAATTTTATCAACTGGAAATATTATTTAATTTCAATGCCTAAATTTACCATTCCAATTAGATTTGTACAAACCTCTTCTTGCACGTAATTACAACACATATATTTATGCTGGCAAGTGTAGCAAAAAGAAATGGTCACTATTGGATAGTAAGCATTAATTACGTATTTATCATTTCTATATATACAATAGAACTCTTACAATGTTGAAATTAACGTTTGTAAGACATAATAATAGTAATTTATATTATAAGCACTTAATTGTCTCCTTAAGTGGTTTGTTATTTTTCAACGTATAATGACATAATTTTTTTGTTAGATATATGTATCTATGTATATATATTTTTTTGATTTACGCAAGCTAGACCATCTGGTCAAATTTGTTAAAATTATATTTTTCTACAGACACTGTAAAATACTGACATTATCCATTCGATTAAAAATTTGTTCTACAAGTAGCTTTGTCAATATATTATGTATGTATGTATATTGGTCAAACAGTATCATCTAAATATGTCCTTTCAAAAGCAACTAAGATTCATTTTACGCCAATATTTTTTGTAAATGTATTATTTCAATATGTGGATTAATGATATCAAAAGTTTGCGTTGAATTAGTATCAAGCTTTTCCTAAATAAATATCAGAATCCATTTTGCAGTAGTTTGCACCTTGGCTATTTAAAAAGAATGCGATCGGATATCCGGCACATTAGAAACAGTGAGATTTTTTTGATATGTTTTTGCGTTGACAAACTCGATAATTTTCAACGAAACTTTAGAGAATGGTTCATAATAAATAATCTAATGACAAATGACGCGATATTTTTGGAATTTTGAAAGCTTGTATTTACTTATTATTACATAAAACTATGAAAGATAATTGCCATAATTTCAACAAGTATATAGATCATATAAAATGTATCATATTAAATATGTGTAACTAAGAAAACATATTTAGCTAACTAGTAACGTTGCATTTTGTTGCACTACAAATATGAATGTATAGATATACTACATTCTATTTCAGAGAGAATCAGTAGGTTACGTCGCAGCCTATAGCAGTCACCGAAAATCAGACCATGTGGTGTGACTTTAAACCCAATCGCATGCGCTCCTTTTAAATCGATTTTCGCGCGAACCTTACTACGTTTACTTCCCGTTTCTAAATGTAAAATTAATACAGATATTATCTAATAGTATCATTAACAGTGTTCCTATCACTTATATGCAAGGAAATGACTGTATTTGTTGTAATGAACCACATGAATTATCGATCCGGATATTTTGCACAGACTCATACTAACCAGTAGAATGCTATTTTATCCCCATGTCCGTTCCTAATGTTTCTGTCTAGTACATTGTAGCAAATATTGGTGGTTGCTCCATCAAACCATTTCGTATAAATAGGACCTTTCCTTACATCGAAATTGTAACGAAAAAACTTATCGTATTTAAACGGAGTTTCCCAGTAAAACTGACTGGCAATATCGCCCCAAAATTCTTCTGGATTATCGATCGATTTATTATGCATTTCCTTATACTCCGCAAACGACGACACATAAGCGTTTTTAGATAACGCTTTGTCAGGCAAATAAACAGACTTCTCTGATGGCATTGTAAATGTAGTAATGATAGTCCCACTACTCGAGGTCTCGAAATATACACACGACACTCGCGCCTACACTATGACTTCGCGGAACGTTTGGCTGCTTTACTATTTACTTCTCGAGTGCTTCTAGTTACCTCTCTCTAGCTACCCGATAATAACACTGGTCAGATATTCACGATTGCGCAGTTATATACCTGCGGGAGCGCTATTATCGAAAATAATTCATAATAAAGCAAGCTCTAGCGTAAAGCATCAATAGACTGAATGTTAATTAATGATTAGTGCAATATTTTTTCCCATTAGATTAGGATGTAGTTATCATATCTAATTACATATTTGTAACTACAGTATTTAACTTAATAAAAAAAAGAACAATGCTTACATGTAATTATAGTTTGGTTACCAAAACAAGGTGAACATGTTGCTTTTATCATTTGTTATTGTTTGAAAATATGTATCGTGTCAAAATATCGAGTTTTACTTTTGGCGTATTTTGTGTACAAAAACGTACGCTCTCTTTAATGCTACCATGCTCAGACCTGTAGCATGCTTACTTTTACCTTAATTAATTCTTAAAATGAAGGAAATGTTAAGATGTTTTAATGTTTTGTCAAGACGAAAATCTAGATGGTTTACTTAATGTTTATTAATAAATTAATTGGTATCTTGTTTCCTCTTTTTAGGCAGTTGTGCTGTAGGTTTTGGCGTTGCCATATATGCTTTAGAAGAATCTGTCACCAGACTTCTAACGTGTCTGTAAAGATACCATTGCCGTTCTAGTGATAGTCCTGATGGTTCATTTATTTCTGGCATTAAATCATCAAGGGATTGTAATAACAATGTCGATTGATCGAATTCCTCTGTATCAGCAAATAATGTTGTCTTCACTATCCCTTTGCGGCAAATATTGAAATGGTGAAACTTCGTAATCTTCGGAAGTGGTTTGAAGAACTTTCTCAAGTATATATCCCATCGATATCAAGTAACATTCTTGTCAAAGATGTCTTTATTATGACCGCTAGGTGATAAAGCAACCACATAGTTAATTAAGTCGTCATGAGTGTCTATATTAGTAGCAGGGTATTTAGACTTAACTACACCAAAAAGTCTATCTGGAGAAAGTTTAAAAGAATTGTTTTGTGTTTGCCCTTTTCTACTCCCCACAGAAAATAATGCAATACAGCATTATTTTTCTTTTGGTCGATACAATTATCTGCAAATAAGATAAGGGTGTCAATCGGTAGTGACGTTTCTAAATAATTGTGCAGCCAACTGATTACACAATTGGGCCCCTTTCTTTTATGTTATCGGAAGTTTACGATAAAATGTAATTTTTGTCAATGCAGCATACGCGAAGCTTGAACACATTAACAGCCGTTATCTCGCAAATTTGTTTTCGAACGATAGGTCCCTTTTCGTGTCGCTAATTTGCCGAAATAAATACTCATTTCGATGTATGAGCAAAGTGAAATGTTCAGTTGTTGAAAATATGTTCTATTTCGGCATATGCCTAAGTTAATTAACCCATATGCCGTAAATTACATTTCGCAAACTGAGCAATCAGTAATTGCTCAAATGCCGAAGATGAATAATGTGCAGTTCCCGATATATTGCGTTATTTTTGTTTGCTGTTTTTTAAAGCTTCAGCTTGTCATTTCATGAACAAAACGAGATAGAAATTTGACAGACATGAACGAAACAACAAGATCATCGATAACACAGAACAACAGATTTTCATTTTTTTTTATTTTTCTTTATGAATTATATACAAACTTATTTTGTTTTATAATCCTAATAATTATTATAAAAGCAAATATCTTCTATCACGTCTGGTATTATAAACAAATGAAATTCATATTGATCATACAATACTAACACTAACTAAGTATATGCTATTCTTGGACGTATTTAGAAAGTCTTTCCTTTCACATTTCTTTTATATTGGGATGAAGAATATTCCGAAATTAAAGTCCAACAGTAGTCAGCAAGCATCTCGCTATTCTACTTGCCCTGATAGCGTTTTTCAATAGTGGAAATATCCTAATGAAATCTTACCCAATGCTCGTCATTAACATCGCCAAGAATTGGAGGGGGGAGAGGGGGAAGAAGTTCAGGTGCGAATGCTAGAAATGTCTTTGTACAGCAAAAGTAGCAGTCTGTCGAATAATCCTTTTGTTCTGGCCAAATCATAGGCCTACCAAATGGCATAGCTATGCTCTTACTTTTTATCCAGCTCCTCAAAGTAACAGCACATCGTGCACAGACATTGTGAGGAGTCCACAACTTGTCTTGATTTGTAATTTTTGATTTAAAATAAAGGTTATACGATTTTTCTATTACCGGTGTAATATTTCGTCTATACTGTTGAACGGTGAATTCTCCACATACATACATAAATACATAACAAAAACTGTTAGGATTGTTTACACACCTATGGGACATTGCGAATTCAATAAACGTTTAACTAATGTTACTACCATACATTGAGTCAATTTGAATCGAATAACGTGTCTGTAGGGTCTTATATATACTACCATATGCACAGATCTATTGATTCCTTGATTTGATTGGTACTAGAGAAAAAAAGAGTGGTTTAACGACTATGACGTACAAATGAAGCCCAAACATGTCAAATCCTGTTCACACATGCCCGTTATCATGATAATAATTTGATAGTGTCTTTTAACTTACTCATAAAAAATATCTTTAGACATAGAGTACATTTAATACATACATATACATATGTATAAAAAAAAACATTTCTCAGAAACCTGACGTAATAGACAATTTTTGAAAATATTTTCAGAATTAAAATGAAAAAGTTCATAACGTACACGTATCAGAGTGTAAGAAAAAAAGCCGGTTTCAGGAAATTCTTTCCTATTTGGACGTCATTGATAATTTACAAATTCCTAAAGGAAACAAAGATAAATTTTATAAGCTTCGATGAATAGTGGATAACCTAATCTACAATTTGCTCAAGTATGCGGTACAATCGATGATTTTATGATAGGATTCAACGGCGGTCTAGTCTGAAACAGTGCAATCTTCTAAAGCCCATAAAGCGATGCTAAACATTGTGATATTTCGTAAACCAGAAAGGGTATCAAATTATTTCATATTTATCAAGGAATAATGCTGAAACTGAGATTAACTTTCTAAAATTTGGTTATTTCGGCTTTGACAATAATATATATTTGCCCAACAGAAAAAATCCAATACAGGACAAAATGAACATGTATAATACATACATGGATTATAAATATAGAAATATAAATATACAAATAAGAATAATTACGTAGCTCTGAATGTTATGAATTAGTTTTTTGTTGTAAATATATCGTTAAAGATTTGATTAGCATTATTAGCAGAATGTACCATTGGTGCTCTTGCAAGTACGTTAGTTCTGGCAGTTGGTATACTAAAAGACTGAGGGGCTCTGGACACCAGCCGTGGCACTAAGAAATTAATTTTGGCCAAAAGATAGGAGCAATCTACTACATTGTGAATTATGTTTCTAATCAAAATTGCATTAATTCTATTTCTTCTAGTAGATAAAGCTTCAAACATGTGTTTCGTTAGAAGATGTTGATATTCTATGTTGCGATCAGGATAAACTCCATCTGTTTTAAAGCTCAAATACTTTAAGAACTTTCTTGAACTCGTTCGACGATGTTATTATGAACATCATAGATGGGATACCATATAGAAGATCCATATTCTAGTTTACCAACCACACATACAAAATATAATAACTTGATTGCAGTGAGGTTGTCAAAATCTCTGCACATTCTAAATATGAATCCTAAAGACCTACGCGTTGATTGAATGATGTGTAGAACGTGATCATTAAAACTAAGTTTTGCATCGAAAACCACAACAAGGTCTAAATGTTTCTTTCTGAAGTAAAGGATGTTCATAGATGGTGTAAGAGATACTGAAAGCATTCACTCCTCTGGTGTATCTTACAAAACAGCACTTGGAAATATTTAAAATTAGTTTATTGTTTCTGCACAATTCATAAATAATGTTTAGGTTTGATTGAAGAAAGTTACCGTCTAAGTTACCATAGTCTTTTACTAAAAAGGATGGTATGTTATCATGGCCTGCCGTGAATTTATTCTTCAGGTGCTTGATGGATTCATGTACATCGATATTAGTTGTGATCCTTGTTACACAGATTGGTGGAAGATCAGAGTCACAGTCTGGGAGTGCAGATTCAGGATTTCCTGGCAAATAGTGTCTGGCAAAAATTGCGACAAAGAAATCATCAATGGATTGTGGATCATTGTATTCATTTTGATCATCAAGTAATTTGTCAGGGATTCTGGTAGTCGAACTTTCAGAGTGTATACATTGCCAAAAAGAGTTGGGATAATCAATAATTTGATGTTGCACCCTATAGATGTAACTGGTAAATGCATTAGATATCTCAGATTTCACTATGCGGCGAATCCGTTGAAATTCCATTTTATAGTAAGTATTATCGGTCCTCTTCCATTTCGTATGCTGCTTCGTCTTCAAATTTCGCTTTATGGCAGTACTAAACCACGGAGGATAACTAACTTTATTAGAAAAGGAATGGGGAATAACTTGCAAGATACTTTGCGACAATTGCTTTACTTTTATTGCGTTGCTGAAAAATTTAAATAACTGAAGATACCTTAGTGAGTGGTATCGTAAAAAGTAACAGGAGTATTCCTTCGAAGATAAATTTCTACAAATGGAAAGATAATCGAATTGTATCGCTTCGAATTACTATGATAATGAAGCATTATCGATTTTAGGAAAGCAAAACGATGGAACATCCATATCCGCAGTTTACTGGCGTCGACTACGGCGATCAACTTAGACAATCTTACTGTACTGACAGAAAGTATAGAAAATGATGGCACCGACTTTTTCTTGATATGTTAGATATCACTTGTGCAAACAGAATATACAATCAACAGAATAATGAAAACAAGTTTTCGAAATCATGTGTTAAGAAGCGACCTTTAACTTTGAGTCCTTCGAAGTTAGTACCAATGAGGAAAACAAAATATAGCGTTCCATGTGAAATTGTTAGGTCATTTTGGTGTTATCGAGAGAAGTGCGAATTTTGCTCAAAGAAGAATATAGAATCTTTGCATTCTGAATGTACGGCATGTGGAGTATTCGTTTGTTGTAATGATTAGAAAAACTGCTCCGCTTTATTTTATTAATGTTCTGCAATTTATTATAAATTGCGAAATTTGTAGATTACCAATTTAATAATAATATAATATGTGTGTTAAATGTATTATAAATAATATAACTTGGGAAGGTTAAAATAATTTACATTTCTGGTTTTTTCAGTTACACCGGAAAATTGTAATAACTTCCTTATTTCAAATAGAATTACCTATTTATTTCTATTGGCGAGACAATTCTAAGATTACTTTATCTAATAAACCTTGCATATAAAACTAGCTTTTTTTGAATTATCATTTTTTGTCAAAAAATTGAATACTGCAGGCTATTATAAACAACTGCATCTCTAAAAAACTAACGTATGTACAGATTTGTAATTTTAGGTAATTATTTAGAAAAGGACTGTGTTGTATGAAATACAGTATCATAAGCTTTACAAAACAATACTGGGTGTTCAGAATAAAATTTCAAGGTTTTTATAAAGAAAATATTGATTGATGATTGATGATCTTATTATTTCAAAGAACAATTAATATTTTTTAATAGTAAATTGAAAGCACCTAGCACGAAATTATTACCTGTAAAATTTCAAAGTCGCAATTCTTATTATTTCCCTATATCCTTTTAGCTGAATCTCGCCGTGACCTACCTTCTATACTAAAGTATGAATATGACCTTATATATATTGCAAGGTTTTATCCTAGGGCCACTTATATATCTACAGTTTATCTGTATCATATAGCTGTTTTCGATTAAGAAGTATTCGAATATAGAAAACTGCACGAAAAAATGCCAATGGAGAATGTATGTTTCAATTAAAAGCCTCGATCTAAATTCGATTTATTTTATTTCTGACAGGTTACATACATAAGTTTGATTTTTTTGTATCTTTATTTCTATAAACATTGTATATTATAATACAGTATACTGAGAATAGTAGCAGTAACTTCCTAGAATAGATTGAACACAACAATTGAACTTAAACAAACTTTAACTAATTTGTGTTTTGATTTCATTTTATATTTCTATTTGTACAGAGCTGGTCCTCGTAAGTACATACATAAAAATTGAACAAGTGCTTAGGCGGCTGCTCAGTGATATAGCAGATTGCTAGGATGCGAGTTTCCATTCTCCGAAAGAATGGTAACATTTTTTTTGGAGTATTGGATCCACCTATCACTCGCTGCTGAGAGCAAAATGATTAACAGCGCAGCATTATGAACGGCGATGTAGTGCTGAAACAATGCCATTTGAAGATATTTATACACACACAAAACTACACAGCAAGAGTTTCCGCGATAGTCAGAAAATATACATATCTTAAAAAGTCGCTGCAACTAGCATCTATCACAAATAAAAAAAAATATATAAAATGAAAAGAAAACTATTTATAGAGAAAAAGTAATAAAGAAAGGAGTCCTAAAATAGAGATAATGCATGAAAAGAAGTAAATCCATATTATTTGTGTAGAAAAATTAAAAGAGATTAGATACAACGAAAATACATTTTTCCTCTCTATTTTCCGGATTTACATATAATAAATAGGTAACAAATTTTGTCCGAGACATCTGTTGTCTGAAGCATGCGGTATCTATTTTAGGTTTGTGGGTGCATTACAAGGAAAATTTTCTTGTTAAATGTAAAGTATTCAAAGAAAAAATAAGTACAAAATAGCGAAATACTTTAACTACTAAAATAACTAATTGTGAAGAATATAAATAAAAACATATGTGATATAAGAAAGAAAAAAATACATTTCTATGCAATTATTTCGTATCTGAACACAAGAATCGGCGAAAGCTCAAGCTCGTTGTTATAATTTCAAAATTACATTTATCTGCTATTTTTACTAATTATGAGTATATAATAGGTAAATAAAATATTTCTATTGTCATTAGAAGGTGTACATCGATCAAAAAGATTTTAATATTGTGTTATCTACTTTACCTTACAACTGACCTAAAACTTTCATGTTAAATGTGTACTTGTAGAAATCATATGAACCATGTTCACTGTTGAACAGTCAGCAAAGAGATGGACTGGAGTTTCCTCCGCACTCCCACAGTTTCTGCATAGGGGAGAGTTTATTATGCCCATGCAGTGCATGTATTTATTCAGTGCGCAGTGACTGGTTGAGATCCCTGTGAGTAACTTTAGCCTATGTCTGCTCATAAACACTTCCTTACGCAGTCTTTTCTCATACCAGCAGATCCCGAGAGTTTTACAGTGTTTGATGCCGGCAAGTGCATTCCAGTAGAAGCAATGCGTAGCAGCGAGTTTGGATCCGACGAAGGCTTGGATGCCACCGTAAGAATTCCCACACGTCGGTTCTGGACCTATGAATGGTCGTTCGCTGGCACCTCCTGCGAGCATGTCACCCATTTCATTGCCTCTAATTCTAGAGTGACTTGGCACCTATCTCAGCGTGGTACTGTGATGTTCCGCCAATTTTACAAGAATCCTATGGCAATCTAATACTACCTTGGAGTCAAACCTGATAGTCTGTAGTGCTCTTAGAGCAGCCCAGCTGTCAAACAAGATTTCTACCGCTTCATTAACCTGCGGGCGGTTTAAAATGCCTCTGCGCAGGTCTGGATGGCATCCATATCTCCAAATTCCAATTCCCGTGCCGTTTGGCGTTTTAGAGGTATCCAGAAACCAGCGGTATAATTCCCGTCTCGATTTATAAACGAGAATTTTTGCGGTTTCTCTGCTGGAAATGTTTACATTGTATATCCCCACTGAAACTGAAAACGGGTGAGGTCTATCCGCCCTCATGGACAGTGGTGCGTCTGCTGGATATAGGTAAAGATGCTAGTGTGATCTCTCGTTTTATCGGAGAAACCCTTGCATCCACATTTTAGTCTATCTCCTAGCGCAGCTTCTGTCCACAGCACGAGCTGCAGCGGAGGAAGCGCAAGGATCGTTGAAGTCGGTGCCGAAAACAGGGCCCCCATGATGCCTAAATAGGCAATCCCCTGGACCTTACTAAATGCGTTGGTCGCATAGCCCAAAATAGATTATTTGTGCCACCAAACCAACGATGCATAAGTTATAGAAGGTACTATAACTCTCGTGTACACCCAGTGTACCATCATAAGTGTTAGCCGCCCAAAAGGCTCTCGTGGCTTTATTTGTTACACGCTCAAGGTGCGGTTTCTACGTCAATTTGGCGTCCAAAGTCCTAAAGACATTAGTTTTTGTTATACAGAATTGAATTACTTCTACATCACTATCTTTATTAAGCCCTAATAATTTAGTTTCTATTACAACTTTATTAAATATTTTATGCGTTTGCACATCGCATTAAACCCGGCATACCAAAGTTTACAAAACAAAATTTGGTAATTTATCTTCTGGTGAAGTTAATATTTCGTTACTTGTAAGCTACAAAAAAAGATGACTTGAAGATTTTCAACTGGGTAAAATATATAATGTAAATATACATGTGCTAGTATTTTGCATACTCATTCCGGTACACAACAAAGTGGGAGCCAGCATTAACTACGCCGTTCTGGAAAAGAAGTACCATTATTGGGGAAGTTTAGGTTGTGCTATTTTTTGCGCGGTGGTTCTAGCTGATGCCAGTTAAGCAATCAGGTGCTAACTTTAGAAAAAAAAAATGAATTGAAGAGGTGGGGTGGTGGGAAGGGGAAAGGGGAGAAGTTTATGGTTATTTCTATATTTTAACTTTTTTTTTTTTGAGAAAAATAACTTTGTCATACCCGACAAAGTTGACATAGCGTTAACTTAGCCCGAAAGAAGTATATTCGCACCGAGATTGATTCTTGGAGCACAGTGAATGATAAACACGGAGAACACAGTCATCAGGAGAGTCCATCTGTGCAAAAGAGATATCAAGGCAAACAAAATCCTAATATGCTGACCTATTGTTGTTGGGCTAGCAAGAGGGATGCTCTGCAGATGAAATATAGCAGATAATCATGTCTTACTTTCTAGATGAGGCAGAATGCTTGGCGATTGAATAGTTATTCATATAAAGTTTACCTTGTTGCGCTTAAAATATATCTGTGAGTGAAAGGAGTTAAGTAATTTCACACATATTTTTTAATAATAATAATAATAATAACTTTATTGTCCAACAGTGTACACCAGTTCAGGACAAGCATTACATACAAGCAATCTTTAATACAACTATCCAAGCAAGCAAACGTGCAAGGAAAATAAGAAAAATCGATTTCACTTATAGAATAACAACATCCACGCAAAACACACAATGCAGAAACAAGTTGATTAGACCAATAAGGCAATCAGTAATACATAAAAAGCATCGTAGGTTAGCACAAATCAAGATCTTAAGCTTAATCAAAGCACTAGTAATTAAGAAGCAACAGCTCCACTATTATTAATTATAACTACTTCATCTTATACTGTACGAAGAGCATGCGCAGTATACAAAAATTATATTATGATACAAGTCATACAGCTACAGTAGCATTCAGCAAGGCAAGGATGCAAACACAAAAGGTGAAGGAAAGAGATAGGCAGGAGACTATTCGAGTTGTAATACAATATCAGACAGTGGAGAGTAAAATATATCAACATTAGGACCAATAGCATTAAACGTGTTGCACATAGACACTAGAGGCGATCTATACAACATATTAGTGTATCCTCTAGGGCAATAAAATAAATTGTTTGGACGTGAGTTTACTCGCGGAACAAGAAAATTGAGCTGCCGCAGCAGATCCGGGCAATCCATTTTATAGTGCACCAACTTATATAAGAAAGTGACAGCAGAAATTTTACGCCTAGTTTCTAGCGATTGCATATTAAATTTACCGCAAAGCACAGTATAAGTTCCGCGAGCCGGATAAACACCCTCAGTTTTAAAAAAGAGGTATTTGAGAAATCTACGTTGAATATTCTCCACCGAATTCGTGTGTATATTGTAGATTGGGAACCACACTATAGCACCATATTCAAGTATACTGCGGACAAAAGCATTGTATAAAGTTATTAGGGTGCAAATATTTACAAAATCTCGAGTGTTACGCAATACAAAACCCAATGCTCTAAAAGCACGTTTCGTCATCTCCTCTATGTGAGGAATGAAGCTGAAACGATAATCAAAAATAATTCCAAGGTCTTTAACAGTCTCAACGCGTTGAATTGTAATGCCATCTATACTGTAACTGAAAAACATTGGGTATTATTTTAATTGAATTGTATTAATAAGGCAGAAGGTTATGACAATTTAGGTTATTAATATTTTTATGAGGTTTAATGCAAAGTGAATTACATCAAATAAGGAATATTTACCAGCTCATTATATGTATGCTAGCACTTGCCATAAATACAGCGCAAACAAAGTTAATGTTACAGTTTAATTGAAAAGCAAAGATGAGATTTAAAGTTTAATTACACGACTGGGTACAGTTAACACTACTACAAAATCAATTACACAGACTTTAAATGATTTTTTCATGATAAAGATGAGAATATTATATATCACAGAAATAATAACACATTTTCTACATATATTTAGAGGCAAGTACATACATTATATTCGCAAGATCAACAAGATTTCGGGCTGTAACGCTCCTGGATTTCTATTAACACACTTGAAAAATAGCAATAATGAATCTCACACAATATTATAACTTAGAAAATGTTATCAGGAATACTTTTCAATAGTCTCATCAACAAAGAAATTTCAGGTTAACTTTCTGAATGAGATTTTGGCGGTGTCACAGTAACGTGATAGATATTTTCAGCTATTTTGTGATTATGAATTATGCTAAACTTAAACTTGAAACATATGCAGTTATGAACAAAAAAGGAACAGAAAATTCATATAAAGCAAACTTGTGACTAGAAATTTTATACATTATAATATAATGTATAAAATTATATTATATATATTATATTCAATACAATTCCTAAGACTTTTTTTTCAAAAACTTCCCAATACTATTCTGTTATAGTTTTTGAGAGACACACAGGTATCATACCACGTAGTGATACAGCAATTTATTAGTTTCGTAAGATGTTGTACAAACTTCGCAATATAGGAACTTCATTTCCTTTGAAGAACCGGTAAATTTTTCTTCTCACAATATTAAAATCGCACATACTATTTTTTTTCGATTGTCCCTTGTTCTTCCTTGTTTTTCGTTTATCAAATAAACCATTCTAAATGATGTTTTGGACTGTCCTGTAAGATATTCCGTTAATTTCGATGTTCTAACAATTATCTCTGTTTTCCTCCGATAATTCTCATTCTCAAATTATTGTGCACCTAAAGGATTATCAACATCAGCTTCTATCGCATCACTACTTTCACTTAGGGGAATATTACTACCCGCGAATATATCGTTTCTTGAATCTGTATACTACACAATAATCACTTGGGTTACGTATGCTTAATCTACCTAATGCAATATTTACGCAGTTGTACGCACAGACATTCTACATATTTTACCAAGATCAAATTAGTGATAGTTTCTTACAATGACAATTTTTTTAATTTACTACTTTTAAGAGTTTAGAATGTACGTAGTCTGTACAAAACATGTATGTATGTATATCAAATTCAAGGTTTGTTGTTTGTATCTTTTTTTGTAAGTTGTAGTAGTTTTCTTAAAGGAATTTATCTAAGCAAATTTTTCTTTTTGTTCATATCTGTGTCCTTGTTCTACATCTTTCAGTACAAGTAAATGACCTAGGTAGATGATAAAATGCTATACAGGGCCTATATGAAATAAGAGGACAACGAATGAAACATGGAAAGATATACATATTACATCAATTTCATTTTTAAGAAAAAAACTTTTTAGCTTTATTGTTTTTATCTTTTGAAGTTTTTGCACTGTGACGCCATAGATTTTTTAACTGATAACATTTTGTTTCGAAAGAAATTTGGATTTTGTAAAGAGAAACTTTTTTGAGATGAATGATTCTGATGTACCCGTTAACGCTGTCTGTGTGTGTATAGCAAAAATCAATATTAAATCCTAAATACATATATCTACAAGTGCGCTAACATGTGTAGTGTATTAGATAATATAGTGGTAGTTGTATTGACTGCAAAAGAATTGTTTCAGAAGTATCGGTACTTGTGTGCGTTAGAAGAAAAGCTACCCTTCCTATTATACTTTTATTTTGATAATGTTTAAACATGTAAAATGCTACAAACAAGAGAAACTTGCAGTGGAAGACATAATTAATTTGCATAACCAAAGATTGTCGAAATAATTGGAAAACCATAGGCACGCTATATGATTCAAAGTAGCAGGTGACAATCTACCATCTACGAGAGACAGAGTAAATTATGAATGATGTGTGTAACTTGACTAACGCAATATCTTACAATATTGTAACGTTTTCGGGGTTTAGATAAATGTTCAGACGATATTTCGTAAAAACAACGATTTATTTCGAATGATAATAATAACGTGGTAACAAATAAAACAATAACGATTGACTAACACTAAAAGATTATTTATGTCCGCGCACTATTTACTTCTACAATATTTATTTACACTTGTCGAAGTTCGGTAATAGACTGTCCCCTCGGTCCAGTCTCGACCCCTTTTTATACAATCTTGGTGTATCTCGAACATTCTATACTCGAATAATCTAGAACTTTTCTAGAGGTTTTCTAGAATTCGAAGTTCTCCCGAATAAGTCATAGGCGTACGGCCGTAACAATATAATTGTAAAATTTTATAGTTATTATCAGTAATTTGCTAGTAATTCGTAGTCAACGATGAGTACAATGGCTGATGCGATAATATTAAAGTAAATCAAGTACCGGTCTCTGATTAAACCACTTACAACACAAAAAGTCAAAAAATCATCCATGAAGAGATAGTGACCGTTCAAAACAGTTCTGTGCTTTCATCATCTATAGTTTGCAACTGCATGGTCAAGTAAATTGGAAAGGGCCAGGGAGAGTTCTGAAGATGACCCTCGGTTGAGCTGTTATAGAAGAAAATGTTGAAAATGTGAAAACAATTTTATTGGAGGATGCAAATGCTGACACCGCGACAGAAACAAATGCGAACATTCAAGTATGCTCGACCGAATTGTTACTGGATATGACACTTATGGGGATTACTACGACCTGGAAGTAAGCAGGAATCCACACAGTGACATAAGAAGGGCATAGAGCCTCCAAAGTAATTTATTGTCACTTCGTTTGCCGGAAAAGTTGTGACTAAAGTGTTTTGGGACTCAGGAAGAATTTTGTTGATGAAGTACGTTAAAAAAGGTGAAACTATAAACATATTATGCAACCACATTGCGTAATTTAAGACAATTGGATAAAGAAAAAAAGACGGAGTAAACTGCCGGCTCATCGGTGCTTTTGTGTTTTTTCATGTAATGTCGCAAAGAGCCTACTCTACGACGTTATAAGTACGACTCACTACAATTAGCTTTCCGCTGACTTACAGTTGTATAATTATAGTAAATAGATAATAAACACATTAACTTAACAAACATTTACTACATAATAATACTTCAACATAATTCTCTAGTTCTAGTAATCATTAATAAAAGGAATTTACAAAAGAATGTATTAACGAAAATACAACAACATAATACTTAAAGCTGTTGCTTTCATTTGCCGTTAGTACGCCGCTATGCACTATGAATACGACCAGAAATATAGCTCTTCGGCCCGGGAAATGTGAAATGCTGGCAGTATTTCATAAATTCTGTGAAAATAGAAATGATATATTCACATCCTATGTCAGCATGTTATGTTTACTTAATTTTTATCATATAGTCTCAATATAATGTAGCTTGTTTGTAATCTGGAATGGTGAATATGAGATAGCTCTGTCAAGATGATTAAGTTTCCATTTGGTCTGAAAGGATATAATTCAATATTGTCTTATATCCGCAAACAAACAACAATGCCGTGACATTACAGTCTTCGCACATGACACCGGCTTTTGAGCTGAATAAATATCTTGAATACGTATATTGATTTTCCTATTCTTAATCAATTTAAAACTCGACGCAAAACCTGCTTCGTCATTGTAGTTGTTTATTTATGATGTAATATGAAACTGGTTGAGAGCTTTTCTGAATAAATGGGGTGACGGATGTGTTTAGAAGAAATCATATTAGCTGTTTCCGCCTAAACGAACTGCTTTAATGGTTAAGTACGATACGAATTATTTATAATCATGACAAGTACAAATAAGTACCAAACAAAAGAGAATTTTACATATTTCTTTTCAATTTGGTTTTGGTAAGACCTCGCTTTAGATGTCGCAACGTTCTTGACCATTTTTATTGCACAAGACAAAAAAATGTCCTGTAGAAGTATAATATTAGAAATTAATTCCAACATGTTCAAATTGAAGCTCTTTCAATGCCAATAGTAATTTTAAGTTTATAGCATTACATTTTTGCTTCTAATTGGAAGATTTGGCGAGTAATTTACTTAATGCAATGGTGTTGCTTTAATATTTTCATCTTGTGTGAATAAATATCGGGTTTTATTTCATTTTCGATTTTTTTACTAAATCTGAGGTGGATACAGGAGCTAGATATGCAACTAGCACCTGCATACCTGTCACACCACACGTCAGATACAGACGGCCATGAGAAAATTGGAGATGAAATCAAGATTTCCCGAAAAGAAGACTCTGCCATTATAATCGAAATATAACCGTATAAGGAGAAAGCGCGAAAGAGCGATTTTCTGGCTAGAACACCTTTCAGCCGTTTCACTTCGAACAATCGAAACAACTCCGGTTAAAAGAGATAATTCTGAACCACTTTATATGAGATCAGTGAGATGGATCCAAGTCTACTAATCGTTGCAGACCGTCAAGAGTATCCCTAACAGGATGGGCCCTGGTATTCCTAACGGACCGCAAAAGAATCTATCGCTGCTGCTTATCGACTTGACAGGCATTATCAACACTTAGGCTGACATAGTATCTAATCAGGTGAAAGTCCGTTATAATCATAACTCTCACTGAAGCTAAAGAAAAAATTATACATCCTTTGGAACTATTGATCCATGCAACCGTCCTCTAAATTAATGCTTGCTTATCATTTCTTGCTTCGGTTAATGTTATGTATTGAATTAACAAAGTCACTGCACAGTTCAAATGTTTATAATAGGTATACAATTCACTGCTGTTAAATTGAAGATGTATCGTGTATTAAAGAAATAAACTCGTTCTACTGAACAATCAAACTGCTTCAAAAATTTATGATCTCATGAAACGGTGTAAAAACCCGAGTCAAATGTTAAAATAGTTAAATAAATTGTGGTGTAAAGAGGATTTCATGTCTCTAAATAATTTAATAATGAACTATTAATAACTATTTTCTTACTGAGAAGGAAAATAAACAAGTGAAAACTTAAAAAAGCGAAACTTATAAAGCAGTAAAGAGAAAGAAAAAGCTTTTTTCTCCTTTTCAAGATGACACCATTCATTTTTGTAAACGGTTCTCTAACTATTAAACCTGTACGTGGAGGTTTTTGTATCACTGAATGTGGTAATGTTAAAATGATTAATTATTTATCCTGCTTTTGTTGGTTAAACTTCAGATGCGCTCTACTTTATAATTGCTCTTTCATTAAGTTACAAATGATATCATTACATCAACTATAGTAATATATTTGATTAATTGAGTATATTTATTAGCTGCAATTCAAATAAGTACTTCTTCAAACTACATATCTTTTTAAAAAAAATTACAATTTGTCTAGACTACATATATATTAGATATCAAGCATAACAGTTAGATAGGATTGTAATTCATTGACCTAAACGGTTGAAAATTTTATATAAAAAATGATCGTATGATAGTGTAATCCTATTATTCAAAATACTGTTATCTCCACTATATTTCTGCGGATAGCGTGATTATAGATTAGTATTGCATATTTATATAAACCTTTGGAATAGCTCTTATCAATATAAGGATTCCTTAATTTTTTTCAGCACAAAGTTTGTTACATATTTATACTTAACTTTGGACTCATCAAGTCATCTACAAGCGAACTTGGAATTCCTTGACCTTCATGTATTATGATTATTATGTTCAACAGCAACATCATATGAGTTGTACCTATTACATGTTTGCGTTTTTTGTCTATAAGTATCATACGATGTAACTTTGCTCTGATTGTGTAATAAATGATCAATATGTGTATAATTACAAACGATGATTTTGTATGTAAATTATGTCCGGCATTGTAATTTAATCGTAACATATATTAGCCTCTCTACAGGTTAGTCCAATTGCTTTCTAGTCCAGGGGTACCGGATTCGAAATCTGATACTTCCTCTCTAAATTTGATTTTCTTTCTGTAGTTTTTCAAATTTTATGTCAGGCAGGCATAATATTAACTCATGATCAATCGATGCCCCTTCAATTGGCGCAAATTGAATTATTATATATATATGTACATATATATGATAATCATAAATTCTTAATTGTTCATTGTTAAAATGTACAGTGTACAATTTGTTCGCTGGTAATATTGAACAAGTAGAAAACATGTGTTGTGAATACATCTAAAGTTTAAGGGAGGTATTAATCTATTAAGGAAGATGGTTTGACTCAGAATATTTATTTACCCTTCATATTCATTTAAAAATATATATCAAATATCATCAAAAACGATTAGAGTTTAAATCTTTAATTAGCCAAGGATTTACTGAAAAAACACTAAATTACAGTTGAGAGATACGTCAACCTAATTAACCTGATTCTCAGTATATAAAAGCAGCGGTCAATTGTGTGTTAATCAAGCTGCTATGCTTTTTGTATTTTGAATTTATCAAACGTCTGCTTGATTAATAATTGTTGAAAATTACAAGTATAAAACGTATCAAGTTTTTTGAACATAAAATTAATTGTATTGAAAACACATTTTGGCATTTTAATATTAAAATTCCAAATTTGATTTTATGTTTATTATTTGATTTTGTTATTTGTTATAATGAAATATTTAGTTTATGAGCGGCAAACTTTATTTGAAAAATGCAAAAAAGTAGTTTCAGTTTCTGTGAGCGTTCTATACTATGACGTACAGCAGGAGAAAAAAGTATCCTGTCAGTGCATGTAAGAAAGACGCCCTTCACTCAAAATGCACGGGTACTTTATTGACTTAGTGACTACATGGACTGTCTGTGGCCAGACATTATTTGTATGCACTCTAGGACAATAAAGTTCCCGTAGGGTTTGAGTAAGAAGCCTCCTTCTTTCCTGCACTGTCCGGATACTTTTTTCTCCGGCTCTACGCGGATATACATACATAGTATAAAATAAAATCCCTAAAACCGGAATACACACTTTAAATATGATAAACAGTAAATGAACGTATTATGTTCAATAGCATGTCTAGTTTATTAATAGTTAAATACGAATCGATGACTTGTACGCAGTTATCTAGCTTTTCATGCATAGATGAATAATACTTCTAATGAATGTGTTTGAAGTGAGTCTAATTTTGCAATTTCCACTACTGTATTAATTTCTATTGTTCTTGTTAGAAATCCATAGATCTTGCAGGCTTATACGTGATAAAGTATCAAAGAAATATGAAAGACGTTGATTAAGGATAACTTATTTTTATTTGTATATGTCAACAACTATTATTTTTTACAGTAACAACTTGATTTTTATTGCTCATTACAACAGTTCTAAACGGTATATATTAAATTAATCCGACCCACGCGTTCGCTCGCTCGTACTTCCACGATGCCATGTATGTATGTATATATTCATTTGTACAATACTTTATTTCTGTACTTTATAAGCTGGCCACTCACTACGCGTTACTTTCCGAGTTACTTGACTTGAAATAAACTTGACAAGTACTTCTCCGAATTGTCTACATTACGTGCCTACTTTAAAAGTTACAAGTTTTTCGGAAAGTGCAAGTCAGAAGACGAGTAGTTTTTAAAAATGGAGGAAAATAATGATACGGCAGCTTTAGCAGCTTTTATAACATTAAGTTGTGGTTATCTTTTACTCAAAAATAGAAAAAGGAAATGTAGACGCAAAAGATGGTGGGTAACACCTTTAAATAAGATTTACTTGCACAATTTTGACTACAAACATTGTAAACGAGAACTAACTTGCAACTACTCGCACTAACGAATGCCGCGTAGTGTAGCGCGATCATAACAAGTATCGCAATAATCTACTTGCCGCCTTTGACTTGGGAACGTTTTCCGACACACGACGGGAAGTACAAGTACTTCGGCGAGTCTGTGCAAAGTTTCATACACACTGCTTGCTACTTGTCAAGTACTTGGCAAGTATCGCGTAGTGAGTGCCCGGCTTACGATTCATGTAACAACGTAAGATATGTATATATCCTTTCTTGGTGCTTTTCTGTTACGATTTATGTTAAACTGGTTTCTTTTACTTCTTTGATTGTTGGTATTTCTCTATAAAATATTTAATTCTGCATTCCCAATCTCTCCTTCAGGTCCAATCCAAATATTTTATCGCTGTCAAATTCCCATCAATAACAATTGGATAAATTATATGGTGGCCGACGATACCTGACCAAATGTTCACTTTTTGGGGATATTGCGTATGAGTCTTACGCATCTGATGAGGATCCTCTACTGACTAGTACCTATAGTTCTAACGATTTACTTCTCCATTCAAAATGAATGTTAATTCATCCGAAAACAGGATAGAAGCAACTTACCTCATTTCTGTTCAGTTTATTCATTACTCTTCGGTTAATTTCTGAATAAATATCACTTTATAGGGATGAAGCTTTTGCTAATGTAAACATTTTAAAACAGTTCGATGGCTAACGTTAGTTCCTCGAGCTATTTGGCGTAAACTTCTTGTTGGATTCTCTGCAACACTTAATAAAATGTCTACTTTCACAAAATGAAGTTTCCCTTTGATTGGGCGGATGTGTTCCAAGGATGCCAAGTTCTCGAAACTGTGAACGAACTTTGGAAACGGTTACTTGTTAGAATTAACCTAATCCATACTAAAATTCTCCTCTAACTTTTTGTAAAATTTAAGGTGAAATATTGCTCTATTTCTGTTTGTATTTTTGTGGAGATCAATGTTGTTTGGCTTTGTAGCATACGCTTTATATTTCAAATTGCTCTATAAAAAAATCCAAAGATGCAAGGTCTGGTGATCTACTTGGCCACTCAATAGCACCTCTCGTCCTATCCATTTAGGAAAGCTCTCACTTAAATAGTTTCTTGAAACTAGAACAAAATGGGGTGTTGCCACGTCTTGCTGAAACCAAACATTTTCATTTGGTAGGGTCGGATCTATTACATTGGGATATAAATTTGCCAGATCAGGGACCACATGATTTCTAATGAGATCCAAATATTTATTGCTGTCAAATTCTCATCAATAACATAATTGGATCAATTATATGGTTGCCAGTGATACCTGCCCAGACTTTCACTATATTATAGTCTGATAGCCTTAATGCCTGTAATTAATGAAATCAACCACTTAGGTATAAGTGTTATATATCTTTAAAGTCTGTTCATTAAGAAGACTTAAAAAATTAAAAAATATACAATTGTTGTTGCTCAATTTAAAAAAGTTATTTACTTTGTGCTGCAGTTACATGAATCACCGTGTATATTTCGAATTTCATTCAAAAGCCGTATCTTTACAATTAAAAATTGACGTACTCGAACATTTTTCATGAAGCTCTACGATTCATTTTAATCCTGCTTGTACTTTTCTTTTCATTATGTTATTATATTTGCACATTAAACTATCCTAGCTGATCTTTACATATGGACTTTTATGGTAAAAACACGACACTGACGTTTCAAACTTGACCATCTCTAAGGAGCAAATTTTTGTCGCAGCCAGACATGTGTCTAGATGTTGTAAATCAAATCATTTTTCTTGATTTTTTCTACACTGCTCTAAACGCTTTGGTATCGGAGAAAATAATTTCAGCATGGTTGCATTTGTTGCAAATTCTAACGTTGCAGCTAAAAACTTGATCGGCAATGCTAAGCAAAATATATACCTACATATTGTATATTTATGCATCTAAAAATGTCGCTGTTATTTTGTAAAATATTTACGTTACTATTTTCTACTATCGTTACTAAACCTGGACAAACTTGGACGGTTAAAAAGAGTAACACAGTGATAGAATGGGAATTAGTTATATATCCAAGTGGTTTCTAAACTCTTAACTTGATAATTATTCACAAGATCTGCATTATGAGGTGCTGTTGTTCATTCAGTGAAATATTGCTGTCTGAGAAGTTAAACTAGTTTTTCCCATTAAAGTTCTCAAAATACCCAGTCGAATGTTTAATCCAAAATGATCTTGTGATGTCACGTCTTTATTATCTGCCATTTTGTACTGTTTCGTATTTTATCAAATATTCTACAAATAGTCAATTTTGATTTATCTGATCAGGTGACCTTACCTTAATGTTCGCTGTCTTCTAGGCTACTCATTGACTAGTTTGCAAGTAGTAAACAATGCTCAATATGAATAGTGTAAGTTTTAACTTATTTCAATTTAAAGTTCTCTGCACTTGAGTTTGGTATAAATTTAAGTCAGCGGCCACTTTCCACCGTAAACGTTTCAAAAGCGCACCCTTGATTTACAATGTGTAAGCATCTCGTTGAATTTCATTCAATTATCACTACTGCGTCTTGGTAAATGATCTATTCACAACCAAGTTTTATCAATATCTGGAAAAATTGTACTATATAGCATTTTGTCGTATGGTTCTAAGTATCCTGTATTTGTTCTTATTGTATTTCGGGTCGGCAAATAAAATTTATTTGATGCTTTTAGTATACTTTTCTACTACTAATGGACGATACTTGAACATTTGATAAAAGTAGTAAGTATGTTATAAGTACCTAGTAGTATAAGTAGTTATTTATGTAACTATTACATATAAAGTTAATAAAACTCTGATAATTTATGACTGAGGGTTATAGAAAAACTGAACTATATTAAGTCATTTATTGATAATTGCCAAATTTTAGCCTACGGATACACGCTTGGTCAGAGCAACGCTAGAGAATAATTATAAAAATTACCAAATTATGTAGTTAAAATACAAAAACATACTCAATTAGAATTATGAAATTAGAAAAGTAGGTAAAAACAAAAACGTCAAATATAATGACCAAATTGGATATAACTAACAATATATAGGGTGATTGCTTGAGCCATTAGAAAGATTGGGCCTTTTAATGATAATAAATTTCGGCAAAGTTTTACTTTTCTGTAGTACCCTGAATATATATGGATAAAGTTACGGCAAGAAGCCCTATATTACCTATATTGTGGTAGTAAAAAATTGAAAATACAGCAGTGACCAACGTTTTGCAAAACATGTCATATTTTTTTTAGAAGCAGAACAAGGTATACAGTAGGGCACCAGCTCAGTTGGTAAAAAAATTCGTTTTTTTTATAGTTTTTGGTCAACATAAAAACAATTAATTGAAATATTGTATATGAAACAGATAGCTGTAAAGAAGTAGATAGAAGTAAATTGAAATACCAAAGCCTTTAGACTAGGTATATTGAGAACATTGTAGATAGTGTGAAAATACCAGAAAGCAACAGCTACGGTTTTTTATGTATGTTTCTGAAGTTCTAGGAGCCAGTGAATTTCTTTAGATACCTATCACTAATTTAATAAATTTATTTTATGTTTATCATTTAGATTTCTAACGTTTAGTTCTTTAATTTTTGGACGGTTTGGTTGTGGTATTTACAAACGACATTTCTAAGAATTTCAGTAAGATCTTTTATATTGGCAAAGTAGTGCTAAAGAATTATAAACAAATCAAATCTAATATAAAATGTATATCTATACAAAAAGGATCAATTACCTATATTGTGGTAATAGAAATGATACAACAAAGTCAGTGGCCAAAATTACCCAAGACAAGTTAGCCACATTTTTTTAAGTTAATATACTCTCCATTCTCTATGGACGGGAAGACCCCGAAGAAAACCCAGCAAGCTAACCTATTGAATTCCAATGTGATCTTAGGCATCACGGTCTGGTTACATCCTAACAACAAAGTCCGCAATCTGGTCCTAAGCTAATTTTGCAAATTTGCAGCACTTCATTAGCTAATTGGACCTATTACTAATCTGCAAATCTGCTTTTTCTGTTTGCTACTGGACAGTCGGCAAGGAGTTTTCTCTCATTTTTATAGTTTCTGTATAGAAGAGTGTTTGCTAACCCCATACGGTACCTATGTTGGTATAGTGTGCAGTGACTATGTAAATTCTCTGTAAATGATGATCAGTAACATTAGTAAGAGCGGTGCATAATGCCAAACTGATATCTGACAAAAGTTTTAATCCTACCACCGAAATCCCTACATGTCAGTTCAGGACTTGCAATAAAACATCGCTCACTTTAGCTAACAAGTCGGCTATTTTTTTTATTCTTAGCTGGCTAAGTATCCATGTGTATGTATTACCGTCCTGTTTCGCTAGTTGTTCGACTTGCCTATGATACTTCAACACAACTTCTGAATCAAACTTGATGGGCAGTTCGGCTGTAAGATAGGACATCGATCGATGTATTTTTATGAAAGTTCAGAATTCTATCCGCTCAAATTCAGGTGGTGTACAGTAACTAGCGGAATATTCCTCGCCTCTATTTATGGACATAGACTTGTACTCTCTTACTGCTGGGGAATAAATACATTGCATTCGTCAGTCAAACGGCAGACAGATAAGATCTTATCCACTCTCGCAGATAGTAGTACCGTCTGTCTTGGTCGAGACGCTTAGATAGAGGCAATGCTCTAAAGTTTGTGTAGCGTCATTACCACATAGGCCAAACTGGTTATATGCCACTAGATATCATCACTTTAATTATAATACATTCACAGGGACTTAATATCAAAACTGATGCTCAGTCCTCCTACCTTCCGTGCATACATAATTACATTCTCCGTAACTAACTAAGGATTTTTCGTTAGGTAATTAATGTTTACTTCATAAAAGTTTAGCAATTTGTATTATTGTATTTCTATTTCAATAAAAGCTTTTATTCCCAAATCATGGCTAGTCCCACAGGGTGGCTCTGAGTTTCTCTATTATTGAAATACGAGGGAGCGTTTTTATATTCGCGGAATGAGCGGGTTGTACGGGGCTGATTAGGCGCATTGGGGGCGTGGCCTGTGCAGCGACTCATAATTAGTATAAATACGAAGTTTCATTGTTATTAGACAGTTAGTCTTTGAGCTATCGTCAACCAAGTAACATAATCAGGAGTGAAAAGTGAAATATGGAAAAAATCGAATATCGTGCCGTTATAAAGTTCCTTACCAGGCAAGGAAAATCAGTCGCGACCATAATGAATGAGATGTCATTGGTTTACGGCGACTCTTGTCCAGGAAAAACCATGGTGTACAAGTGGCATAGTTTATTTAAACAAGGAAGGGAATCCCTTGAAGACGACCCGAGGCCGGGCAGGAGCATTGAAGTGACCACTTATCCAAAAAGTTGAAAAAATTGTACTCGAAGATGCTCGACTAAAGAAGAAACAACTCACAGAAATGGTTGGAGTATCCGATACAACAATTTTTAAAATCCTACACGATCATCTCGGCATGTCTAAGGTCAGCGCAAGATGGGTGCCGAGAAAGCTTACGCCGCCGCAAAAACAACAGCGCGTAGAGTGTTTGCGTGCATTTTTGGACCTCTGTAATGAAGACAAGGATGGTGTATTGAGTCGAATTGTTACTGGAGACGAAACTTGGGTTCATCATTATGAACCTGAGTCCAAACAAGACTCCATGCAGTGGCATAAAAAGGACACAGCACATCCCAAGAAATTTAAAGTGTCACAATCAGCTGGGAAACTCATGGCAACGGTATTTTGGGACTCGGAAGGAATATTGTTGATTGGTTATAAAGATAAAGGTGTTTCTATAACCGGAGAATATTACGCTTCAATATTAGAGCGACTAAAAGAAGCCATTAAAGAGAAAAGACGGGGAAAATTGACGAAAGGTGTGCTGCTTTTGCACGACAACGCGGCCGTCCACAAGAGCCGCGTTGCGTTAGCTGCCCTGCATAAGGTGGGCTTCGAAATTGTGAATCACCCACCCTACAGCCCAGACCTGGCCTCGAGTGATTATTACCTGTTTCCGAAAATGAAAAAAGAGCTGCGGGGTAAAAAATTTACTGCCGATGATGAAATCAAGGAGGCAGTTTCGGCGTATTTTGCAGATAAAGAGAAATCATTTTTTTATGAGGGTATAAATAAATTAATTGAAAGATGTGAAAAATGTATCCGTCTTGCAGGTGAATATATTGAAAAAGAAAAATAATTTGGTTTTTTTATTTCCACCCCTTATCTGACTTTGCAAAAAATTTAGTTAATTTAGAATTCCCCTTCATATTTAAATATGTGGATGACCTATTCCTATTTGGATACTGCCATGATTAGAGATAGAAACAATACTGTTAAACTTGATTTGTACTGTATGCACTGCTCCATTTCAATGTCAACCTTTCTCACAGACACAAAATTAATTACTTGTTTTAAAATATGGAACAAATATTTCTCATCCTGATTTTCGCATAAAAACTTACACCTTAAAAACTTAAATATAATTTTTATCCCAATCCCCTCTTAAACAAAACTTTATCTCGTAATCCCCATAGAGATCCCCTGTGTATCTTGAGACTCATTTTACAGCACAATACTTGGCAATTGCCAAGCAGTTCACTAACAATTTCTTCGTAATTATTAGATTTATTTCCTAAGAAATTGTGTCAAGTTTAAGATTAAGATTACTTCAAATTTTCAATCTTGCTGTAATACGTCAATCTGGGGTCCTATAAAAGTTACCTCAGTCACTTTGCATGTTACATCCCCGTCTTTGTCCCTTATCTGGTGAAATTCTTCATCAGACCTAATTTTACGAGTCCACTATTACACATATGTAATATGTATTTTATACGTCGACACATAAACACTTAAGTATTTATATTATAAAGCTGTCGGACTTTGCCGCTTGTGTAATACGTTTGTATTACACAAGTTGTCAAGTTAAGTTTGTTCGTGATTAAGCCGAGCGCTGACCATAGGTACAAGATTTGTACGGTATATCACTGTTACAGTAGTGTTGTTCAGACTTTTCTGTATAAAATTTTATGCCCTATAAAAAAGATGTTACGAACTTTTCGATATCCTACACTGTTAAAGTCCAGTACTCGACAAAAGGAAGATTTAAGTTTTTCGTGATATTTCAGTTACTGAGTTTTAACACGGAAAAATATCAAACAAACTGTAAGATCTTTTTTTATAGATCATGACATTTTTCAGAAAAAAGTCCGTTACAGCACTATGTTGTTATAGTTTACAAATTCTATCAATTAAACGGTGTTACGCGGAGTAAAATTCGACAAATGTATGCTGTATATTAAAAAAAAATTCTGAAAAACATAATAATACGTAAATGTAAACGTAAATTAGACGTATAAGCTATACGTGTCAAAATGTAAGAAAAAGAATTATGTTACCAATGGAATAGATAGGACATTTTTATTGGTCAACCAACCGCGTTACTAATTCGCGAACACAACAGTTTGAAAAATATAATTTTGTGGATGTTACTAAAAATAGAATATTTTGTATTTTTATTATAAACCTTTGGTATACATATTAATAATAATTGTGCAATTCGTGTTGTTACTGATATTTACTTCAGAAGAAATTGTTAGAAACATTATAATTTGAGACTGTAGCACTGTTTTCGTCGTGTTTTTGTCTCACGAAGAGAACACTGTAAATATATTATAATATAAATGTTATTCTTTCAGTAATATATATTTGGGTGTCAACTTGTTTTTTGCTGTCGACTATTAAGTTATTTACACGACACCACTCGGAAAATATTAGTGCAATTCATCAATATGGGGTTTTACTTGTAATTGGATCACATTTATACAGTTTGCATATGAAAGTGTTGACTATATTTCTAATGATAATGTGCGTTTAAAATTAATTGTTTTTACATTACCTATGACAGACAATTATTACGTCATAGGTTGTGTGGGAAGCGATAATTTCTGAAATCATAGTAAAGACTATTCAGTTACCAATTTATTATACTAATGGTTAATAATAATAATTATCGTTAATAGTAGATATTATTAGGCAATATGAAAGATAATTTATATTCCCGCCAGCTATAAAAAAAAAAAACTACCTACTAATAGATTAAACTTATTATATATTATCTTTATATTATATTAACGGAAAATGTAGTCAATTTTTATATATTTTATTTTTATATCTACAAAGTTGCCTATTAGCTCTTAATATAAATTGTTATTTTTATAGTTACTATAGGGTCAGGTAGGGTAATTGTAAACTAGGGGTAATTGGAAACAGTACTGGGATTTATTAAAAATTTAAAATAGGCTCGACTCGTGCGCCAACTTCAGTGGACACACCTCGGCCGGATATGCAGTTGCATAGTTTACTCCGCTACAGATGATTTTACGCCAACAGTGATAGTAAGTTTTGGATGATGTTTTATTGTTTGGAATTTGTTTCGGTCACGGAACTTTACAAGTTTTGTTAGAGAGACTGAAAGGTAAGTTTGAAGCTCTTTTTTGCTTTTGGCGATAAGTATTTGATGCAGAGAAACGTTTTTTTCTGGACGTAACCTCAAATTTGTTCCTTCAGCCTCGACAAATATGTGTTTACAATTACCCCTTCGAAATTTGCGAATGGGGAAATTGTGAACGCCTAGTTGGGATAATTGTAAACAACAACTCGTCGCATCAAAATAGTATTTATTCTATTACAGGAACCAAGAAATATGCCTAGAAAGTATATGAAAAAGAAAACTGACCAGAGGTACTCACAGGAAGATCTTCTATTGGCTGTCAATGACGTAAGGAACAAGAACTCCACGTATCGTCAGGCTTCACACCAATATAACGTGCCTTGAAGTTATGGAACGTCTCAAAGAAGCCGAACGTTTAAAAGAGGAGAAAAATAACCGAAAACGTAAACCTCGCGAAGGAAAAGCTTCCAGAGAAAAACTGAAGGACTCTGAAAGCTAAGAGGAAAATGACAATTTGAAACTTTGTAGTGATTCAGATGAAGACATGAATGAAATACAATGGGCCGAAAAAGTTGCAGCTGACAGCTACCCGCAGGTGGAATATAAAATGCTAGAATGGCATGCAATTATTAAACGAGGAGTTTACTTATTGGTCAAATTTCTTGGAGGACCTAGAAAAAGCACAAATTATAAATATGTCTACCGTGTACGGGATGTCGATGAAGAAAGTGGCGACGTTGATGTTGTCGGTTTTAGGCGCAACGACACATTTGGCACTGAATTTGTTGAAAAAGAACAGGACGTTTCAACTGTAGAATTTGGGATGATTGTGGCCTTGCTACCTGAACCGAAAGTTGTGAAGAGAGCTAGAAAAACAATTCAAGTTTTTGAAGGCACTGTTGGCGTTTTTGAAAAATAGTGTTTTTTCAACATATTTTCTGTGACCACGTGAAACTTCAATAAAGCATTTGTTATTTCTAGCCGCCTTATTATTGTCCTGCAAATTCATAGCTTGTATAAGGGTAAATGCAAACACGCATATAAATTGATGCTCAAGCATGCAAAAGGTTCAGTTGCACTCCTATTCACATTTCCCCCATCAAAACTCACTATTAAACTTAATAAGACAACAAATGCATGTTTCCATTTACCCCTAAATTGTATACCATCTAATTTTGTGTTGGGGTAATGGTAAACAGGCCCTAAAAATTAAAAAATAACATAGATAGACTTGAAATGTGGCAAAAAGACTTCAAAAAGGTCAAACTATACGGGTATTATTACAGGTGTCAATGACCCATCATTAAACACAAAATATAGCATTTTAAAATGCAAGTTTACAAAAAGGGTTTACAATTACCCTACCTGACCCTAATTTATTTTTATGACCTACAGATAATTTTATGTTTATTCCAAATATAAATTCTTTATTGTTAATTTAATTATATTCATGGGTATCATAAATTTCTCTCAATGTATCAAAGATAATTCAACACTAGTTTCCGCCACATAATATCAATCGAGTCAAAGACCATAGATCAGATACAGATTTATATTGATAAGCAAGCACAACACTTTCCATTTTAATAAACTTCGATTACCATAAGGTGTGCGACGGGTGGTTAAATTATAGTCGTCAACAAAAGTAAATAGCTAACTAACAGGCTGTATATATTACTAAACTTAAATTGGACTGGATGAAACCACAAAATAGGTCGAAAGTAAATAGCTAACTAACAGGCTGTATATATTATTAAACTTAAATTGGACTGGATGAAACCACAAAATAGGTCAAAAGTTTAACTCAACATTCTTAAGCTCATTGTTGGTAAATGTACTTGTCAATTTACATGTCCTCAAATCCTAATCCCATACTTGCTGATAGAAATTATAATCAGGTGTTCCTATATCTTGCCAATTTATATTCTAATATTCGATTTGTGTTTAATCGTTATAGTAGTTATAGAAATAGTAGTAAGAAGAAATCGAAACTCCATCAAACCGCAGCTACAGAAGAGGTAGAATATTTTATAAAATTGTTGCTGCAGAATGCAGAAGTTAGGACTGGGGAAGATCCCAATGAAAAGAATGAGTTAGAAAAAATATAATAAGACTTTAAATTAATTATTTTTTGTTTTTCTTTCCACATGTTTAGAAATATATATTTAAAGATTTATACAGGGTGAGGCATTAGTGCATCAAAGCTCAATATATCCATTAATATTAAAGATATTACAAACCGTTATATACAAAAATCATAGACAGTCTTAAGCTACACATTTTAAAATTATTTTTGTATATGCAGGGTGTTTCATATAGCCAGGGTGAACCAAACACACATTTTCTTAAATGGGACACACTATATATATTATTTCAAATTTAGATTAAGCATATCTTCCTCATTCCTTTTATATCAGGTTTCATTGAGTTATACCGAGTATTTTAGAAGTTATGGTTAATTTTGTCTGAAAATCATTACGTCTTGTGTAGTCCACACGAAACAACTTGAAATTTGTTTTGTACTGGAATGACTTTTTTATATTGTTAGTGTTTTATAGCAAAGTGATATTTTGCCAATATTGCGACAACTGTGTACAGGGCGATTCAAAACACAAATGCATTATTTCACCCTGTATTTTATATTAAGAAAAGAAAGGACACTGTATGCACTTTCATTTTTATTAACCCTATATCTAAAATCGATAATTTCTGAGATATTTTATATTTTCTTAATGAAAGGCGAGCTTTTTCAAAATAATTGTAATATGCCAAATTAGCCGTGAAAAAATGACAGTAAAAACCATATCAATTATAAATTGTGATGAACTTGTTAAATACAACACAACTACAAAATGTTGAACTTCTACCAATAATTAATATCTATTTAATTATTTAAGCCAAATGTTCGCTATATAACGGAATTCACAATAAATGATAGAGAGTCTCACACGCGTCCCCACTTCTTAGCGAATTTTCGTACCCCTTGCGCCTTTCCGCCGTTATTTATCCTATCTCTCAAAACGACCGCTATAAACAAGGGTTCTCGCCGAGTTAAACTGAAACGTAGCCTATTCACGGCGTATTCTGAAAACTGATTTTGTTGTTCAGTTGACATGAATGTATATAGTGACTTATCCTGCATAGTGGATGTTTCTTCGGCAACGGGACGGTCACTTAAGTCTAAACGGTACACTTTCTTAATTCCTTAAAACAATATTCTGTGGATCAATAGTGGATATAATTGAATAATATTTTTTAGTAAACAATAGGGAAGACATTTTGGGTAGCAAGCATCGACATCAATCGAGGTTATCGATACTTACCGTTTCCGTGTATATCGATTTTTAGTTTTATAAGTATAGTTTCTATAGTCTTTCAATGGAATCGATACCTTTGTTATCTCAGGTGTAGGGGAATCGATAGCAGCGTCCAGCTCTAGTCCACGCAGCCAGTGTCCTAACAAATGTATCATGCCAAAGTTTTGTGTTTTTTTTTGGACATTCTGTTTAGTTTCGCCATGAATTCTCCGAAAAAATAGGAGTAATATCTATTACAGTTTTTGAGATATTTCGATTTTATGACAAATAATGTTGGAGTTTAATTTAGTCAATTAATTTAATGAAAATCGTAATCTGAAATAATGTAATAATTACTCAATCGATTATTGCTGCTATTGATTTAAAAGATGTTCAAAATCTTATGTTTGTTTCAAGGTACACCTAAATTTCATTAATTTGCTTATTTTAAGTGGAAGAGCCTGTATATTACGTATTTTTCATATTGCTACTTTAATTCGGTCAAACTATTGCAGCATTCCTATACATAACTAAATGTTAAAGTATTGATATAGGCAACCCAACACATTCTGGTTGCCTCTTCATTATTACACTCATCTTTATTATATTATATTATATTATATTATTCCTGGCTACTTGACAGTTTATTATGTACAATATTTTTCTCTCACTTTTGTGTGCATATATTTTACTATCCACGCGTTTTATACTACCCGCTCTGCCTACTGTTATAAATTAATTCCTCTAAATTTTATTTTGATTTTACTGACTATAGACAGATTAAGTTGTATATTCGCACAGGGAGCATACGAATTATTTTAATATCATCATACTTTAGATTTATAAACTTATTCGCGTTGTATGCTATGTTTTTTCTCTTTGCAGTATAGCAATTGTAATAATTATAAAAGAATCGATGTGTTACCTTTGCGAATATAACACCGATAAATTTATGTACCGAGTGACCAACTAAGAATGGCGCTCGGCTATATTTCAGAAACAGTTTGCAGTACAGTTTAGGGAAAAAATATCACTGACTAAGGTGGCCTCGAGAAACATTATTTAGGAAAGTGTAGAATGACCGCTAGATGGTATAACTGAATACCAAACATGGCTTTAAAACGGACATCCGAACGGACGGCCTATGGACATCCGTTCGAACATCTTATGGTCGTTGAAAACTAAAATGAGAAAATCTTACGTAACTGGACTGTCTTCCGTGTACCCAGACTATATCTGCAATAGGTATCCTTTGCAGTTAGTTAAAACCGCGATTTAACTTTGAAATACTTTTGTAACTTTATCGCGTACCTGTCATACGCTACTATCACTGTACTTTCATAGACAGACGTACATAGGATCACTTGTCACTTTGTGTTAAACAGAGAACATAGAAGTAAGAAAATTATTCCCATTGATTTTTTTTTTATATTTCGTATAAGTATACAAGTATAGTAAGTATCTTTTAATTCCTGATTTATTCCCACTTAGAGGTCAATAAAACAATAAATAATTAAATACCAATTTATTCCATAACATATAATAATATGTTTTCGTTAAATAACTTCTTCAGTGGAAGAAATTGACATTTAATATGTGTCAAATTACTAATAATATAAATATAAATTGCCATGCCTATCAACAAAATTATCTAAAAAACAAACAATTCATTGATATATCGAATTTTAATTATATTCACAAGTAATAATGAAGGAATAGTGATTTAATACAACATTAGAAATTGAAATGATTTGAATTATTCGTATATCAATCTATTTTTTGTCAAGCTCTAACAATTCTGTTCAAGGACTAGGGAAAAACATGGCCAAAAAAACCTAGTCAAGAGCTTAAAATTAATAAAATTCAGGCCTGAATTAAATTGTTATATATAACGCTTAAATTATCAATATCCGTTCTAAAATTTACCGCGTTTTCATCTTTTTTAATGTATATCATTTCGTAAATTAATCTTTTTTTATAATTATTTTCCTTTTTTAAAATTTTAGTGTTTTGAACGGATATTGATAATTTAAGCGTTATATATAACAATTTAATTCAGGCCTGAATTTTATTAATTTTAAGCTCTTGACTAGGTTTTTTTGGCCATGTTTTTTCCCTAGTCCTTGAACAGAATTGTTAGAGCTTGACAAAAAATAGATTGATATACGAATAATTCAAATCATTTCAGTTTCTAATGTTGTATTAAATCACTATTCCTTCATTATTTTTACTTGTGAATATAATTAAAATTCGATATATCAATGAATTGTTTGTTTTTTAGATAATTTTGTTGATAGGCATGGCAATTTATATTTATATTATTAGTAATTTGACACATATTAAATGTCAATTTCTTCCACTGAAGAAGTTATTTAACGAAAACATATTATTATATGTTATGGAATAAGTTGGTATTTAATTATTTATTGTTTTATTGACCTCTAAGTGGGAATAAATCAGGAATTAAAAGATAAGTACACAAAGGTCAAAAAATACATATATTAATAGTATAGTAAGTAGGAATTGTTAAAATTTTAATACAAATACTTGGTACGCGCTGACAAATACTGTACCGAAACGTACGTGCAACGCATATATATGTACGCGCCTTCAAAATCTTTCCTCATTAGCAGGCCGGTTTCACTAGATTACCATGACTACTACCAATATTTTTAATGCGAACTTCCCCATGAGAGGCGCTGCAAGCAATAATGCTGTTGAAATATTAATTTGTTTAATTTTGATTTTTAGTCAAATTATCAATGTATAATTGGTTTGTTGTGTTCAATAATTGATTTTCTTTTCTTTCTTCAAACACAATATTTAATTAATTGTTTCATTTTGTATTTAGTTGCATGTTAATTATTTTAGTGTTCTAGCATATTATCATAATTTAATAATTTCCACGCTGCGTTATAAAAATGGTTTTGCAGTAAAATATGGTAGCAGACACTGTTTTCTAATCCAGCGAAAAATATGGATATATTTAAAAAATGGAGTACTGTAATGATGAAATTCGTAATTTGCCACCAGAAAATGTATATTAAAATCGACGAGTTTGTAGAAATCATTTTACTAGTGATCAATTTGGGTCTAATAATAGATTGCATATTCAGTTTTAAATATTAGTAAGCTTTCGGCCTAATTCTCATTATGCGTTTTGTTGTTGCGGCAAAAATTTTAACATTTTAATCAGTGGAAACAAAGTTTTGAATTGAGTTATTAATATTATGTCGTTTTAGTATGATTTGAATATTTTTTATATTATTTTTATGGGCGTCCTATTTTGGTAGACATACGATATTGCTTCATACTAATGAAAAAGGTTTCACTTACAATAATTTTTCGGAGAATTTTTGAAGAAGTTTCAGCTGAGAATTGCCAAATTATAACATAACAATATATGTAGTGAAAATGTATGGTCTCAACCTAAGCCATGAAAATCTTTATGGAACCGGATCTGAAATACTGACCATAAAATATTTCTCTGTATTTAAACCGGCCACAGCAGTAAAAGCATACTCCGACTTTTGTTCATATTATAAACAAAGCAGGGGGCTAAATGGCTTATAAATAATATAATTACTCATCATTAACTTAAATTTTATTACTTACGGTCCGAATAATAATGTCCTTCATTCGGTTTATTCTCGGTTAAGTAATGAGTATAGTGATCAAAAAGGACTTTAGGAATTATCAATTAATGATCAGTTAATGAAAGTCAATTTGTATTTAATAGTGACTTTAAATTAATCGCCATTAGGTTTTATTGAAATTGGCGTTATTTCTATCAAATATGTTATCCTTTTGTAATTTACTTTGTTCATAAAAATACAATATATATTTGTTATTTATGTTTTGTATTAATTCATTTAATATAAATTGAAATAAAATGCATTAGCTTTTATATTTATATTGCATATAATGCGAACGTACTCAGTAGATGGCGCAAAACATGGTTATGATTGACATACGTTATCTGAAATATAAATGCTCATTAGAGTAGGCGTTTTTTTGTCAGTTTAGTTATCATAGGTTGGTGCAAATGTGATGCTTTTCAAAACTTCAAATTCTGACAGTTGTCAAACTTATAATTATTACAGATACCGTTGATTGAAGGAATACATAAAGATGCGCAACCTATGACAGTTGACAGAAATCTCAGATCCCTTAAATGGAGATTTGCATTTAAGGGATCTGAGATTTCTGTCAACTGTCATAGGTTGCGCATCTTTACACATTTATATGACATAACCAAACTGTGAAAATGATGCATTTCTGACAGATTTACATGCACTCTGGCCAACCATTAAAAAAAAGCATGGCCAAAATCAGAGATCATTTCTATATGAAATTAAATGCAAATTTTTAGCGAGATACCCGATATCATTCGTGTTACTAAAATTTAAACGTAGCATTTTAAATAATCATACCTAGTCGTAGGAAATGTAAGTTATAAATGATGTAACCGAAAGTTACGGTACCGATATATTCGTGGGTATGTTTTATGGATATCCAGTAACTGACGTTCAATGGATGTCCGTTTTACATGCGGTCATAAAACGAATATGGATATTCCGTAACGGACGTCCAGTGGCTGTCGGGGGCACGCCTATGACTCTAGTTCTGTTGAATCAAATTCTGCAAACATAATCTCGTTGAAAGCTGCATTACTCCTCCAATTTAATGCTTACAAATTCGAGTCAATTTAATAAATGACGTGCCTAGGTTGGCACATCTATATATACAGAGTGAGTCATTACTATTCCCTCGGTCTCTTGTGTCTAAACGCTAAAAGATATGAGTTTCAAATTTCAGTCAAATATGTAGGACGATAAGGAGCACATTTTAGAATTAGGCAATGCTTTCTAATTATTTGTGCGTGGATAATTATATTCCTTGTAAGTTGTATTCTAATGATAAATAAAGCTGGAAATTATGTTGAAGTAATTTGAATATAAGATAAAGTTCAAATAAATCATTCAAATATGTAATTGGCTATTCGTCAAATATTTGAATATTACTTGTTTGAATCGAATGAATATCAAAATGTCGAAAACTCCTATCTTAGTTTATAATATATTGATATATTGCACGTTTTAAAGTTTTGGTACTAGAATTGAAAATAAAATAATTAAGTAACAGATATCATAAACAAATTAATAAAATTACAAATGTTAGACAAAAAAAGTAAATAAGATATAAAATTGTTAACCACATTCAAATTTAACATATTCGATTGAAATGAATTTAATAAGTTCTTCTCCAAAAAATGTTTACTTTACTAAATGTTCGTTTGAATTGAATAAATAGAAATAAATTATCTAATGAACAAGATTACAGTAGATGTTCACATTGATTAACCATCTTATGCAATGCATAATGTTATAGGCAAAAGAAGAGTGATTGAATGAAATAAATTTTTTTGCTAACATTAAATATTTATAATACATAATAAAAATCGGTAACGCCAACAGCACAACGCTTAATTAATTCATACAGGACACATGTTTCCGGGGCTAATAGGCAAATTTTTATTTGTATTATACGAGACCACAGGCTTTGAAATAACATTATTTTTTATTTTAGTTTCATATCTTCGGGAATGCTAGGTGGAGTATTGTTTGTTTGTTTTATTCTTCATCTACTAAACGTAATAATTGTTTAAAGTATACGATTTATACGTATAGGTATAGGAAACCATCGGATTTATGAGATTTTTAGAGAATATCGTTAATAATATTAATGTGCTTTCATATAGGATGGATAAATACAGGATGTCCCATTTAACTTAAAAGAGTTATTGATGGTAGAAAAAATATAAAGTTAATTTGTTTTGCTTAATGTCATGTAGCCAATATCAAAATACTCTACCGGTTTATTGAAAGCACGCTTTGTCAAAATAACTTCTTACAAATGTAAATCGTCCAAGTCATACAGTTTTCCTGTTTTTAATTTTTTCGCGAAAGCCGACATTTTCATAAAAATCAAATTTTCTCGAAATTGGCAACAGATAGGTATTAATAAAGGAAATTATTAACAAAGTTATCCTAATTTATGACGTAGAATCCAAAAATGGCATACAATATAGGGTTTTTCATTAAAAATAATCTAACTTTGATATGCTGTACTTTTTTGAATCATCCTGTATACTTGCAAATAATTTTAAAATGTCCTCCTTATCGTTCTACATATTTGACTAAAATTTGAAACTCGTATCTTTTAGCGTTTAGACACAAGAGACCGAGGGAATAGTCGTGATAAAAGAGAAAGCGGTTAGTTACTACTCTTATAACTCAAGAACGCCTGGACTGATTTCGATGAACCGCACCAATTCGGACTGGTTTCCGACCAAACAAGAAGAATACCCAATAAAATTCCCGAAATACCCCCGAAAAAATATTTATCAAGAAAATTCATTTTACGACGCCATCTTTATGATAGATGACGTTTATGTTTACGTCACGTTGTGACAATTTTTTGCGCACAATTGTTTTGCGGGACAGGAGGGAGTGGGGGGAGGGGGGGGGGGGGCGGGACAGGCGGGACACGGTGGGTGGTACGGGACAGGCGGGACAACGTGGGTGGTACCGGACGGGCGGGATACGGGGGATGGTAGCAATAAAACATTAAATATCCAAATCAATACTTTTCTAGGCAGAACGAAGTCTGTTGGGCCAGCTAGTTTTGTATAAAATAAGAATTAAAATTTTTTGTGTTCAGTTACGCCATCATCAGAATCTAGGAAAGTGTAGAATTCTACACTTCCCTAGATAATTTTTCTACGAAATATACAGTGTGTTGCCGGATAGGTGCCCCAATAGGAAAAACTTTTTTATTATGGATGTATGGAAAAAAATGTTCTTTGTAAAAGTTTTTGCTTGATCTGAAATACACAATACTATAGACTTCTTAATTAATATTATAATAATGGCTAAAATAGTTCGTTTTTGTAAATTTTGGAGTCACATTTTGCTAATAATAATTACTAAAAGGGACTTATTGTACGTTATTAAAATTTTTAAAAGTTGAACGTTATTTGTGTATTAATTAAAAACGTTAATAAAGAATACCTATATTTTTTATAAACCCATAATAAAGTTTTTCTTTTTTGTGTCCGCATTTTGACAATTAAATACTGTATGACAATAGTTCACCTAACACGATATTGTGACGATATGCAATGCATTACGTTCAATGCAACTATATTAGATGTGCGTGCAACATCATACGGACTTGGAAAAATGTGACTCCAACATTTATGAAAACCAACTTTTTACACATTATTATGATATTAATTTGGAAGTCTAGTATTATTTGTGTATTTTAGATCAAGCAAAAACTTTTACGAAGAACGTTTTTTTCCATACATCCATAATAAAAGTTCTTCCTATTGGGACATCTATCCCGCAAAACACTGTACTATATAAATATATTTTCTACGATAATTTTTTTAGAACTCTATTCTTTCCTCGTGGTAATTTTCAGATGTTTTTCGGGGTGATAATTTTTTCCTGAAACTGTAGGTACTGTAAACCGTTTCTATGGCCGAGCGCCATTCTAAGTTGGCCAACCGTACAAAACACGCCGAATTTTATCTCTGCACTTGATACAATTTAAAATTTCTGTACGTTTCGGTCAGCATATCTAGGTGATGAAAATGTAACTTATTTAGAAAAATAATTTTTGAAAATTATACAATTTATATAAAAAAAATAAACTATATTTGTATGTATTTAAAAAAAGGTAGAGATATAATTATTAGTTATTAAAAAAAATCATTTATTGTGGATTACTTTACGATTGAAACAAATTATATCTGGACATTAATATTAATAAAACATCGATTATATTTTTCCAAATTTTAATTTATTATACTGATTTAATCGACTCACAAAATTGTAACATTTGAACTTCTGACAAGTCTACTCTTTACAGCATCAATGTAATCTATAATCTAACTTATGTTCCCAATTGTCTAGTGATACATAAATAATCATTACATCATATCGCTATTGCTTGTTTGATTTTAAGAATTCTTTATATTGGTCTTCTGTCATCAATCCTTTAATTTCATCATTATTACTTAATTCCACTTTAAACAACCATCCGTTTTCATAACATGATGTATTTATAAGCGAAGGAGTTTCTTCTACGGCTGTATTTTTTTCTTTTACACAACCCGAGACTGGACTATACAATTCACTAGCAGCTTTCACACTTTCCAATGCACCACATTCATCTAGAACTTTTTATTGCATATTTATGTAATGGTTATATACTTAACGTTTACCATGTTGTTTAAGGCTCGCATTAATTTCAGGGAGCTGTGCATATACTACATCTCCAAGAGCTTCCTAAGACAATACTGTTACCTTGTTTGAATGGTAGAAATGTAAATATGTTTACCTGAGCATAATTTGATATACCAATTGTTCCTATCTTATCATTTATTTCTACCCATTCATGTTTATCTGTATAAAAACGTGCTAAAAAAGAAAAATAAGGTTATGTAATAATTCGAATTTCTTTTTAAATATTTTTCGAACTTACTCAACAAGCAGAATCGCTGTATGCTTATGTATCTTTTACTTCCAGAATAAGCTTTTAAATGCCATACAATATTTGAGATTCTATTGCCATGCTGCATTAACTTTACCGTGAACATTTCAATTACTTTAGAGAATTTTATTTTATATTACAGCGTTGTGCAGCTCTGATAAGGCGCTTTATTTGAATAATAAGTGTGATTATATAAATTTAAAAAGTCACTTCATACTTACTTTTCGATCACTAAATATTAGTAACACTTAAAATAACAATATGCTTCTACTCATGACAAAAGTTGTCTTGAGATTTTGAATATGTGGTAAATCAAATGTAATCAAATGTCAATAGGTCATAGATAAAGTATAAATAATACTAACCGCAATGAACTTTTAAAAAACGTTTTATTTCGAAATTTAACGTAAATAATATAGAATAAGCAACAAAGAGGAAGTGGCAGAGTAGGTACTATGTAATTATTTGGTCTAGCTTTGTAGCTTGGTATTACTTTTTCAGAATAATAGCTTTTCCCGCAGGTTATTGGGTTTACATTTTCCCTAATCTATATCATGAGAATATTATTATGAATATAAAATGCATAAATTGCATAAAATTTGTGAGAAAGATAAATTTTACACGTAGATACTTATTCCTTGACTTTTATTTTTTTGAATCGGATTAAATAGAGTGTATAATTAAAAATGACGTACGTCAGAATGGTAGTTCAACCACGTTCAACTGTCCCAAGCAAAACCACATTTAGGGTATATAGTAGGTATGACACAATACATTTTTCTGTAAATAATTCCATACTTTTTATGTACAGCTCCTTGCACAAAAAGGTTAACAATCTGAATTTCGATTTTATTTACATAATTTCGGGTTGTACTATACATCCAACTGTGTTAACCTTTTTGTGGAAGGAGCTGTACACAAAAAAGTATAGAATTATGTACAGGCTGTCTCTGTAGTGTGTCCAAGTCCCATATCTCACCTTGCAAATATTTTTTCGGAAAAACAATTACACGGAGGTTATTTGAATTGATATGGCACATGTTCCAAAATTACTTTCACTTATACAGGATGTTCCATTTAGGTATAATTTTTTTCAATGCAATCGATTCTACGCAATTATTTGCAGATGTTTTGTATTAGGATTCCCTATCCCTAAATTCAACTATTTTGAAGATATTTACAATTTTCCTTAATATGTTCTTATTGCACCATCTTAAAGAAAAATTAATATTGTAAAGCACTTTGAAGCGTAAAGTACCAAACTTCTGCAGACGAAAGTAAAGGGTCATAGATACGGAGAACTGTCATCACTTTCAACAAAATTTATACAGAGTATGCAGAAATTAGCAACCAATTCAGATATCTTCAAAGTTTTTTTTTGAAATGGCACAGTGGTTTTTATTGCAGCACTTGATTCAGCAAGAAATTCTACACCGATTCGTGTTAAGGTCTCATATACCTACTTTTATTACTTTGCTAGTTATTACAGATTATTGGTTCCACCTACGAAAAGTATACTACTTTTTAGCCTTTTTTTTGTTAAACAATAAAATTTCTACAGGTTTTCGGTCCTTTAATAATAAAAATCTTTATTTTCGATATTTCGTCACAATTCTGTGGCCTCTTCAGGAAATTATATTATTTAAAAAGAATTTAGATTAACGTCAAGTGTTAATCTAAATTCTAAAAAATCCGTAGACATTTTATTGTTTAAGAAAAGTAAGTATACTCATATCCGTTATTTTTTCTCATAGTTAGCTATGAAAATAAAATATTTCGGTAAGAGTTGCCAAATGAGTGACAGTTTTGTTGCTTTTGATTTACACCAAATCTCACTTGCACTCTGTTAGCAACATGTTTAGTTAGTATGGTCGCATTTTGTTGCTAATTACACCCTGTATAAATTTTGTTGAAAGTTATGGCAGTTCTCAGTATCTATGACCCTTTACTTTTGTTTGCAGAAGTTTGGTACCTTACGCTTCAAAGGGCTTTACAATATTAATTTTTCTTGAAGATGGTGCAATAGGAAAATTGTAAATATCTTTGAAATAGTTAAATTTAGATATAGAGAACCCTGATACAAAATATTTGCAAATAATGCGTAGAATTGATTGCATTGAAAAAATTATACCATTGTATTTAAAATAACAAAGTTGTATTTTGTTCAGTGAAAATGGAACACTCTGTACAAGTGAAAGTAATTTTAAAACATGTGCTATATCAATTCAAGTAACCTCCGTGTAATTGTTTTTTAGAAAAAATACCTACAAGGGGAGATATGGTACTTGGACGCACTAGAGAGAGCCTGTACAAAAAAATGTATCGTGTCATACTACGCTTATTTTGCAACAATAAGCGTAGGATATATAGTATAGAATTTGTACAAATTTTCATTTTAATCAAATTTATGTGTTGTTACGTCCATTGTTCATGTACAAATCAATAAACTATACAATGTACACCAAAAACATTAGTTCTTATACAAACTTGGCCACTATAGGCAGTGATCGAACAAAAAGAAAAAAAAAACGCCGAAAAATGTGTTTCATTATTTGTGTAAAAAAAAAAATCATTTTCAATGTAAACTGTGCCAACCTCTTTCACCACGTTTTAGTTTTAAAAACGTCGAAGAGTGTGTTATCAATTATGTCAAAGAACATATCAAGTTTCAAGAACATTTTGCCAAATAAAAATATCTTTACTTGATATATACCTACTGCTCCTACCTTTTAGTTGCTTGAGTTGATTTCAAAAAAAGAAAAAAACGCCAATACACGTGTTTGATTAATTGTGAGAGAGAGCATTAATAAATTTCGAGAAAATTTGATTAAAAATATTTTTCTACACAAACTTCGCCACCCTACTCTTTCACGACCCTTCAGGTAATTTTGAAAAATCTTTTCCTAAATGACAACTACAATGTAAAATCAACGTCGTCTTCAAATTTCAAATTTCTACCCTTAGGGATTTGGACTGTCGTTGATGTATCAGTTAATAATAATAATAATAGGTAATAATAATAATAATAGTGTTTTATTTTTCGCACCACTAATTGATTTACAATATCAATAGCAATGTTCAAAATACGTCAGTATAAAGGTAATTGTAAAAGTACAAATTATAAAAAAATAACATACAAAAACAAAATAGGCGAATGCAGGATACTTATAATGAGTACACATAGTACGAAAAAAAGAGAAAGCAAAATTAGCAGAAAAAATCGTCCAATGTATAGCAACTCTTCGATATCAATAAGTCTTTTAATTTCTTTATTAATATTTACAAAGGAAGTTATATCAGCACTCAATTCATTGTAAAATCTACACCCAGTGGCGAAGAAACCTTTATTATATTTTGCTGTCTTGTGGTAATCTGGTCTTAGGATATGCTTATTTCTTGTGCCATAGTTATGCGCTAAATCATTTTGAGTGAAAAACGGTTTGTATTTATAAATATACGTACACAGTTCAAAAATATATAAGGAAGGCAAAGTTAAAATTTTCAAATTACGAAATTCATTTTTACAAGACTGTCTAAAGTTTATATTTGACAAAATTCGTATAGCATATTTTTGAAGGACAAACACTCGCTGAGATTCATTACTATTTTCCCACAATATGATATCATAACGCACGAGTGAGTGAAAGTTAGCAATATAGTGTCAATAATATATAACTATTGCACTGACTAGATAAAAATTTCAGAGCATAACAGGTTCTGCGCAATCGTTCACAAAGAGTAGCAATGTGTGACTTAAAGACACGTAAGTAGCGAAAAATCAACGAAAAGTCCTGGTACAAGTAAACCCTTATCTAAATTTTGAATCACTTTATAAGTGAATTCGCATAACGCAGTCTCTACACTCCTATTTGTGATATAACCATGCTGACAGGATGACAAAACATTATTCTTTGAAAAAAAAGATGTAATTTGTTTCGCTACTATTGACTCAATGATTTTCGAGAAAGAAGAAAGCAAGCTGATGGCTCTATAGTTAGAGTAACAATTAGAATCCCCCTTCTTATATAATGGTTGAACGACCGTCATTTTAAGCCCGTTCGGAAACATTCCATTTGAAAAATATATATTAATAATATGCGTCAAAGCATCAGAAACAAAAAATTTAATTTTTTTTTACTAATGTATTAGACATTTCATCAAAACCATAAGAATTTGATGGTTTTAAGTTATTAATGGCATCCACAATGTCAGAATTGATAACAGCAGAGAAAAAGAACGTATTGGAATTGAATTCAGTATTTTTATTCAAAAAGTCATAATCTATAGGTACATCATTGTCGTTAGAATGTGTAAAAATCACATTGAAATTATTAGCTACGTCTTTGTCTGCTTCTTTGTTATCAACCTTCATCGTGATGTCGTTTCTTATCTCATTATTTTTTCCCTGAAGTTCAGATATAACTCCCCACATAGCTTTCATTTTGTTAGCGGATTGATTAATTTTATTTTCATTGTATTTTTTCGCTCCTGTTTTAATTTCTCATCATACAACATATTGAGTTTTTGCTAATAGGTCTGAACCCCACATATTTCTTCGATAAATCATTGTATATCTGTGCCGGATTTTTTATTTCTAAAATTTCGGGTGATACCCAGTTAGAGTGTTTGTCACTTCTTTTAGACGTAAAACGCCTCAAGGGAAAACATAATTGAAAATAATAATTTATTGTCTCATAGAATACATTATATGCAGTATCAGGACAAGTTTCATCGAAAACATTCTGCCACGTTTCTTTTCCCAGCAATTATATTTTTGTATATTATACAGAGTGTCTCAGCGAGACCGTTCATTAGAATTTTATGGGGTTGTGACCAAAATATAAATTTGAAAATTCAGAATTATATATAGTCGATTATGTTCTCTCAATGAAAATATTATTAGATTTCTAGCGCTTCCGTTTATATCGAAAGTCGCCATCTACTTTGTTATTTTTAATGGAACACTCTATATATTTTTATGTATTTGGATTTACCTACTTTTAAGCTTTATAAATATCTTTAGTTTTTTTTTATTTGATTCAGGCGTTTTGTAGTTATTCGACTTTTTTCTAAAAAAATGTGCTATAGCTAACATTTATTCAAAAAATCAGAGAACACTCGATTTTTCGAATATCAATTTAGAGTTCATAATATGCTTAAACAACATGTTGGAGTATATTTTAGCGGCGAGAACGGCTGTTTACATTGCGTGGTAACTGTACTACGGCACGTTAACTCTTTGAAATTTTGCAGAACCATAACTTAATTTTTTAAACGGCACTCCCAATATTTTATTACTTAGACGTCTTCGGCGTCCAATTCTACATCTTTTATGTCCTATCTGTCCTTTACCCAAAATTGATATATAGGTTAGCAGATAATTAGATTTTTTGAAAAATCCATACATAACTTATCGTTACTTATCCAATGTGCCATGGAAAATAAGCGTTCTCAAAGATTTGTTGTCAAATTCTAACGTCAAAATCATACTTCGTCGGTTGATGCTTGCGAGTTAATAATTATCCGTTAAATATCTTTACATTATTGCTATAAAGTGTTAAAATGGATAACAATAACGAAAACAATATTTACACCTTAATGTTCGAAGACAGGTGGGTAAGATGGTTAGGAATTGACCTGTGTGATCACCAGATATGACACCTTCTTCCTTTTGGAACGTATCAAAGATCTGGTTTTTCAGACATCTGCCCGAGGGAGGAATTAAAAGTATGTGTGCGAGCAGCATTCGACAGACTCTCTTCTCAAGATCTACAAAGAGCAACATTTGAGAATGTTTCTTTAAGTTTAACACTGTGCTTGAATGCTAACGATTACCATTTTGAACAATTATTATAATTTATTTCTAGTCTTTTACACCCCTTTCTTAAAAAATATGATACATTAAGAATGTCTTGCTTTGTGTAAACATTGTTTTCGTTATTGTTATCCATTTTAACTCTTTATAGCATATGTAAAGGCAATCCGTACAATCAGATCATCAAATTTTTTAACTCGACCAATAATACCGTTAACCAATAATAATAGTACCGTGACGGGCTGTAAAACTTCACTCTCATTTTTAGTAATAGTACTAGTAGTATTATATTGTATTGTTAGTGTTACTTTTACATACTTCATTGTACCATATTTCCTTCGGGAATAAACATCTTGTACCTAAAACCATTCTCGAAAAATTTATACCATCCATGTACAATTTCTGTAATTTACGAGTAAATCAAAATTTTGAATTTTTGGATTTTCTTAATAACTAGTAGTTTTTAAGTTGTGGCAAACGGTTATTGAGCTGTTAGTTAACTAGCTGCTATTTATTAGACACTTGAACATCACTCGTTTAGCGCTTTCAATTCAAATTCCTTACCTGAATTTAACTGGCTTTGCTTTTTGCTACTGCCATGCTTGATATGTCTTATTTTTGTTGACACAAAAACTTCTTTATGTAAACTATTATGTCATATACATTTGAACCTATTTCGCAATGAAGTAACTTACTATAGAGACCTATGGTGAAGTTTTATTCCAAGTACTGCATAGAAGAACCATTTCCCATTTCTTATCCACACATGAGAGAGTGTTCGGGGTTTTTTTATGTGCGGTCGGTGCTTATATGGTGCTTATACGGTGATTATATGGCTATCGCTGCAACTCTCGCGGTGTAGTTTTTGTGTTGCAGGCTTCCAATAACATATATTTGCTTTCTAGGTTTTATTCCTCCTCATATCTCCTATTTTAAAGTTAACACTACCTCTTGAAATTTAAATTTCCTTTAATATATGTATGTGTCACCGTGGCAATTCGTATTTCTTGCGTTATTTTCAATTTCCACTTGCGTCTACTATTTTCCTGCAGTCAGTTGAGAAAATGTTGAATTTATTTTCGTCTGTATATAAAATTTGAAAGGATACATTAAGATAGGTATGTGTAATCGATGGCCAAAATTTGTGGGCATTGCACAAAAAAATACAAAAGTTCTTTTTGAAAAGCCGGAGGTTTACCTTTAAATCAATTTGTGTAGGTTGTGCATTGGATTCTATTAACCTTATTATTTAATGGTGTCACATGTGCTACACACCCGCAATCGTTTTTTCTGAGGTTTGCATTAATTTTTCGTTTCAATCTTGGTTTATGTCGTTTCTTAATAAGTTGTTGTTTAGTAGTGTATAAGTTACTATTTAGTAGTATTGCCAAACTATTGCTCGAAATAGTGAAACGGACCATATATAAAAAATACATATAAATATTTCTTATTTGTTGTTGGTTTGGCATTTATATAAAAAAAAGTTAACAAAATATAAATGTCCAGATGTTTGTAATATTGAATGTTATGTATGTGTCTTTATAAATAGAACTTGAAAAAAGATAAAAGTTCAAGGGGGGTCTGCGTGTAATCATCAAGTTTTGTACATATGTAGATATTTTTAAATACTAGCGGTTTAGTAAGGTCAAAATGTTGTTACGAAAGGTGATAAGGTGGTGCGTTATACACAAGGAAAATATCATGTGAATAAGTATATTTTGTATATTAGTACATAGTTAGCAAGTGTATACTAGCATGAATACTACATATTAGCAAAAAAATTAATTACACTTTGTTAGTATAAATTTAGTGAAAGTATGAAATGTACTTATGTAGCAGTCAGCTATATTGAATTATATTCTTGTTAGCACAGCTGTATCTAATCAAAATTCCCAGTTTTAGTCCATATTTGATTATCGAAGGGAAGAATAAATCTGCAATAGTTGGCATGCAAATATACAGAGTATTCCTTTTAAAATAAACGAGTTTCAGTCATTTGAAGGTGTTTAACTATAATTTCGATTTCTAAACTCCCAGTATAATAGAGTAAGAATGTAAGACTTTATGTATTTTTATAAAAAATACCAGCTGGGCCAGCAGATTTCGTTCTGCCTAGAAAAGTATTGATTTAGATATTTAATGTTTTCTTGTTACGGGTATCACCCCCGTGTCCCGCCCGTCCCGTACCGCCCCCATGTCCCGCCCGTGAAAAAAAATGACAACGTAACGCAAATATAAACGTTATCTATCATAAAGATGGCGTCGTAAAATGAATTTTCTTGATAATTTTTTTTTTTTGGATATTTCGGGAATTTTCTGGGGTATTCTTCTTGTTTGGCCGGAGACCAGTCCGAATTGGTGCGAATCATTGAAATCGGTCCAAGCGTTCTTGAGTTAAGATTAGTAACTAAGGGCTTTCTCTTTTATACAGGGTGAGTCACGACTATTCCCTCGGTCTCTTGTGTCTAAACGCTAAAAGATACGAGTTTCAAATTTTAGTCAAATATGTAGAACGATAAGGAGCACATTTTAAAATTATTTGCAAGTACATAGGGTGATTCAAAAAAGTACAGCATATCAAAGTTAGACTATTTTTAATGGAACACCCTATATTGCATGCCATTTTTAGATTCTACGTCATAAATTAGGATAACTTTGTTAATAGTTCCCTATACCTATCTGCTGCCAATTTCTTGAGTTCTTGAGTTATAAACGTAGTAAGCGGCTTTCTCTTTTATGTATATATACAGTGTGTCCCCCGATTACTGCCCGGAGAGGAAATTTTTTTTTATTTTTTATTTTACGTAGAAAAGTTATTCTTAATAAAAAGTTTTGCTTGTCGAAATAGCCACTTTGCAGCAAATAAATTTGAGCTATGATCTACAGGGTGTTCATAAATTAAGAATATAAGAAAAGGGTTCAAGAGTGAAGTACATTCATGCTTGATGTAACAGAAAAACATTATAACAAAAAGTTGTTTATACTTAAAAAATAACACAAAATACAAAATTTGAAATCAAAATTAGATGAAAACATTTAGGCAATAGGTAGCACAGTATCTACATGATATTAAAAATGCGACAATGCGGCCATGAGAGAAACAATGGAAAGCTGTCAATTAAATAATACAGTCGTAGATTGCTTTCCATTGCTTTCCAAATGTTGCTGCCATCCAAACAAAACATTTTGAAAAGTGATATTGGAACAGATTTGAGTTTTATTATAGATTACTTCTTCTGTGGTTTCTCTATTTATCTTATCTCCCATTCTATGTATTTAAAAAATGTTGGGCGCAGATATATACGTTTTCTACAGTTCACTTGTTCATTAATAATATTTTTTATTTTTAACTTCTCGGTTAATTCATCAGCATTAAAAGTTTTACAGCTACCACAAGAAAAAAGTTAGATTACACAAAATATTCTTTATTTTTTAAGTGCATTTAGGTCATGCTAATATATTGTTATATTTCGGTATCAATCAAAATTAGTTAAGATGCTATATTAAGCACTGTAAATTTAGGAATGACATTGTCAAAATTACACACATGTTACCACGATTTAAACAATAATAATAATAAAAAAAGATAAGGAGGTGAAGAAAAAAACAAAAGAGGTAGACATTTTGGTTTTTGAAAAAAGTGGATTGAAGGACAAAAAGTCAGGTGAAGAAAAATAAGTTCTTTAAAAAAGAAGAAAAACATTAAAAAGATAGAAAGTGAAAAGGTTGGAAAAGAAGATTAAAATTAGAGAGACCGGTGAAGGAAAAACGCTTGAGGATTGAAAAGATTTAGAAAGATTGAAAAGTAAGAAAGGAAAAGGAGAAAGAAAAGAGGAACGTAAGAAAAGATTCCAAGCAAGGAGAAAGAAGAGAGAGAAAGGAAGGAAGAGGAACTGAAGTCGGGAAGAAGGCGCATTTATAATAATGTATTATACAATATATATATATATCATACGTATTAAGGTAAGAGAGCGTGGGACAAAATTAACTTGTAAAGTGTTTAATATATAAATTATTTTCATTATTTGATTTCATTTGTAACATAACAATATACATATGTTTCAATAGAGGAATGGTGGATATCAAGTGTCATAGCTAAATTTTGCTCTGAAAGTTTTGTACGATGCATTTCTTCTTGTTTTGTATTTTGTTTAAAAAATGATTTTTGGTCGACTTATGATCAATGTTTTTATACATTTTACATGCTGAGAGCATTAGTTGGAATTTTTTATCGCCGTAATATTAGGTTGAAACTCGGAATTGCATGCAATACATGTAGCTCATAATAGATGATGTGAAAGTAATAAATAGATAATAAAAAAATACTATTATGCGTAGCTTAACTTACTTTTAATTGTATTATAATATATTTGGAATTTAACATGCTGTCACATATCTGAAAAGAATTGGAATCTATTATTTTATTTGATTCCTCTAACCGATTCTTTTAAATTTATATTTGTTGATCATACACATACACTTAACCATTGCCATTGCGATTTATTAACTAATTATCATTAGTTCACTAATATATCAGGCGGTTCCGAAAATACGGATATACTTTTTTAAATGAAATGGATATTATTGCATTTTTCGATACTACAGAAAACTGTAAACACATTACATGTAGGATTGTAATGTGTTTACAGTCCTTATACCTATTTTCAATTGCTTTTGAAATAACATTTGATCTATCATCACATCTAAATACAATTGGTAACAATTTAACTTAGAAAATACAAATATTTTTTTGTTGAAAAACTATAACTTAAACCAACATAAATACATTAATAGGTAAGTTTTACAACAGCAATCATTGTAGATGTTCAAAGTTATCTAGTCCAATTCTTTGTCGTAAATTTTCCGAGTTAATAAATCTACGAAATAAATTCAATGGAATTATATAAAAGATTGAATTTATTTTCGTAGATTTATTATTGAAAATTTACGACAAAGAATTGGACTAGATAACTTTGAACATCTACAATGATTGCTGTTGTAAAACTTACCTATTAATGTATTTATGTTGGTTTAATTATATTTTTTCAACAAAAAAATATTTGTATTTTCTAAGTTAAATTGTTACCAATTGTATTTAGATGTGATGATAGATCAAATGTTATTTCAAAAGCAATTGAAAATAGGTATAAGGACTGTAAACACATTACAATCCTACATGTAATGTGTTTACAGTCCTTATACCTATTTTCAATTGCTTTCAAAAGCAATTGAAAATAGGTATAAGGACTGTAAACACATTACATGTAGGATTGTAATGTGTTTACAGTCCTTATACCTATTTTCAATTGCTTTTGAAATAACATTTGATCTATCATCACATCTAAATACAATTGGTAACAATTTAACTTAGAAAATACAAATATTTTTTTGTTGAAAAACTATAACTTAAACCAACATAAATACATTAATAGGTAAGTTTTACAACAGCAATCATTGTAGATGTTCAAAGTTATCTAGTCCAATTCTTTGTCGTAAATTTTCCGAGTTAATAAATCTACGAAAATAAATTCAATCTTTTATATAATTCCATTAAAAAAAATCCGAGATTATTTAATTGAACCCAATTCGGCGGTCACTCATCGCGGTCCTCACCGCGCTATTGATATTGGAAACATTTTATCGAATAATTGCCGAAGTTCTATGCTGAAATTAAGAGGCGCTCCATCTTCTGAAATTAAATATGCTTATGAGAAACATGGCCATTTACATCGTTAGGAAAAATAATAGTCAACGTTGGTACCAACTAAAATTGTAAGAAATCTAAATATCTGGCAGCAGTAAGTTTTGTTTGACAAATACAGCTTTATTATTCCTGCTCACATATTTAATTGGTTTTGGCGTTAACTGTGACGATTTTGCACCCAATGTGGATTTTCTTGCGATCAATACTACAATTGTATCGATTTGCTGATCCATTTAGGTGAAAAATAGGTTCCGCAGAAAAATAATATTACTCTTAAAATTGCGATTTTGGTCTGAATTTCTTCACAAAACTGTAACCGACGGTCTGGATTATCCTCTTTTAACAGTGGTATTATGTAACGATGATACTCTCCTGATGTTAATAGTCGTACAACAGAAGACAACATTTTAAGTTGTTTTTTGTTAACTATCTGTATATTATCTTCGAAAAAGTAGAAATGTACATATTCTCTTCAACTGCTACTTCTTTGACAGAAGTTTCTGTATTATTCGATGACGGGTTTAAGTGTTCTCCTTTAGAGTTTTTATATACGATATAATTTCATAATTAATTGATATTATGGCAGCATTTCCAGACAAATGCACTGCTGGAGATGATACACTATCCAGCTTCCTAATCAACGAGATGTGTCATGAATTGGCAACTCCTTTATGTAAAATCATTAACCTCGCAATTGCATCGTGTGAATTTCCTGAAAAATGGAAACGTTTTAGAATGGTTTCTGTTTTTAAAAAAGATGATAAGTCACAAATCAAGAATTATAGACCAATCTCTATAGTTAACAACTTCGCTAAACTGCTCGAACAGTTTCTATATTCTACGATATATACCAACATTATGCCATTTATCTCACCTTGTCAACATGCCGGTCGCTCAAGAATCACAAATTTAAATAGTTTTACACAATTTGTTAGTGAAATTTTAGATACTCAAGGGCAGGTTCATGCAATTTACTCGGATTTTTCTCATACGTTTGGCACAGTTAGCCATAGACTACTTCTCTACAAGCTCGATCTTTTCGGTTTTTCGCCTGATCTGTGTAAGATAATAAAATCTTATTTAACAAATAGATCGAATTACGTCTTTTATAACGGTTTTACCTCATTTCAATTTGCATCATCTTGTAGTGGTGTTCCTCCAGGATCTAATCTACGTCCTTTGTTGTTTATTCTCTTCATAAATGACCCATTGACCTCACTATCCTGCTCCGTCCATGCATACGCCGACTTTTTATCCTTTACTCGGAAAACAAATCTTCAATATTCTACTTATAAACTTTATGGTCACTCGCTCACTAAGGTTATCACTATTAAAGATGTGGGTGCCTTTTTTGACCCAACATTTAATCTATGTATACAATGAAAAAGTTTGCTTGTTTGAGATGAGATCCTCTAAATATGTTAATATTTCACTTCTCAGATCTCTGTAACTTGTATTTGTTTATCCAAGTTGGAATACGCCTCTATTATTTGATTTCCGTTTAATGCTTCACAAAAACGGCCACTAGAACGTGTTCAACGTCGACTCCTCAAGTTTCATTCTTTGAAAATGGATGGAGTGTATCCGCCCTGGACCACATCTTACAGCGATCTTCTTCAGGTTCATCAAATGCGAGCGTTGGCTCGCCGCCGTAATTTATATAGTGCAAAATTTCTATACAAGCTGTTAAATAACAAAATTGACTGCGTCTATCTGCTGTCGTGTATATTGTTTAATATGTCTCGTATAGCTTCTCGAAACACATCTAGGTTTAATTTACGAACACAGAAGACAAAACTTTTATTGAGATCACCAGTGTATCACATGACCAAGAATGTCGAGAAGATCTACAGTGATATCTTTATCGGAGAATTAAGTATTTGATTTTTTATTGAATTGAGTGGTAACCATAACTACGTACTGTTCTAAATACCAATGTGCAAATTTACATGGCTTAGCAATATACTATCAGATCCCTCATTTTTTTCTTTGCGCAGCTGTACAAAGTTCGCACCGTGTATGCTAATAAAGTTCTACGTAAATTAGGTTATCAGTGGATGATTGGATAGAAGCAATATTACTTTATCGACTATGTATGTACATGGATATCTGTATTTTCATTAATGGTAACTCAACATCACTGATTTATGCATGGTGTAAGTGTGGAGAAGCTTTTGTATCAGCAGGTTTGCAGTGGATATGTACTGTCCGGATTCTTTGCCCAGCTTACAGTCTCTATCTAAAAGTATTAGATTTTTCACTGGGTCACATCAGAGCTTGAATTCTACTAGTAATATCAAACATTAATAAAGTTATAATCGCAAATATCTAAATACACCATAAACATTAAAGCCGAGTCGCTGTTATTTATAAGGATGAATTAATTAACAGCTTGATCGCTTCAGCTATCAAGCCGTTGATTAATTCTTCCTTCCATCATAAACAGCGTTTGACGGGGAGGCTTGTTGTTGAAATTAAAAATACGATGTATTGCTTAAATAAATCTCAAGCTTATCTGTTTCAAATCTAATTGTGTAATATTTTAATACATTTAAAAGTTGAATATGACAGGCAATTGAAACATAAATAGAATTAGAAACCGAAATTGAAAAATCGACAATAATGTATACAGAGAGGGGCTTTCTATTCTCTTAACAAATGAAAGAAAAAATGGAAAACATTATTTAACAATAATAATAATAATAATAATACTTACCTAATATACACGAAATAAAAAATATTTCTATAAAATTTTAGTTGAAAATATAGAATGAAACAGGAGTATAATAGTTAAGCATGCAAAAACTGAATCAACAACAGTGTCTCCGTAAAGTAACGCACAAATTCATTTTTAACTAAAAAAGTTTTTTAAGAAAATTCCACGAATATGGCGATTTTTTAATTCCGTTTACTGTATTTTGCCACAATACTGTAATATACCGGGTGAACTGTCTCTGAATAATGATCTTGTCGACAATGTTTCTAAATAGAACACTATACATTTCAACTTTGAGACTTTATTCAATGAGCTAATTTCAAACTTGCTTAATAAATTATGCAAAATATGAGACCCGGTGAGCAAATAAATCAACTCATTTTTTGTTTATAAAGTAACGCATAAATCCATTTTCAGCTAAACAAAGAATTTGTTTGGAAATTCCAGAGATATGTGGAGTTTTAATGTTAATTTACCATATTTGCCCAAGATAGCTCAATATGCCAGGATGAACCATTTTTGAGTTGCATTATCGAGAATTTTCGATCAGAAATACTTTCCAATTTTTAGACATTGTTCTCTGAGCGGGTTCTAAAAATGCAATGACGTGTTTTGATTTTATAAACCTCGTCAGATTGCCTTTATGAGCATATATACTAAGTATATATGAGAGATTAATTTACATGCATCTTGAATTATGTCTAAACGGACTATTCTACCTACTTTTGTGTTAGCGACATCACAATAAGCGTAAACCAGAGATAATTGAATATATTTGAAAAGTTTTATATATATAATATAGCCATCACTTTTCTGTAGAGAAATATGAAATATATGCTTCTTTCAACCGGGATAGTACATATGTATGTATGCATATACATATAATATGAATGCATAATTCTTAGCTGTTGTAAGTATCTTAATAGTAAATGATGAAATTGTTCTTGGTTTTAGCGGCTTATCATCGAAACATATTAATGATAATTAAAATTACACCACAACCAAGAATAATTTCATCATTTACGATTAGAATACAACTGCTAACAATTGGACATTGGTATTAAATAAAGTAGTATACGTTCATCTTTAGCTAAACAAATAACTTTGGTGGAAATTCTCAGAACAGGTTGACCTCTTATTGTCCTTTGATGTATCTATAAATAAAGATTTATTATTTTTTCTAGAACATACAATCTGTTTTTAAATGTTTCAAGTCGTATGAAATCTATACTTTTGGTCATTGCTTTTGCAGATGAGCACATTCATTAAAGCGTCTGTTATTTTAGTACATAAGAGTAGATCCATTTAATTAATATCCCAACGTATCTACTTTATTTACACTAATTTTAATAGAAATGATAGAAATTTTAAAAATTATTGGTCTCGATTCATAACGTATGTATATCTATTTAATTATTATGTGAAAGCACAGTGAATAAATATTAAATTCCATCAGAGTTGTTTGTTTAGTTAAAGGTGTGTTATCTTATGGGTGAAAAATCTGATTCGCGTTTATTTGCTAAATATTAAGCGATCTTAGCAAAAATCTAAAAATGTAAAAATTAATATGGTATTCTCCCTAAAAAACTTATCCATTATATCATAACTCGAAGATGGTTCACGTAGTACAATAATGAAATATTGTGTAAAAATCCGCTAAATGAATATCAAAAAACAATGTGTTCCAGAAATTTCTCTAAAAGCTGTTTGCTTAGCAAAAAATGAAATTATGTCTTCTAATACATTGCAGGACACATACCGATAAACGTGCGAAAAATAGTATAAATAAGTGTAACGGCTCTCACTAGATTCAAACCGATACATTAATGAATAAACTTGGTAAAGAGGAGCAAGCTTCAGTGCAGTGCGGATAACAACGTGGAGGGGCCGAGCAGCCGTATTAAGGCGAGCGTTCAGTAACGTTCACGTAGAGCAGGAGAAAAAAGTATCCGGACAGTTCGCGAAAGAAGGAGGCTTCTTACTCAAACCCTACGGGAACTTTATTGTCCTAGAGTGCATACAAATAATGTCTGTGCCACAGACAGTCCATGTAGGTATACTAAGTCAATAAAGTACCCGTGCATTTTGAGTGAAAGGCGTCTTTCTTAAATGCACTGGCAGGATACTTTTTTCTCCTGCTGTACGCGCATCATTTATATTCGTGACTTTCATGAATGAGCATAGACGATACGGACGCATGAACGTTTACATATAAAAAAATGACAAAAAATATGTATGTAGCGTGCTGATACACTTACTGTTTTAAGAAGCTTCCATGAAATCACAAACGTGGTGGCATCTATTAAATATCTGAATCATTCAATATGTTTCCACACTTGTTTCAGTCAAATGAGTATGACGTGTGGAATATATATTTGTTAATGATGAAAACGACCGTTCCATATCGAGTGATGTTATATTTACAAATTTAAAGTAATCCTTGTGACAACTTAATGGATCTTTCGGCGCAAATAATAATAATAAGCTTGTCCAAATTTGTCTTAATATGAGAAAATCTGAATCCTTGTAAATAACACTTTCAAATAACACATAACCACAGTTTTTTATCTTTAAATTCTAATTTAATTCCTCTTTCAACACATTCACGAGGAGATGGTATAACTTTTCTTATCGATGCTCGACTTGGTCATGTAAAATTTGAATACTTACACCAGAAGGAAATAAATGTTTCTTAAGTCTAATAAAGTAAACAGTAGATTACATAGAATAAAATAATCACCTATATCAAATGTTAATTGTTTGCTGTATCGTTTGCTACGGATTGCAGAACAGTGTTTTATACCTTTTAGGTGGTGTTCACAATTTCATCTGCTGGTATACGTCAAATAGTTGTCGCATCTTACATATTTAATTCTATTGCCTTCATATTTTTAATCCGGCATACTCGCTATTACGCGTTCTAGTTTCTTCGAAATACGCCGTTTCTAAAACGTACTTAACTGCGACATTTTCTAAGTATGTGTATACTGATAAGCACTCACACGACTAGTGGAATAATACTGAACAAGTGCGTTTTGACACGGTCATTCGAGTTTCCGTGCCACGCAGTTTGCCTCTCCAGGTTCTTCGAACTGCACTGAAACTTGCTTCTCTTTGCCGAGTCTATTAATGAATAAATAGGAAATACAGCTGCATTAAAATGTATACATTCCAAAAAAGAAACCCAGTAATAGAATATTAGCATGAAATATTTTTCTAAAAATATGAACCTCCTAAATCAGGTCAATCTTATGCACAAACTACGGACATGAAAACACTAGAATAGCAACTCCTGTTAGTCACGTATGTACGTAGTTTCCTACTATTCTACCCACCATTCATATGTGATCCATAATCTATCTTATAAGGAATGTGATATCGTTGTTCAAGAAAATATATTTCTTTTAGACGACTTTAAAGTTTTAAAGTGGTCGACAGTGTACATCACATCAGAGGGAAATAATAATTGTCAGTTTCGAGGTTGTGCAAGATCTTTCATCAGCAAATTGATGCTTGCATTAGAGTTTGAGAAAGGAGATTTAAAACATTTTTAAAATAATCTGTCTAATTCTATTTCACGTTGGGATTACTTTATGATAGCTGAACGTATAAATTTATTTTAACAGAGAATTCGAAGTTCAGCAGAGGGCAGATGGATTATATAGTAGCTGTTACATTAGGTCTATGTTTACTCGTACCTTTCGGTAGGCCACCATTGGTCTATACGAAAGCTTAAGGATGAAATTTAATGAACAATTTATCGCGACCTCCATAGGAAAAAGCTCCAGAAGAACCGGCGTTATCAATCATTAGGTGCTAAATTAAGTTACCATAGTGATGCATACTTTATAGAATTTATTTACAGTGCTATAATGTATACAGTTTGTACAGTAATTAAAGCAGGGCAATTTATTAGAAATAAACACGAGGAATCGTAGGAATTAGTGGAGTAATAAAAGTGGAGTAAGAGTGCTAATAGCTAATAAACTAAATACATTGTATCGTCTCCAACCGACGTAACAATATTTATAGAAGTGAGAATGTCTATTAGTATTTTGTGTACACACTACGAAAGAAGTATAGTGGTGGCTGCGCATTATTTACTTAAGTTTAAAGAGTTGTAAACACGGAGATAGTAACATTAGGGTTTGTATTGTAAAATCTTTGGTGTTTGATACACATTGGGACAAGGGTTTCGGTCGGGTATAGCTACACTGCTTTGTACCACGAGGTATTTTTCCATGTTAGCATGCTCGAGCAGATAATTTAGACTATAAGTCAATACGTAATGGTTGAGTAAATAATTGTATTATGGTTAATTCTCACTTGCCAAGATTTGTTACCATCGCGTTGCAAAAAGTCATGTAAGTGTTTTCCATTGCAATGTAAGTTGAACTTGATGAATAATAAAAAGCGATATGATGGCAAACAATCTAGAGACCATTTTGAAATTAACAATTCGAATATCAGACGTACAGATCGTAATATAAACCCATGAAAAGTTTTGTTCTGACTGATTCACTATTACGCTACAACTAAAACAGCTTATTGTAGAGCTACAATTCTAGGTCGCATTTTTCTATAATCCTTTTAGTTTTTGATTTATTCGTAGTTTTGTGATTTTGGGTGATTTTGTTCCGACTTTCCGACGGCCACTAGTAAAGGCCATGAAAGAAGCTACGAAATTTTTCAACACGCCTCGCCGTTCTAGAGCAATGTCATAAAAATGAGATACTACCAGGAGAAAGACTTGAAGAAATGTCAAGATATCATTAGCAGAATGCAGACTCCCATAGAAAGGCAGAGGAAAGCTCTGATGGACATAAGGAAAAAAAGCGTCGCCGCTATTTACTTCTATAGTACCTTGTAGAAGAGGGTTAATGTAAAAATCACGTTGAGATGCGGTTGTCATGAACCTCGTGCGAAGCAAATTGTACGCCGAAGTAGCGAATCCGGAAAAGACACACCCAAAGAAAAATGGTGCAAAAGGAGTGCTGCTCTAACACTAAAGATAGTGAAGGTCTATGAGCCTAAAAACACGTTCGGTGTAAGCATCTTGACTTCTGGAGAACAGTGGAGGATTAAGGATGGTTATCAACCACTACAAGCCACTAGGCTAGTGGCCTAGTGGCTTGTACATTTGCCTCGTAGTCCGGCAGTACCGGTTTCGAACCCCGGTGCTTCCTTTCTGAGTTTGGTTTTCTGTAGTTTTCCAAATTCCACGGCAAATGCGGAAAGGTAACATCTTAAGTCGGTCTACAGTTGCAGGCGTAATAATAAAACATGGCCAGCCGATGCCCCCTGTAATTGGCGCAAACTGTTGGGGGATGCTAAGGCATGAATTATTATTATTATTATTAGATTAGCATCAAGAATGTTTTATTGGTAATGATGTGAATCAAGATCGGCTGAATAAACAGTAGAACAGTCGAATAAAGTGTAAGATTGTCAGGTCATTTAAGTGATATGTCACCGACAGGCAGCATTTCCAAGTGAGATAGGAGTGCAAAAACATTCGTAGTACGATTCTTTTTCGATATGGAAAAGTTCACCACCCGAAACTATGTCGCATATACTACGATTATCAACCCGGATGCGACCAGAGTTATTGTCAACAGTCACGGAGTCGGAAGCGGATATGTGTAGGTAAAGTAATATCGCCTCTGTGATCCGGTATCTTACACCAACCAACCGATAGATAGACTGTTAGATCAAAGTTTGCCAACTTGGAAAGCGGAAAATGGAAGCATGCATTATTTAAGATGGAATGCCAATTCCTAACCCGTCGAGTAACGTATGGAATACATTGATTTACAAGTGGGAGACTCATATTGGACGTGGCAGCTAGACAATACATTCATCTGCAAGTTGGTTATGAAGAGACAATATCTGATATCATATTGGCCTCTTATCACATTGTCCATCATAAACATACTGTATATAAGCTACAGTGTGACGAGTGACCAATCGATCAGGAGAAATCCTGCTCATGTCGATGTGTAAACCCAATTCTCGAACAAGATCAAATGTGAAACATCGTTGAGACGCTTTTTCCTAACCATCCGTAGTGGGCTGAACTTCTTGCAGGAGATAGTTGATAATCGAGGGCAAGGTCGACCCCCATACAGGCTCAGCATACATACTGTTCTATATGTATGCTATACATCAGCAAGCTACTAGAAAGATTTGAGAAGAAGCCGAAGGAAGGGGAGCGAAAGGGGAAAGTAAAAGCATTAGTACGATAAAAGTGGCAAGAACGCTGACAGAGTGATACAACGGACGGTTGACTTGTTCGAAACATCACATAGTCAATGGCTGAAACTACAGCAAAGTCTACTATTGTCTCAGAGTAGTTGGGTATACAATATTTAACCATACTTTCTTCGAGTGCTGCGAAAATAGACGATAGATCACATTGCGGAAAAGATACTATCTAGAAACGACCGCTGGTTGACGATGGTTGAATTTGTAGAGTTCTATTCAGAATTCTAATATATCAAACCAAATATCGTTATAATGATGTTCGAAACGATAAAGACGATGGTAAATTATAAAGTGTTCAATGGTTTAGACACAATGCTCTATTTAGGCCCAAAAATGGATTATGTTGTGAAGAATAACATTAATACGTGTAATAGTAAAATCGTAAAAAGAAACGCTCGGTTTTACGGCAATACACTCTGCATGTAATTTTATTTGCATCGAGTATACGTATATCAAGTAATTACAGTGTAGTACGTATCTGATTCATTTAAAATCTGAATGAAGTACTTAATTATTATTATCATTATTATTTGTCACCAAAATGGCGTTTTCTTAAATCGAGAGCCGCCAGACATTATTTAATTTCAATATAGTCTGTTATGTATGTATACGTATGAAATATTTTTGTTGCGATGTTACATCATATATTGAATCACACATGCCTCACATTAATAGCGCATAAAATAATATTACCAGAGAACTTATTGTAGCACATTTGTGAGTCGAAGATCCTAACTATACCATAATCACTACATTTTCTCAAATAGGTTATTAAAAGTGTTTCAACGCGTAAATGAATTCCTGACAACAAGGCTATTAGTATTTCTGTAGTAAATTCTAATTGTATCTTATGTTGAATTTTGTGTGCTTAAAATATTGCCCTTTTTTAATTCCTATCTATACTGTATACGAATAGCTATGAATAAAAAAGCTCGTTCAGATTTTTATATTTTATTCAAATAAAAACGCCAAACAATATATATCTACTACGTTATACGTAGTTAATAAATAATTGTAATGTTCAAATATAATACATACAACTCTTTCTTATCTTTTTAGAATATTCAATAGTGAGCAATAGTCGCTCGCAGTGCGGGTTAGGAGATGCATAGAGACCGAGCCCTCCGTTTGACTCTGTGCAACTCCGCCCTCAACGAGCTAGCCGCCACTGACAATAGCAAGCCTTGTAGTACGTGATAGAAAATGCGGAACGTGTACGTGTGTGTTAGGTGTTATATGTATTAGGAATATATTTGTTTCATTATAATCGATTCGAAACAAAATAACATTTTTTTTAGGTGTAGGAAAATCTATTGGTGCTCCCGTCAGTCGCCGTTACGCCCGCTGGTGGGTGCAATATGCGGTGTTGAATTCATAAGAAGGAAGGTTATTTTTTAATATTGCTCCGTAACTTTCAGACTCTTGCTCTGTGCAATTGTGCTACAAGTCGGTGAACATTGGAGTGACGGTTATGTACTCTAAATGTACCCTATGTACTAACTAGGGACCAGTTGACGTGTCCACGTTATATTATAAAGGTGTCCTTATAATGTAAACGGTGCCTATAGAGTATCATGCAGAATTCCGGATTTATGAGAATAATACCTACCAATCCAAGAAATAGTAATACTTATGAGATATAATAGTTTCAGTGTATTTTATAAAGAACAAGTACTTGAATTACGTTTTACAAACTTATCAAAGATGTATCCTATTTTATCAATCGATTTCTAATAAGTAGATTACTAAAACTAATCAGGAATACTGCAACTTCTCTGCACTGAAGAGCTCGTTTCGCTGTTCTAATATTTTTAAACTTTTCATAACTTAATTGTGCTTATATTACACAATTATTATTTATGTCATACAACAATAAACATGTGAAAATATATATTTTCAAATTTATTCTTAAAAATTTAAAATATATAACAAGTTAAACGTGTATTCGTCAACGAAAGTAATCTCTTATAAACCTAAAATATACATGCGTCGAAATATTGTAGTTTACGAATGTATATACAGAAAATTTAAATTTGATTGATTACCTTCTGGGGAAACTATATTTTTGCAAGAAATATGATTAGCTATTTTATTCTGATATACATGCGTTTTCCGTTACACATACGTATATTAATTTTTCGGTTGAGTAGAGGTAAGCTATCACTTCAGTAAGCTAATTATAGCTAATTAGTTGCTTAACTAAGTATACCGTATAGATTTTCCGATTTTTTTTCAAGATAGAGTTAAAAATAAGCAATAGAAATCGATATCAGGCTCTTAAGTTTGTTTAATTAAAGAAAGCCTGAAAGTAAATGGATTGATATGAATTTTCAGTAAATTCTTAAATTTACAACAATAAAACAAAACACTTAAATTGTAGGTATAGATCTTATGTAGTAAACATGCTTTAGGAAAACTCAACTAATTATCACGATTCGTACTAATAAATTTAAACGATTTCTTTCAAAATTATATATACCTACAATTTGAACATTTTATAGATTTACACAGCTTTTGTGTTATTATACGTGCTAACCTACTTTAGAAATTATGGAAATTTAAATAACTGCTAAAAAAAATCATTAAGTTTTACCATTATCACGGGGAAACAAAAATTTATAACGCAAACACATTCCTACATTCAGCATTCGCCAGCTAGCGTATGTAAATTCACTAATGACAATAGGAAAACTCAAGTTAGGCTCTTTAACTATTCAAATATATCATTACTATGTCTCACGAAATAAACAGATGCAGATATTATTTTTGGTACCGCACATACATATGTGTTTTATTAAACTCTCTGCAATTACTACTTAATATCAAATAGTAGTACCAACAACTGTTTGCTAGGTGATGTTTCATGCAATTGATGGTGCTTTACTCGATTAACCGAAGAGTTTAACTTGAGTATTCCTATTATCATTAACCAGTTTACATTATCCTTAAGTTGACATCAACTACTTCATATCAGGTATTTATTGCAGACAACTTAATAAATAAATACATCAGTATGTGTGGTGTGCCAAAAATGATACCAGCAATTGTTTATTGGGCGAGGCAACATGCCATTAATAACATAAAATTTGATTAGACGAAAAGCCTAGCTTGAGTTTTCTTATGTAATTATTTAAAATATTTATGAATATACGAAATGAATTTGTCATTCTAAGCTCTGTAAATCCATGGAATGTTTATTCATATAATATAATCTATACATTAATATATATATATATATTTGTGCATATTATTTATTCAGTATTGTTTAAAACAATCTATTATAAACAATATTAGGAAAAATAAAGTAATATATATGTATGTATATAAACTGATTTAGAGAGGAGGAGATACAAGATCCTTAGGAATGTATTTGGTTTTTGACCACGTTCAAAATATTAGCTCATTCTAAACAAAACCGTTAACTGGAAGACAAAATGTGAAATTAAGCTAATACTGAAGTTGGTCATAATTTTATTAAATATCGCACAATTGACTTTGAATCGTATCTAGTATTTATCACTTCTAATTTCAATAAATTTCTGGTAGTGGACGTGCTATATAATGTCAAGTGGGCCCCTGTAGTACTCTAAATTGTACTGTATGTACAGGAGCGCGCCAATATTCGGAGAGCTCCGGTCGTCATCACGTGCCGCGCGAATTTTTTTTGGTCTGAATGTTTCTGACGCGGTCGGTCCATTCAATCAGTTTTTATCGAGTATGCGTTATATGTCTAAATATATTTACAATCAGATATCTATTTTATTATATTGGGCTACGAGCGCGTTTCCTATCTAATTTTATTTTGTATATTTTTACAATAATAATTAATTTACACTTTAGAATTTCGTTTCTCCGCCGTTAAGACGGTTATGTTTTGTATTTTTTTTTGTTGTAGTGGATCCCTGAAGAGGTCGACGATTAGTCACCTCTATCGTAGGGGGTGCAAGGATAGTGCGTGCGAACTAGTCTAGTATGGTGGTCTGAGTCTATGTGTGAGGAGTATAAAACAGGAACGTTATTTACAAAGAACCGAGTAATAACAGAACTCCGTAATAAAGACAGGTGCACTTGATGTAACATTCTCAAAAATCTATATCGAAAGTAACTATAAAATGTTAATATAACTGATGAGAGTATCCGGATTTGGGGCTATGTACAACACGTCTCACCGAGGAGGCTACGCATAGTCTATGTATTATTTTATTTTAGTTTGTTGTTGTGTTCTTCTCTACGATCGTTGATTGCTACTGGAATGGATCCACTCGGATAAAAAAAGTTTCTCTCCCGTGAGTATATATGTTAAAAAATGCACGAATGTTTGTGAACTCCATTCATCAGAGCGCACTTATTTGTCTTCTTCCAAAAGCACTAGATCGTCCGCGACCACGTCCGAGATGTGTAGGTAGATAATCCAGTACATCAGGTTGAAGCACACGAAGCACACGGGAAACACGATTCGTGAATATTTGTCTATATCCGATGGTGTGATGCCGTACAGTTTGTTGATATCTTTTCCAGGGTGAATTATATGTTGAGGAATCGGTGCCGCTGCCTCTTCGTCTGGCCCACCTCCTCCTCCTCGACCACCGTTTACTGTACTTTCCAGTGTACCACCTTTGCTGTGAGCCTTGGGGTCGTGTACTTTAAACCGCACCTCCTGGAACAAAGGTTCCCACTAACAAGTATCTGACTTTCATAGGAAATTATTTCAACCAAAGTTTAATTGGACGTGTACTCACTGTTTGCTTTGGGGCGTGTTCCCCATCAGGCCCGTCCACATTTAATTTCTTCTGCTCGGCAATTTTTTGTATTGCCAAGAAGCGATTTTTTCGCATTTGGATACGTTTCGCCATATAACCGACAGTGGCGTATTCTGAAATTGATTCAAAGTTTTATTAAAGAAGTAATTAGTTATGTTTATTTGGTATTTATATTTATATTTTTAACAAAATACTCTACATATTTCGATGATTTTACGTTACGGAAAGTTTTATTTCAAAGTAGGAAAGTATTTTAGTCTCCAAATAGTCCTGGAAAAGAAAAACGTGTAGGAAGCAATAGATTAATTGACCTGAAAAGAATTGACACAGCAGCAAAATCTGTGGTGAACACAATGATGGGGTTTTAGGGATTTATGAAGAAGGCTTCAGAGTTTTGATCGTGAAATGATTGTGTGGTTGACACAGTAGATTACAATGACTTTCTGGTATCATCTATTCATTTTTTTGCACCTAAAGGCGCGCTACTTATGTACATGAATGGTAAACGATTGCGCTAGTATATTGTCTACTTTGTGTGTTTATTTTATTTTGTATATAGTCAATTTGATACCTTACATAACCAAGACATGCTCACAACTCTGAAACCCTCATTATAATGACTCGGGATGTGGAAGCTTTTGCTGTCACTTAGATGAAATGATCGAAAGAATAAATGTCATGTTTAATTTTACCGGATTTGTCATCATTACCACTACTTGATAACACTTAACTTTCATAGGTTATTTTAATGTTAAACAGTGGCTAATTTATTGTGGTATATCAACTATAGGCACGAGTTGTCAAAGTTACTAGAAGGAATAGAATAAGAAGGTTTTAAGTTATATTGGCTATATCTAGTATCTACCGTGAATATACATTTGTAATATTGTTGGTTTCGATCTTTAATAGAAATTAGTTGATAAACAACATCTTTAATTGCAGCTTCTTTATACGTTATTACTTGTAGAATTTCATCTGGTTACAATCTTGTGTACACGTTTTAGCCCTTTCTATTAAAAAATATCATTATTGGAAGTTTGGTATAGAAATAACAGTTCGTTATTTATAGTATTACATGTCTAGGCAACTTTTCAAAATGTTTTGTTGTATGGTGCGGCTCTAAAGTCGCCTCCTCCCCCTCAGCTTATGATCGGTTTAAGAGAACAGTCCCATCATTCATATGAAATTTTATGTACCTACTACATTCTTCAAGTAAAATTTCTATTTAGTTTCAAAGATTGACCATAACGGGCGATATAGTATCAAAATTTTAAAAAGCTCATATTATCAGGCCAAAATTTCATAAAAATGTATCCACTCATATGAACATAGTAAGTTTTACTTTATTACACATTTTGTGTTTACCGTTAACTGGTAACAAATTCAAAAAGTCTTAGGTAGCTATGTAGAACGTGTTTCTCTTATTAGGTCTATACTATCTTATAAATGTCATAAAATAGAATTTGATTGACATAAGTGCCACAATCAGCAATAATAAATGTTACTATAGGCCTGTTCGTTTGAATTGTTAACTTTGGTAAGTTTTGCCGGAAATAGCAAGTGTAGCGAATCAGCAAATAGATGTTTGAGCGGATAAATCTGATTTCATCAGCTATTATTGCTCAACACTTGAAGCGTGAGCAAATATAGCTTGCTACTTCTGACATACAGCAATTTGCTGAATGCAAACGAACGAGTGTTTAAAACACCTGTCAGCAGCTAAATTTCAAACGAACACACGGTAATAGACAAAAGTGATATTGAACACGTCCAGCAACGCAAACGAACAGGCCTTATTTTTTATACAATTAGGTGCTCCAAATGAGTTCGTTAAAATGTTTGACGCAAAAACATTAGCGTTTCTTCCCGCACTTAGCACTTAAAGTGACAGCGATGGCATATCTAAATATGATCTCAATACTGTAAGTGTGGAGCGTCTCTAACATGAACTCAAAGAGTCATTACATCCCACGCAGCCATGGACGCTAAACCTTAAATTAATGAAACGTCATTTCACAAAGAAAATTGACATTTATTATTGCGAATTATGGCAGTTATGTCAAAAAATTCTATTGTATGACATTAATAAAGTAGTATAAGAATAATAAAACACACACATTTTGCAATTCATAGCTACCTCCTGGGTCCTCCGTTTCTTCTGGGTCCTATTTCTTGTCCTTAGACCCTTTAACATCCAGTGGTAGGCTCATCTTGCCCGAGAGGTTCGATATTTAAGATCGTCTGAGAAAAATATATTGTCCCAGAAAATTGGAATGTTTGTTGAGATGTGAAAAGGGGATCCAAAACTGATGCGGACTAAAAATTCATCCTGTGGGTTAGTTTATAGGATATCGATTTTAGAGAAATGGATATTCAGATAGCTAGCTATTGTAGTGGATGGAATGTCAAACCTTGACTGTAGGCGAAGGTCTAACTTGCGGGGTAACGACGTTCAAAAGCAGGGAATTAGTGGTCTGCGTTCATCTTTCAAAAGTCGATTTTGCTGTATTCTTTAGGTTTTCCTGAAGGCTTGGAATTTGAAGGTCTCTGCGCAGCTGTGCGATACTGATGCAATAAGGCGGGTTACACAATATTCGCGCGGTTTTGTTTTGGAGGATCTCAAGTTGGTTAGCATTAGTCTTTGAGACGGTAGCACAAATCAGTAAGCTGTAAGTTAGTATCGGCCTAAGAGTTGTCTTATACAGCAACAGCCTATTTCGCAGGTTGAGGCTGCTCTTTCTACCCAGAAGTGGGATCAGCATATTTCTTGCGACGAAAAATCTTTCCTTTAAGTATTTGGTACGTCTTTTCCAACATTTTAGACACTTCAGAGTCGCACTGTATAATCTTTTATTTGAGCTAACTACTAATACTTTGTAGCATGAGGGATATTAATTCTTCCTAATAGTATTTATTTTGCGCTGTATAGTTATTGTCTTACTTCTAACATAACTTGAAGTGCTGTCCGGAGAATATTGTAAGAGCAACATTTCTCTTCAATAGATCCATCCCCGATCGGGCATTGGAAATAATGTTCTCTATAGTTTGTCTTTGTAATTTTTGTTTAAAAAGACTTTCTTTTCATTCTTAATAGAACCTTTCTGGGCTTGTAGAAGGAGTTAGGAGGAGATAATATTGTGGTCAATAGTCTAGTATAAAAAAATATCTTTTAACATACGAACAGTAAATCTATTTGATGGCGTAAGATTAAATTAATACTGCCAATTTTATGGTACAGTTTCTCGAAATGACTTACTTATTTGTTTGATATCTTCGATTTCGAAGGTTGTTCGTTGGTGTAAAGAATGTTAGTAACAATCTTCTTCGGATAAAGAAAGTGGTACTAAATCTCTCTGAGATTCTAAACGATATAACTCTCAATATACAACTCAATTATAGAACCTTTTTGGATGAGTTAAAGAGAATAGTATTGATGTGTCATTTTCAGTAAGTGATAGGGTGTTGTGTTGTGGCGATTTTAATGTTAATCTATTGAATTTGAATGATGCCTCGGTGTTGAGTTTCACAGAAATTATTGAAGCCTATAGTTTAGAACAAATTATTGATCAGCCAACTCGATTGACTAATACTTCAGCATTTCTTCTGGATATTATTCTCCGATCTGATGCGGTTGACATCGAGAACAGTGGCATTGTCTGTTGTGACTTTTCCGACCACGATATGGTGTATTGTGATATTCATACGGGTTCTCCTAAGATTGATTCGCGTATACGTACATACAGAGAGTTTAAAAAGATTGATATTAATAGATTTAATACTGACTTATCTTCTCTTCCGCTGCATTTCATATTTCGCATTGATAACGTTAATGACAAGGTTCAGTTTTTGAATGATTGTTTGCTGGATCTGTTTGATGTGCATGCTCCCCTAATAACTAAACGTTTCACAAAAAAGTACATTCCATGGCTTACAGATAATTTAAAACTTTTGATTAGGTTGAGGGATGATGCTAAAGCCAAGTATCGTAAGTCGAGATGTCCTGCTCATTGGAATTATTATAAAACTCTTCGCAATTTGACTACGTCTTCATTCAAACGTGAAAAGAGGGCCTACTTTGAGTTTATTGCTAATACAAGATCTCCTAAAGCGTTGTGGAGGCAAATATTGTATTTGGATGTTACTAGGCGTCTGCCTGCTGAGGACTTTCCTGGTAATCTTGCAGATGTTGATATGATTTTTTGTTATTTCATTGTGATGAGGCAAATACAGCTAAGTTCTCATTTTCTACTGTGGATCCTGGTTTTATTTCTGATATTATTTATAAAATTCGTTCAACATCAACTGGGTCAGATGGAATTAACATAACAATGATTAAACTATGTTGCTCGTTTTTGGTACCTTTTGTAACACATATCATTAACTGTTGCATTGAGCAGGCCGTTGTTCCGGATGTTTGGAAATATGCCTTGGTCAAACCCTTACCCAAAGTTAAAAGCCCTTCCGCCTTTTCTGACTTTCGTCCCATAAGTATTTTACCTACTTTTTCTAAAATTCTTGAAAGGGTTATTTACACTCAATTAAATGATTTCGTGAACATTAATAATGTGCTTCCTTGTACACAGTCCGGCTTCAGGAAAGGTTACAGTTGTGAGACGGCATTGCTCGCGGTTACTGATGATATTATTGCTGCCACTGATAGTGGTTTAATTACTGCCTTAGTACTTTTAGATTTTTCTAAAGCTTTTGATACGGTTTGCCATAGTACTCTTTGTTCGTTGTTATATTCTTTGGGTCTTAATGTTGGGTCGGTTCAACTATTAAGTAGTTATCTATGTAATCGTCATCAGAGTGTGGTTATAAACTCTAATCTCTCAGTCTCGCGACAGATATCTACGGGCGTTCCTCAGGGATCAGTTGTAGGGCCCCTGCTATTCTCCATCTATACGTCGCAGTTTATTAATTGTATACATTTTTGCCAGAAGCATCTATATGCTGACGATATGCAGATGTATTTATCTTTTGAACCTGAAAATTGGCAACGGGCCCTTGATTGCATTAATTCAGATTTGCGGTCTCTGTACGAGGTATCGTCTCGGTATGACTTGATCTTGAATCCACTCAAAACACAAGTGATATTATTTGGTAATTCTAGAATTTGTGAGGATTTGAGTGGGATTTTTCAGGTCAGTATTGGTGACGTTGTTGTCCCGATTGCAAAATCGGTGAAGAACTTGGGGTTACAGATGGATAATACTTTCCGATATCGTGATCAAACTCGTACAAAAAAACTCGTACATAAATTTAAGAAAGCTTTATCCTCATAGATCTTCTTTACCATGCACTGTTAAGACAAAGTTGTGTGAATCTTTGGTGCTGTCGCAGTTTACTTATTGTTCTAATATTTATCACCCTGCTATTGATTCCATTACGAGTTCTCGTATTAAAAAAATTCAAAATTTATGCCTAAGATATATTTTTGGAATTAGAAAATTTGATAGAGTATCTCATAAGTTGGGAACTGCTGGGTGGTTGAATATGAGAAACAGGCGCGAATTAAAAATGTTATCAACTTTTCATAAAATTTTATTATTCAAAACGCCACCGTATCTTTATATGAGGATCCGATTCAGAACTGACATTCATAATATTACTACGAGGTTTAGAGGTCTGATATCACCGCCCTCTTTCAGACTGTCACTATTTAGGCGATCCTTTTCTTACAATATATATAAAAAATATAATGACATTGATGAGTCCTTTAAGATCATGTCTGTTAGTACCTTTAAATCTCATCTAAGAAATAGATTAATTGATTTTCAATGAAGTATGTGCCAGCCTTCTGCCAACTACTTATGTATATATTTTGCCATCTATTTAGTTGTTAATTATTTCTATGCGGTGCTACGGTGATGTCTGTTTTTGCGCATATTCATTTCTTGAATTTTTTTTTTTGATTACTTAGTTTAGACATTTATTCGTTAAGTTAATTTTATGTATTACATTCGGGGTTAGTGCAAGCAGAACTTGCTTCTGAGTCTCGCCCTGTAATTGCTCCTTACCTTGTCTAGCTTTAGTTATTTTCCATTAAACAAGCTTAATTTATTTTGTATGTTGTTGGCATGGTGGGTAGCAATAAAGACATTATTATTATTATATAACATTTCCGCTGATATATTCGTATGTTTTTCAACGGCTCTGTGGAAACTTATGCGTTTCATTATTATATCCCTTAATACATTTCGAAAATCATCATCTAGAGAATTCTTACACTTTATATTGTCTACAATTTTTTATATTTACTCGTATATACATATATTGACATCCTTAGGCGTGTAAAAGTACTAGAGCTATCTACCTAAATGTGATAAAAAATAAATTTGAAATGACGAACCCCTAATGTGCCGGTAAAATCCCATAAATTCTATATCTTATTATATTAAGCATAGATATGTATTTTAATATTGTTTCCTTTGCAATTCGTAAACATATCCATGTGGATATATACGCAATATTTTTTTACTTACCTAAAAGGCTGGCGAATACCATTACGAAACAGGTTCCTAAATAAACGTCGATAGATTTAACATAGGAAATTTTGGGTAACGCTGCGTTTGTAGAAGACATAAGGGTGGTCATTGTGAGCACGGTTGTGACACCCAGAGCTACTCGAGCTGGCGTGGCGTTTCGATTCAACCAGAAGCTTACCCATGAAATGATGACAATAAGGCCGGACGGGATATATATTTGAATGAGGTAGTAACCCATGGAACGAACGAACTGTATTTCACACGCCAATCGAGAGTAATTTCCTGTGTATTAAAATGTAAATATTTTAGATTTGTAAAAACTAAAAGCTGTACTAGGTATTGTCTTTATACGTTTAAAAGCTTTATGTTTACTACCATGCTACTAAAACTAGAAAATAAAAATATATCATGTTCACAAAATCAAATGATGGTATCCGCATGCTTTGGGTAAGAGATATGAAAGAAAATATTACACAAATTTGGAATCTAATGAACACCAACGTTGTTAGGGTTTATGTTACCATTTTCCCATGTTAGGTACCTGTAGTAAGGCTGATCTCCATGGCCCTCTGCCGGTGGCCAAGTACTTTAAATTGGGGAAGAGATACTTCATTGGATACCCCTACCGAGTTGGGGCCCTCGTTCCATTTATATCGGATATCCCGCATGGTGTAACCGACTGCAATCACAAGCCAGTGCCAACTGCGAAAGGGCCACGCACCGCAGCCGTTTTTTCAATCATACAGAAAGATAACGAGGCCAAACCAAAAAGAAATATACGGGAGCAAGGAGATATAAGGATTGGATGGTTTGTCGGTTTACCTGTTGTTAAGTTAATTACGGTCGCCCTCTGACGATGTCCCAGCACCCGGAACTGTGGTAGTTCCACTTCGTTGCTAATCCCGACGCTCTTTGATCCCGAATTCCATTTATAGCGGATATCTCGCATTGTGTACCCGACTAACCCGGCCGCCAGAACAGACAAAGCAAGTCATTCGATAGCTCGGATGCAAGATACGGTCTGTACGGTTCAGATTTCACTTTTTTTTTAGATTCTGATTAATATGTATTAAGTGCAAAATAAGATCTGATACCGCACGGAATAATATCCGGCAACTACAACAGTGGAGAACTCCTATCATAATAGACAGTTTATTTCAGCTGAATAAAATTTTTTTGGAGGACTCACACCATACTACTTGAGCACTACATAAACATGGTCTATATTATAAATAAATAAATATGTGTGAGCGAAAATACGAATTTCTGCTGAAAAAGAAAAAGAAAGCAAGGGTAATGTAATATATACATACAAAAATGTATATAAAAGCACAAGCACGAGCAAAAGCAAAATGATTTTCTGAAATGCTTTTCTAAAATAAACTTAAAGAAAGCGGATACTGGAATGGAGAAGATGTTTGAAATTAAATCAAGATTAGATAAAAAACTTACATTCATTGTGATTGTCGTATTAACTACATATTTGATTATGTTGATGTACTTGAGGAATTTTTCTATTATTTCAAATTAATTTTTGTCGTTGTCTATAGTAAGATGAATTTCATAATGCAATCAGTATTAGAATATTTATCTACGTTAATGCTTAGCAATAATTAAATTAAATGCTGCCCGTTTTGTTTTGCGGAAGTGTTACAAATATATTAATTACATATTATGTACATATATACTATATAAAATAATAAGATAATGTAATTTAATTGTTTTGTCTTTTTTACATTTTATTTTTTCGACTGTAATATTTCTGTAACAATGCTTTAATTAATAAAAAGCTTTTGTAATTTTCCTATTTGATTAATTACATTACGAGTTTTAAGAAAATAGGAAGAATGGGTGTAAGAGAGTATAGTGAACATGCGGGTGCAGGCGTGACTGCCGGCCGGGAGTCGGACCAGAAGGTAGCACACAATGCGGCCGACGGTCTGTCCGTGATTTATTTAATCCAGTGAAGTGACGGCTGTCCGGGTGCCGCCATGGTGCAGTAGCGGTGAGCATGGGCGTACTGCTGTTGCTGCTCACGGAATACGGAACACGGTCCTTCAGCGGATGCTGTATTTGAGAAGGAGACCGCAACCAACCACAACAATTACGTAAATTATAGGAAAATTGAAAACAAAAACATAACAATAAACATAACATATTTGTAACGAACCAAGAAAACAATTGTAAAGAAAAACGAAAATAATTCAAGTGTATAATAATCGAAGAGAAATAAAAATAGATCAGGAAACGCAAACATTAAAGGACGGCGGCTGCGGGGCACGAGAAATCCGATGGACTCCTCGAGCCTGCGTGTTAGCTCGGACCAAGAGCTATCTGTGCGAGGTGCTCTGTGCCCAAGCGTTTCACTTTATAAGTAGAATTAGTCGTTACGAGGATTAGTCGAGAGTTTCGTTCGGCTGTTAAGTAAAATGCTTATATAATATATTTTTTTAATTTAAAATCAAAGAGTGTATTATGTTATTCTAATTTTGTATCATATAGTAATGCAATCAAGTATTAAACAATTCAGTGTTGTTTATGTATTATAACCGTATGTTTATTATATGTGTCTTTATTTGTAGTTTGCAATTGTTTTAGTAGCATCTAGTCGTGAATATATTCTAACATTTTTATATCAATAACCTACGCAATCTTTGGATAATTTCTCTAAAATTTGCAGCTAAAATAATAATGTTAAAAAATACACCATAGGATTATAGAAGAAGATGAATAAAGAAAAGAACTTAAGTATTTAATGTTTCTTTAATATGTCAATTACTAGAAACTATTTGCGCTAAAGTTCATACGTGCAAAACGACATTTTCGGGAAAATGTAGGTTAAATTTGTATCGGATATTTAGAAAATGCAATACATTTACATAATCCAATCTCGTTTTCTTCATTTGAAACGGCAGAGAGCAGTTTTTCAAATTGTATTTGTTAGATGCAAATCTGCTTTTAACTGTATAATTTTGGATTTTTTTCTTCAGTTTTAAATATGTCGCTATAAATATGTATAAGATTTCTGGAATCACTATAATGTTCACTATATGCTGCTTCGTAAATCACTCGTAAAGATTTCAATCAGAGCACTTGCGGTTTTTGCAAAACGGTTCAATATTCCCCTCAAGTGGTTGCATCACTCAAGACCACAGACGAACTTATGAAGGCAAAAGTGTTACTAGAATTGCATCGACATTCAATAAATCCTTTCGAATAGTTGCAAGAAGCGGAGCTGTTAATATTGATTGAATGCATTATTGTATGAAAATATCGATTTATTTTGAGGATAGATGTTATTATAATAACTGATCAGAGAATTAATGCATTTGATTACCACAATATGCAAACATATTTCTCAGCGAGACCGTTCATTAGAAGTTTATGGCGTTCTGGTCAAAATATAAATTTGAAAATTTAGAATTATGTATAGTCGATTGTGTTCTCTTCAACGAAAATATTATTAGATTTCTAGCACTTCCGGTTATACTGGAAGTTGCCATCTACTTCATTATTTTTAATGGAACAGCCTGTATATTTTTACACATTTGGATTCACCTATTTTTAAGCTTTATGAATATCTTTACTTTCTGCGATTTCATTCGGACGTTTTGTAGTTATTCCATTTTTTCTAAAAAAAAATTGCTCTAGCAGACATTTATGGGTGTCTTAGTAAGTTTTGATGCAGAATTGTATGCCCGATACAAGAAACTCATAAAAAATATACCATGCTATTTAAATTAAGAAAGTTGACGTCAACTTCCGGTACACCGGAAGTGGTACAATTACGTAAATAATGTTGCTGATGAGTTCAGATGATATCAGTTATAATTACACGTTTTCAGAAATGTTGAATTTCAAGAACATCGAAAAGTTCGAACGAACCAGTTCCGTGATTGACCCTGTAAATTATTAGCTTATTAGTATTTTGACACATATTAAATGTCAATTTCTTCCACTGAAGAAGTCTTATTAACGAAAACATAATTTTATATGTTCTGGAATAAATTGGTATTTAATTAATTTGCTGTTTCATTGACCTACAAGCGGAAATACTTCGGAAATTTTTATTTTAATCGAATTTATATCTTGTTACAGTGTATACTATAAAAATATTATTTCCCATACAAACTTTGCCACTCTTTTTCACCCCTTTAGGTGTTGAATTAAAAGAAAACGCCAAGATGTGTTTTATTAAGTGTGTCAAAGATCATTAACATCAAGTTTTAAGTAACTTGGACCATAAAAATTTTGTTTCTGAGACAAATCATTTCTCTCAGAGAAATGATTTGTCATACTCTTCGAGAGTGAATTTAAAAAACCGTTGGAACACTTTTTGATTAATTTTGTTATAGAGTATTAATAATTCACGAAAATTTGACTAAACTTATTTTTCTATATAAACTTTATCACCCCTTTTCACTCCCTCACAAATAGAATTTGAAAAACTACAGTATACGTGTTTCATGAATTGCATCAAAGAAACTTTGTTCCAGTTTCAAGTAAATTTGAATATAAAAACACTATTTTCATATACACTTTGCCATCTCTTTTTCCCTCCTAGTGGAATTTCATATATTCCCAAACGATCTGAAGCACCATATAATTGGATCCAGCTGTTATTTCTCCAGTAAAGATACGCTGTCACGCAAATCGTTGAAGTTATTGGTAAGAAACTTGTAAAAAAAACCTTCCATAAGTTGCAGCTCGAAAAAGGAGAGCTTTTGAATATTTGTTTGTAAATATTGCTTTCATAAGATTGATTGGTAAAATATACTATTTAAGCTTCCCTATAAATATCTGAATTATCCTGTATATGTATACTGTAGGTCCCCGGATTGAGTTTACAATAGGTATGATTGCAGGCCCGCAGCTAAGGTATGAATTTACTGCGCGCAATAATAAAAAATGCGCCCTTTACAGTAAATATTTTATTAAGTATACCTCATATCATACCAATAGAACACGTGTAGTAAATAAGGTAGGTGAATGATATACTTAATTATATTTAAAAACATATAAAATATATATGTTTATACAGGATCCTGCAATAGTGCGTCAGGCTTTCATAGCTCCTTAACGAATTAAATTAAGAATTTCATTCATTTTCGACTTATACTATATTATAGGGTGTACCTTAGGAAAATATTTTCAGTAATGGTGAACTTCCGGTTGTACCGGACGTAGATACCAACTTTGTTATTTTAAATAGAACACCCTATATATTATTGCACTTTTGGATTCCTAGTTAAATTTAAATGGCACTTTGTTACACATACATTAGGTATAAGTCGCATCTTTTTTGAATTACATGACGTTTTTCGAAAAAAATAACTGTAGCAGCGTATTCGAAATTTGGAATTATCTCCGAAACTGTGAAAGTTAGACAGATGAGATTTTCAGTTTTCGCTTAAGCATGAAGGAGTACACGTCTTTTATTAGAAAATTGTTGCGTTTAAATTACATGATTATTAAATAGGGATCTGTAATTTTCGAACTTTAAAATCATGGAGATCTTGATTTTTTTAAATAGAACGGTATAGTAATTTTTACATAAATGTATGTAAAATTTAATTTTATTTCAATTTTATACAGGTATTATGGTGTCTATCTCTAACGGTTTTCGAGATATTTCCAGTTTTTTTTGGATTTTCACGACAGATGCGTATTACGAAGAAACAAAGGCGGCCATAGAAAAACAAGCATGTTGTTTATTGATACAAATTTTGACATTTCCTGCCTGAAATAAGTGTGTGTACTTAAACAGGTAATATTTTATTAAAAAGAAATGAAGTATTTAAGAGAAGAACTCATTGATATGATTTTTGTGTGTTGGGGAGAAAATCTGTTTTCTTGTTAATAGAATTTATGCGACTCGGTTTCCTGAAAGGCGACATTCAGAAGCGATCAGTTTTACCAGTCTTCTTGAGCGCTTTGTTGAAACAGGAAGCGTTAACTACAAAAAAACAGAAAGAACAAAGACAGCAGCAAATGACGAAAATGAGTTGGCAGTTTTATTGACAGTAACTGAAAATCCAAATACTAGTCAAGCAAGTGTGGGGCAAGAGGTTGGAATAAGTGAGAGGTCCGTCCAAAGAATTCTAAAGAAACATCATTTTCATGCGTACCACATTCAGTTGCACTAAGCTCTGTGTGAAAATGACTTTCAGAGAAGGGCAGAGTTTTGTACGTGGGCACAATTGCCTGTTCAAGAAAATTAATTTTTCTTTATGAACGTACTTTTTTCTGACGAAGCAACTTTTCACAATAGTGAATGCGTTAACAGACATAATTATCATTATTATTTTGTCGAAAATCCAAGAATAGTTAGGCAAATAGATCGCCAACAACGCTGGTCAATAAACGTTTGGGGAGGAATTATTGTTGGAGAACATGTGGTGGGCCCACATTTTTTTAATGGTCACCTTAACAGTCAAATATATTTGGAATTTTTAATAAATGAGTTACCAAGATTAATCCAAAATTTACCTATAAACATCCACAAAATAAGTCAGAGTCCTGTTAAATAATCAATATGAAAACAGATGGATTGGAAGAGGGGGATCAGTTCCTTGGCCTGCAAGGTCGCCTGACCTGACAAAAACAGTTTTTTTTATGGGGGTATGTAAAAGAATTGGTTTATAGGGAACCTCCAACCACTTAAAAAACATACGACAAAGAATTGTCGGCGCGTTTGCATCAATCACACACAGAATTGGTAAATGCCTTCAACAAAATGGAAGACAGTTCGAACATCTATAAAAAGAAGAAATTTGTTTTATAATGTTAATTCGAAAATATACTTTCCAAGCCTATTTTAACATTGAAGATGTCGCTTACTTATTTTTTTTTAATTTTTTTGTTTGTTTGTTGTGTTCTGTTGGTCATTTTTGTAATTTGTATCAATAAACAACATGCTTGTTTTTCCATGGCGACCTTTGTTTCTTCATAATACGCATCTGTCGTGAAAATCCAAAAAAACTGGAAATATCTCGAAAACCATTACAGATAGACACCATAATACCTGTATAAAATTGAAATAAAATTAAATTTTACATCCATTTATGTGAAAATTACTATACCGTTCTATTTAAAAAAATCAAGATCTCCATGATTTTAGAGTTCGAAAATTACAGAATCATGTCATTTAAACGCGACAATTTTCTAATAGAAGACGTGTACATGCTTAACCGAAAACTGAAAACCTCACCTGCTTAACTTTTACAGTTTCGGAGATATTTTCAAATTTCGAATACGCTGCTACAGTTATTTTTTTTCGAAAAACGTCATGTAATTCAAAAACGATGCGACTTATACCTAATGTTTGTGTAACAAAGTGCCATTTAAATTTAACTAGGAATCCAAAAGTGCAATAATATATAGGGTGTTCCATTTAAAATAACAAAGTTGATATCTGCTTCCGGTACAACCGGAAGTTCACCATTACTGAAAATATTTTCTTAAGGTAGACCCTATAATATAGTATAAGCCGGCAATGAATGAAATTCTTAATTTAATTAGTTAAGAAGCTATGGAAGCCTGACGCACTATTGCAGGACCCTATGTTTAAAAACATATAAAATTAAAAATATTAAGGTAAATTAAAATTAATTACAATTGTACAATTTTGCTAGTAATTAACTTATTAAACAAATATTTCGTATTTATGGTGATGTTTTATTTATTCTATTGCTGTGACAAAAACAATGTCAATCTGTATCTAAGAGGAAATGTATGTAATTGGACATTATGATTTTTATGAGACTCACCTACGCCTAAAATAATTATCATGCCCGTGCTTTACCTTTAAGAACAAATTAATCATTAATATACTTGCCGCTTGTTTGTCTCAAAAATGCGTGCAAACGTAGTGATTGATTTTTTTTTGAAAATGACAGCTATTAGCAATTAAACGCTATTTATCATAATTTCTAATTAATTTAATTGAAAAATGGCTTTTAAGGAGTTTCCAAAAAATAAAATGAAACGACTTATTCCATAAGAAAAAACCCACCGTGATTATGCTCTTTAAATGACCTTGTATAATGTAAAATATTAAATTATTTCTCATATTAAACAATTTTACAACTTAGGGAAGTTATATTCATATTTGAATTTTTTAATAATAGAGTTAAATTCTCCTCATTTAAACTCCTCGAAACTGTATTTTTGTTTACATTAAATCGAGTTCCAGTATGTCACAAAAACGACTGTAAACTTTTTTTTGCTAATACGTAGCTCCTAACATTATTAGTTTAAACCTATGCACAAAGCAGTTGGATTTTAGACGGGATGTGGCGAAGATGCTTTCGATATTCAGTTAATTTAATATAAATTCTAAAAGTGATAAAAATATTTTTTTTTAATTAACTTAAAACTGTGTGAAAATTAGTGCAGTGTTACATCATACCAAAGAGTGATCTACGGTAGGTCAAATTATATTTCTACAAATCATTTCTAAAAATATTTCCTTTGTTTAATTGCTTGAAAACAATGTCATGTCCAACAATTTTAATTCGTATTTATATTAAATAAACACTACATCTGGCTAAATGGATCCGTAATTCTAATTTTGAATTTAATCCGCCCAAATTATTTATATTGAGGTATGAGGTATGCCCTTCAAGCGTATTACATATTAAGTAATAAATATGTTTAGACTATGGAATTTTCAAAAATAAAATATGACTGGTTATTCCATTAAAAAAATTTAATAATAGAGTTATATTGTGGTCATTTAAACTTGTTGAATCTGTATTTTTGATGTTTACATTAAATCGAGTTCCAGTGTATTACAAAAACGATTTCAAATTTTTTTGGTGATACGTCACACTATCACGTTGTCGATGTACACCAAAGCAAAAAGCAGTTAGATTTTAGGTGCGATGTGGTTAAGATGATAGTGAAGGTATAAGGGTGATAAAGTTATTTGTTTTAATTAACGTAAAATAGCCTGAAAATTAATAGAGTGTTATATAATTATACGATAGTATCATTTAAGTTGGTAAGTCAAATTATAGTTTTTACAATTATAATTTCCAAAAATTTTATTATTATGCCTGCTTTCTTTCAATTCGTCTTGCCTTAAAAATTTGGAATTTGTTTAATATTAAAAATACAAAAAGCTTTTTTAGTTGTAAATTCATTGATAACATCACTTAAATTATTATAATATACTATAATAATTATAGCTAGATTTGACAAACCACTCTAAGACATTGCACTCCGTAAATAGTTTTTTATAACTTTTAATTTAGAAAACCGATCTTTTTTCCAGTAGCGACAGATACAAGGAGAGTAACAAGAATTTTGAGAGCTACATACATATACATAAGTTCGAAAAAGCAGAATATAAATTATTTGCTACAAAATAATTTAGAATTTCCATAGGCGTTGTTTCCTCACTTACCAGTGATTTAAAAGTATTTATTTCTTCGAAGACCTCTACACCGTTAATGTCTTTGTCGTTTTCGTCCGTTAACTCTAAATCGAAACAGCTTTTTTAACTATTTCTTGAACAATATTTCTAATATCTAGTAAAAAACTAAAAACAATAGAATGCTCTTTCATATGGTTAAATCGCTGTTCGATAGAATTTTTTGTGGAATCAATCAAGAATAGCAAAATAAAAAACATGTTTAGAGTTTACCACTGGTTCATCTGTCGGCTCATATACAAAAAGAGGTTTTTTTCTTCTAATCCTGTTTGTAGAAACTGGTGGGAAATCGTGCCTTCATCAATTTCATTGCCAATAGTTTTTGCCTTTTCCATTAAAATATCAAACTTTTCATCTGTTCTCTGAATGGAAGCAAATTTTGTAAAGCGTTAAGACACTTCTTCTATTGTTGTAGACGTGTTCTGAATGAGTTTACTGAGAACGTTGTTAGGCAACAAACGAATTGAAAAGATTTAATTTTTGTAAGAATCAGCAGTGTGTCTTATATTAGTATCCCTGGACTGATCTGTAGATAATTCTATTCGACTATCATACTTCGGGTAATTGGAAAAAGAGATGTCTGATAGCTTTTATTCTACTTTTCCAACGAGTTCCTGATAAAGGTTAAATATTAAGCGAACTGACATTTGATTTTTGTATGCTCTATATATACAGAGATGACGAAAAAAATTATACATATACTAAAGAACATTAAACCTTCATTGACTGATTTTGCAGCATCGTTTACTACTAAATTGAAAGTCTGTATGAATAGCACAAGGAACGAACGTAGCTCTAGGATTAACGGCACTAATACGGTTCTGTACCCCAGCATTTGCGTCACGCATATTAGAGCCGTTTTCGTGTCCTTGGCCACGCATATCCTTAATATTTAAATTAAATTTAGGTAGGATAGTATCAGTCACATACTCAAAAATTCCTTCACCTGTTGCCGTTGTCGAAGGGAGAAATCCTAAAAACCTTTCTATTGTATTTGCCACACCCTTTGAGTAATCAAGGAACTTTACAATAAAAGTTAACTGCTGTACTGTAACTGTATGACTTCGGTCAGCAGTACTATCCATAATAATTGAATAATATATAGCATTCTCAAGTTCATTTCTTATATTTTTTGTAACAGCATCACCTAGGAGATTAATAATTTCATTTTGAAAATCAGGGCTAATGTAATGAGGCATGTGTGGTTTCAGTACAACAGATTTTTTTACATTTGCTAAGTGTTTTATTATTACTGGATCAAACTGACTAATGATTTCCTCTGCTTTCAGAAAATTACCGATATTGTATTCATATAACTTGCTAGAATAGTCCCGAAACGCTAAACATGGTCTGGCCAACTACTGAACAATTGTCTTTCAATAATCGCATCCATCGTTTTTGTCTAAATTAAATAATTTTTGCTGTTCGGAGTCGATTGTCAAATTTAATTTTAAACGGCGGCGCAAATCAAACCAATTTGTATAGGATTTTAAATGAGAAGTAGATGTTTCAAGACGTTTTAAATTAATTGAAGAGTGGATCCAATCACTGTATTCATTTTTACTAGTAAGAGATAGGCATATCAGAAGAGCAAAACAATTTATAAGAAAAGCAAAAAATTGCATTGGTTTTGTCGGAGTAAACTAACCACTCTCTTAATACTTTTTGTAGATTTGTTAAAATTCTAAAGTAATAAGTATTTGAAACTTCAAGCAAAAACTTTTCACGTAACGCGTATCTGCCCGCGCGTGTGTAACGTATTTATTGTAATTGTTTTTTCTATGCATAAGTGCGCCCCCAAATGAAGGCGCCTGCGTGAAAACCACGCACTACACGCTTATCAGCTACGGCGCTGTATGATTGAACAAAAATGTTCGAATTGGAATTAGATATTTTGGGATCCCGCCCTGTTTGTTCTGAAACTTATTTTTAGTTTTCTTTGGTTTTCTTTTAAGGTCAAGTAGGCCTTTACAGTAGAGCAAACACTATTTTAGTTGTAGGTAAAGTACCTTGTCTTTGATAAAATCCAGTATCAGTCAGTATTACAATTGACACAGCAATAATACCATGAGGTGGCTTACTAATTACAAAAACAAAAAACATCGATTGCATGTCAAGTGTTTATTGTAGTATGATGGGTTGTTATCTTTCAATTCGTTAAAGTAATATCACAAAGCTGATTTTTATTGCGAAGTAATGACAATATTTTTTCAATAAAACGCTAACATTACAAGAGAAAATATATTTAGTACACTGTTATGGGCCTGGAAAAAGTTTCCGTTACGTGATTGAAAGATTGAATGAAAAATTTGCAGATATTTATGTATCACGTATGGGTGCACATAAGCTTATTGAGATATGTTTAAGAACTGGCTCAGTACTAAATGTAAAGAAACTAAATGGATGCCGCTAATCTGTTCACTTTTGATTCGGCACAAAATGCGCAAACTTTGAAAGACCGGAAGATTTATCCATACAAACCCATTTTTTATCATACTTTGGAACCAGGAGACGAAGCAAAACGTCTAAATTTCTGTTTATGGATATGAAGCAAAATAGCAAGTAATCGCTATTTTTATCGAAACATTTTGTTTTCCGACAAAGCTACATTTACTACAAATGGAACTGTTTTCTCGCAACATGTTCTATATTGTTTTGTTCGATATTATTTTTTTAGAATCACAAATCATCGACAATATTTTGTTAAAGTCAATCTATGGTGTGCTATTTCTTATTATGGAATAATAGAGCCACATTTTTTTGATAACAATGTTAACCAGCGCGCATACTTAAATATGCCAGACAATTTCTTCGATGGCGCTTTAGGTGAGTTGCCTCTCAATTATCGGCCGTCAATGTATTTCTAGCACAATGGTTGTCCGCCGCATTATTCACAAATTGTTGTGACTTGGTTAAACCCTAAATTTTATCACCGTCGGATGGGTAGGAATGGTCCTATTGCCGATTTTTATTTGTGGGGACGTGTAAAAACAAGTAGTGTATGCCGAAAATTTACCCAATGATGATACTTGTTTTTTGTTTTAATAATTTGAGTAAAAATTTCGTATATATAATGCAATTTTTCCCAAACGCCAATTAAATCAAACATATTTTTATTTAAAATTATGTCGTCCGGAGATGTAGTCGAACCACCAGGTATAGCTATCGCGGCCTACCGCAACCCCGTTGCGCCACCGGGCGGCTTCGACTCGACTAATAATACACTTCGGTGTCAAAAAAATTTCTTATATTTTTTTTGTTTTTGTGATCATTAACCCATCGGAAAGTATGATTGTAGTTTCAATTGCAGAGTTGATTTGTTTAAGCCAAGCTGATACACAATTGACATAAAACGAAGTTGAAAATGACACAATTACAATAGTACTAACCAATACTGGATTTTGTCAAAGTAGGTCGATAATTCTGAAAATTTGCATAACGCCATAACTTTCACTCAATTCGGGGACATACATATGTACATATATCTAACCATTAAATAATAGGTGCAATCGGTCTGACAAAATAAAATCAATTTCCGTGCTCATATTTTGATAATAATAGTTTATTTCTGATGTTACCAGATGTTACGTTATTTTTTTATGCGCTAAATAGAATACCTGTATAGGCAATAGTATACTATATTAAAGTAGAATTTATATATGGACCATGACTGCAGCTCTCGCGCTTTGAATTCCTTACACGAATCTAATGTCTTGTCAAAAATTTTGCGAAAATATATTGGTAATTATTAAAAAAACTTTATATTTTAAGAAGATACTAATAAATACAGGCGACTTATATGTTTTATTACATGTTGTATTTATGGAAAGAAAAAGTGTACAGAATATTTAATATTCACAGTTCAAAATGTAGTTAAAGCAAGTTATCTTAAGGCTAACGATTATGTATATACTGGTCAATTTAGGAAGTTGTCGTGGGCAATAACACTTCTTGAGACTGCCAATGAATGTTAGACTGAAACAAATATATGCAACTATGTATACAGCAATAAGAATAAGAACAATACGCTCCTCGAAATCGATTATATTCTTATTCTTATTCTTATCGCTATGTACTTGCATATATTAGTTTTAGTTTAACATTGATCGAGAAACGTTATTTTCCATCATTAATGACTAAAGACCGCAAGAATTGGTCCGGTTCCAGCGGCAGTACAACGGGAGCGTTAACGGCGCGCGCCTATAGTACGAGTATGTATGTAGTGAAATATGCAGTTGGTAGGCAGTCATCGTACGGTATTGTTGCATGATCATGCAAGCACGCGTACCTATAGTTCGGTTGCAACGCATTTAAAATGTCGAAAGTTCGCGAAAATGCTTCAACTTGTTTGTTTGCTAATAAGGTAGGGTTGTAAATTATGTCTGTGCCCATTTTTATTTCGGTAAAGCCGATGTAGTTACGCTCCTGCTACCGGACCACACTTGCGGTCTTTATTACTGACACGCCGTCCTCTTCCTAAGCAAGTTCCCTTGCATATGTATATACATATGTAGTTGTGTGTGAAGCAGTGCGTAATTTTTGATTTATTCTCTACTCATTCTTTTAAGAAAATTTAATTTAGTTAGACGTTATCAATCGTTGTAATTGCTTATTCCGCGTTATGGGAAGGAATATTTACTCTTAAATAAAATACGAAAAAGCTTATTGTCCGACAAGTATACAAGACTTTTCCTTCAAGAACGAGCGACTTTTAAGACGGTCTACAAGATAATGTAAATAGTAAATAAATTGAAGGATTGATGAACGTTTTACCAAGTTGTAAGTGATTAATTTAATCTGCAGATACTATGCAACTTTATTACTTCTTTTCTCTTTGAAGATATAAATATAAATTGTTAATATTACTAATTGAAATGAAAGCGTAGAGATGAGAGAAACATTGTAATTTTAAACGTAGTGCGTACTGAATCAAAAGCGAATACTTATACAGGATAAATGATTGAGACCGGCCATTAGAAAGATACAACCTCCTAATGATAATAAATTTCTGCAAAGTTGCAAATGCTGACAGGAAGATTAAATCTATGTATTAAAAATATTTTCAAGATGGCGGCACTTCCGAAAATATTAAAGAAGTTATGGTTGGTGAAAGGTTACGGTTAATTACTTATAAGGACGTTTTTAGGTATAGGAAATGCTAATAGAAGTTAATTCTATTTCAAAATATTGAAAACACAATGGGTCATTGTATTTGAGCAAATTGAGTTTTAATAGTGTAAAGTTGAAGTAACAGACATTTAAATTTTGGGCATTCTGTATATGATGCGCTAATTCTAAGAACTGTAGCAAAAACGTCAAGATCTTTTCTATACATAACATCAATTTCAGAGTTTAAAAAATAGTGACGGTATATTATACTCGTATTAACAACATGACGTAAATTCAAAAATTTTCGAAAAAATAGAAAAATCTCAAACATGACTATACCTAGGTGTAGGGAATACTTGTAAAGGTCCATTTAAAATAATGCTTGGAAAATGCAAAGAAAACCATATCATTCCATTTGAAATAAGAAAGTTGATGTAAATTTCCCGTATTTCCGCAAGTGCCGCAATCTTGAAAATATCTTTAGTGAATAGATTTAATTACCCTATATGCATATGCAACTTTGTGGAAATTTATTATGATTAGGAGGCCCAATCAATTTGCATATTAGTGTTCCTTGGTGATTCGGTTAATGCTGTATATTAATATATTGGCAAACGAAAAGAAACAGTCTAGAGATTTGATATAAAAAAATGTAAAAAAGAAGTGAACATTAATGAACAGCATTTTAGACTGCAAGTTATTATCAAGAACAATAACTTTCGTTGTGGATGTATTCTGAAGTCAATATATTTCAAGAAATTAAGTATTTGCCATGATGTGACGAACTGACTGTACGACGACTGACGAAGTAGGTGTACTTCCCACAAATATCTATGCATGTAAGTACATACATCATAAGCAAGACAGTTGGTGTCTTTGTGATTGATTTATAACATTTATTGAATATTTATATAGTAAATTTTACGTGATGAATTACTTCAAATAATATATATCGTCGCTGATCTGGAGAGATAGATTTTGTCATATACAAGGCTTCGCAATTTAGAGAGTTGTCTATTACTAGCTTGAGTATTCAGTAAGAAATTCAAAATAAATTCCTTTGAGATAGTTCTATAAGGTAAGATGAAGTTAGTTACATCAACTAAAAGAATTGGTTAATTTAATCATATATCAAAGTTTAGTTCCATCCACTACATGATGATTAACTTGAGTAAAATTTGTTTATAGTTACATACGCTTGAATATGCGCAGCCAAACATAAAGCTGCTTTAAATACCTACATCTAATATAATTTATTGAAAGGCTTTTTTACATAGATTTCCTGTTTGATTAAAGAGACTTTTAGCATGAATAGAATAAATAATATCGTGTTGTTAATTATATTCAAACAATTGATGGCAGTTCAATGGGGTACCCATCTAACGAGACATACCACAAGTGCCATTGATTCGAAGCCCGCATCATAAACACTGCAGCACCTATGATCAGCCGCTCTTACCTCCATGGCTATTGAACTATTTTAGTTGCAGCTATTGATTAGTAGAGAATGATTATAGTATGACATTCACTTCCATTTCTAGTATTTTAAAGTTAAGTTTGATTGACGAATTTTGCAGATCATTTCTTTGATTGTTGTGTATGTACTTATTTACGGTGTATATTGTTTTACATATGTTAGATAATGTGGTGAATAATTTCAATAATAATAATGACACTGAAGAGTTTACGTAGATATTGGCTATTTTAGGGATTTATATTAAACAGCTTACATATATAAAACGCCATACACACTTCACAATGAAATCGCCTGTACTTGTTTTATTTGTTTACCTAAATTTTTTTATTGAAGCAATACAGCCGACTAGAAATTTCAACAAATCCTCATGTTTTTTTTTTCAAAGTGCATATATACATCAATAAAATGAATTTACAATTTACAACACTGCCGGACATATTTGCACATAAGCACAGACACAGGTATCTTTTGATGCGAATACACTCATTATGTTACATACAAAATATATTGATAAATTGACAGTACATTATATGTGTTATAAATACAATAAAAACAAGAAAACTTACAACTTTCGATTTCTATGTGGCATAACTGTCGATCCATGGGAAAATACTGCAGATTCATGGGGCATGATGCTGTTATTGTTAGCCTAGAAGAAATTGTACTAGTAAAATGTCTCCAAAAGAATTGCACCTGTACATATTATATATAAAATAGAATTTTAAATATTCGTGCGCATGCATTGCTAACTAAACATTCGTGAATATTATCATCCCATGCTGGCATATTATGGTGCAACTGATTGATAATTGTCTTATTTATGAAGGCGCGTTTAAATTAAGCGCAATGAATTGTCATACTACATAAAACATTTGCAAGTATTGCAGATTACTGCAACATCGGGGAAGTTATTGAAGGTTTTTTCGTTGACAATTTTGGGATCATGTCGTTTGGTCAAAGTAATGTTTAGTTTTAAATTACAAAATATTTCTACCTGTTATGCTTTTTAAAGTTGAGTATTGATTTAAACGGAAATCTACTCTGAATCCGATGCGATTCTGATATTACACTTGATCTATGTTTACTGTATTATTTAGAGCATATTGTATTTTAGTTTAAAAACTTTATGTGTTGTTCATAGAAAAACGAGGGCAAGATTTACATATTTATCATAAATCTAATCTACATGTCACAAATATGTAGATTAGCATATTCGATATAATAGTTGTGAATATTGAGATGACATCTGTGGATTTTACTAGTTTGAACAGTAAACACTGTAAACAGACACTTATCTATTGTGTATACTTGTTGTCAATTAATAATGCAAAATATGTGTAATGGATATTGTTTCTAGTTTTAGTCTGCAAAGGAAACATTACTATCTATCACATCCCATTTTACTTACTTTACTGTCGCAATGTCCTTAAGATTTCAGGTAGTGAATTAACGGCCATACGAACAGACGATTAGTTTCAGCTCTACGTTTTGCAAAACAGATAATGGCTCTTTACATTCTAATAACTATCCTCAAAAAAACAGTGCATGTTACTGCACTGCGAGAAGTATTTTGATACCATATTATGTATATATATTTTGAAACATTTGGTATTAGCGAATCTTTCATTTTAGAAGAAGTACAAGCGATTTATGTAAAAGTTAATTTTTTCAGTTTAGTTGATTGCTTTATTCCGGAATCTCGTTTTCTTTATTTTCTAGTTATGTAACGTTTACATCTACATAAATATGTATCCAGACATCCTATGAGAACAGTACGGTAAATTTAAAGTGTCGTTGATATCAAGTCATCGACAGGGAGACATTACTTTAGAAACAAACATATTCTAAATCATCTAGATACATAATTGATCTCATTACTGACCAGTATACAGGGTCCGGCAACGAAGCGGGGACGGAAGATTACACGCTTATTTGAAAGTTTGTCAAATATTTAGTCAACGGATATTCTTCCGCACCATCAAGTGCACGTTTTAAAAATATTTTGTTTTATACAGGGTGTTCCTGATGGAAATGCCAGACTAAAGTTGCATTTTTTTTAATGGAACACCCTGTATATTAATAGAGAAAATGATCCGCGCTTGAAAGCTGGTTACAACGATATAATGTTGTATAGGTCTAAAGTTGATAGTTTCTGTGTAAACAATGATTTTACTTGATAAATTGATACATTTCAGTAGGCTATTCTGCATAGGCAAAAACAAAAGATTCGAAACCAACAGAGTAGAATATTTTTTACTAGTATGGACCGTCGTTACTATGTGAAATAAATTCTGCAGCGTGTAATCTTCCGTCCCCGCTTCGTTGCCGGACCCTGTATAAGTGACAGATTGGTTTGTTATATTTTATTTTTGTATTGTAATGTACAATTACATTACCTGGCACTTTAGTAGTTAGTCAATGTAATTTTTGTTATAAAAGCACTGCCCATTTTTTGTCATTCGTAAGTTTTCTTAAAATTATGAAATGTATACTTATGCATAATATGCATTATCCCATCAAGATAATTACAGAATATAAATGTGGCTATCATGTTAATTAGGCTATAAAGATATGTAATTATTCTTCTGCACTTGAAATGAAGTACAGAAAATTTGGATCTCTTCGTGAAGGTTCGTTAGTGCTTTTTGCTAGTATTTAAACCAACTGTGGAATTAGGTATTATTTTGCAGTTGTAATGAACGGATCTATATTATGACAGATCTGACGAGAAGCCAGTAAAACATTTACTAACGCAATAGCTATTGAAGGGTTCTTTTAGATGGATATGATACAAATGACTCTCAATTACCGTCCTTTACTATTGAGTATCTGTCTGGTGGAGCAATAGAAGAATTACTACTAAAACATGTCTATTGTATTTGTATCGATATAAATCATGTGAGCTGTAACTACATGTGTGTTTACTCCATTAATACCAGACTTGAAGAACGTATGGGTGATATCTTGGAAGTCAAATGTTTAAATTACGAGTATGTAGCTTTTGTCGTCTATTGTATGTGAATTAGATAGGATCGAATTAAAACAACATAATCTTACATGCGATAAGTATTGCAACCACCAAATGCGAAATATATTTATTTTCACGGTGATGATTAGAGGCGAAAATGTATTTATCTACAATTTCAGGATATATGTTATGTGTCCATATTATGTATGCTTAGAATATTTAACGTAGGTAATTCACGAGTTTTAAAAACATACAATTTGCGAAATATTACCAGCGCTAAATGTACATAATTTTAGAAATACGTGAGATATCAAATTTGGTCATATATTACTAAGTTATGCATTGTGTTTATAAAGAGAAATTTGCAGCTGGGGTCTATTATTGCATCACAGCACAGTTTCGTTATGAATGATCGTAATTTCTACTAATACCTCTTCTAATACTCGATATTATTGAAGATATGAGGTTACCAAAATCACCGTCATAATTTTAACGCTTAGGTATCATTGAAGTAGGTTATTACCACGTTCTGAAGTAATAATATATTGTATATTATACAGTCCAACACATTTTGTTTCTCATAGACCGTTAGGTGTCGTTTATGTCTTTCATTCTGCAATAATGTCGATGACTTGATGCTTATATTAGGTCATCAACACAACCCAGAAGAGTGGCGTCTTTTTATCGATGTTTCGAAATAGAGTTTGAAAGCTGTCCTTCACATGGGAAACATTACCCGTCTTCTCGACAAAATTAATTACAAAGTGTACAAATGGCATATCAGCGCTGACCTCAAAGTTGTAGTAATTCTACTCGGTTTACAACTGTGATACACAAAGCTCTGCTATTTCGTTGGTGAGTGGGACAGTCGGTCAAGGAATTCCCACTACGTTATTAAAGATTGGCCAGTCAGGACTCAGAATATTCCTGCACAAAAGAATGTACTCCATAAGGCACTAGTGGAATCTGATAAAATATGTCTACCGCCACTGCACATCAAACTAGGTTTAATGAAGAATTTCGTCAAAACACTGGTGGATGGTCGTGAATTCCAATACCTTCAACAAAAATTTCCCAATATTTCAAATGCAAAACTTAAAGAGGGAATTCGAACAATTTGAAGAGACTATAAATGACTTGGAACGTGGTGCTTGGAATGCTTTCAAGAGTGTAACTCAAAATTTTCTAGGAAACAAAATCTGACAATTACATAGCAATTGTTAGCGATCTTCTTAGAAGTTATCATGAACTGGGCTGTAACATGAGCCTTAAAATATATTTTTTACACTCGCACCTTGACTTGTTTCCTCCGAACCTCAGCGACATCAGTGATGAACACGGAGAGAGGTTTCATCAAGACATTTCTGTTATCGAAAAACGTTATCAGAGCAAGTGGAACAGTGAAATGTTGGCTGATTATTGTTGGACTTTGATATCAGAAAATACCATAGAACGGTATAAAAGACAAGTAAAAAGAAAAACATTTTAAACATTGATTAAATATATGTATATCTATACGCTATGACTTTGCAGGTTTAACCAAAACATAAATTTACCGGATACTAACAATTTTCATCTAATGTTCCCTATTTTGAGCTGTTTTAGAAAGAATGAGGTCGAATTAACTACACCAGTACAAAGTTATGTAATTTACTACCACAGTTTGGAAACGTTCAACGGTATCTACAAGTTTTCTAAAAGTTCATGCAGTTTTTAATGTCGTTGGTTAACAGTAAAATTCTATTCTATGCTATAGTCATAGGTTTCTGCAGAATATACATAGAACTAGGTGCTGTTTATTATTTTTTTCATTGTTTGTGTTCAAAATTTTGATTATGTTCTTTGAAAACATACGAGTATATTTACTGAGCTTATTTTCTATAACTCACGAGTTGCATGCATTCACGAGGAGTTTGTTCTTTTCTATAGTTAAAATAGTCAGGAGCTGCTATAACTTTTGATCAATGGAAAAAATATGCTATCTTAAACTAGCTACTATTTTAATGTTGTTTCAATAAATTTGCTTTATAGAACCTATTTTAAGTGCTCTTGGTTATATCTCATAATATTTAGTGTTAACACTGTTATTATTGTTCAAGTAAATCGAAATTAATGGTCTTCAAGCGATCAACTGCATTTTTGTGGCGATGAAAATTATAGAAATAATATAGATTCTTTTACCTTAATATAAGCAAAGTTGTAGTTAATTATTTGTCTCCTGAAAATGTTGAATAGGATGTGTACCGTATTTATTAAATACACGCTCAGCAATTTAGAGTTAAAAAAACAAAACAACCTATTGCTTTGTGATATTTCATTAAGTCGTCCCGATATGGTTTGGTCTTGTCATAGAAAAAATAAAAAATTACTCGATTCCTCAATTTTAAAATAAGAGGTTATTTAAATATGTATCGTTTTGAAATTTTATATCTGCTTGCTTTGGATAATAGTTAATGTTTTATCTAACTACCTTGAATTTATTGGGGATATTTGTTGTCCTACTACTCTGCTTCAAGACACTTCATATTTTTATACTTCTTAAAAGTTGTTTGTTTGAAAGGAAGTGGACAATTATGTAATGTTTTTCAAGTATGGGGACTGTATGCTATTGTAGTAGATTCTGATGAGATTTAGCGACTGCTCTTCTTTAGTTAGCTTCAAAATGCCAGGTTAATCATGAATTAATTATTTAAATTAGTAATTGATAGATGTTGATAACTACGATAAAAAGATCAAGCACCGCATACGCGCATTGTTCAGAACATGCAAGGTTTTGCATAAGCGTTTATAAATATTCTAAAGCGGATGGTGTTAAATGTCATTACCGTTCAATAGAAAAAAACGAATTAAGTATATAATTTCAGATTATACTATCATTCCTTAGTATTTTTCTGCATAAATTTTTATGATAGCTACGATTTTTGTTCTGCAAAAAGCCGCGCTAATTCTAAGACCATGCAATTAACAATATTTCTACTGACAACAAAATGTATTTATCGTGTTTGTGTCAGAATGGATGATAATGCACTGTGTTAGTTGAGTGGTGAATGTAAGATGAATACTAGTACTAACCGAATACTTCTAGTTATTGACCCTGAATGATGTATACGTATGAATTCGTTTGATGTTGTTGCTATGTGAAAGTATGACTGTTTCTCATTGACGAAGAAGGTATCTGGTACCCAAATGTTCTTGATAAATTCGGAACCAACGGAGAGCGTTTCAACACCTTGTCGTTTTCTGAATGCCAACCTCGGGTCAGTCCAGAATTGCCGAAAGTAGAAATCCAAAGTGAAATCCTGGTAAAAATTTTAAATTATTACACCTACTGTAGGTGAGGGTAAATTTCAGCTCAATACATGCTCAATACATGGGACCGTATTTTTTGTTAGCTGGCCAGTATACATATTAAAACTATGTGCGGTCTCTAATAGCATTTATTGATCTGAATTGGCATGGACACGAATTAGGTAACATGCGGTATGGTCATGCAGATGTCAAATTACGGTAATATTAAAGCCGCATACTCTTGCATGCAACATCTAATCTCTTGCTAATTATACTATAGAAAATATGCTAGGCGAAGTGTAGTAGTTGGCGCGATGCCATAGACGCAGTGCGATTTACATGAAACGAACTTCGCGAAAATGAGACTTGCGTCTGAATCTTGTAAATTTAATGTTACAAGAATCGTGTACCCAATGGGTGGATGAAAAGTACACTTTGTATTGTACAGCCGATGTTTTCATATACGTGTATTGTACGGATGCAGATATCTAAAGGTAGCAATAGTAATGTATATAAAGTGTATATGAAAACATGAATCGCTGGTGTGAATGTATGTAATAAGATAATTATGGGAGACATGCATCATGCCGACACTCAGGCGGTTACTTATCTGCGTCCCGAGTGTGCAGTGTGCAGGCCGGGAAAGGATAGGCGGGGGTGTACTCGCGCGCTCGTCAGAGCTTGCGGAAGGGGGCAGGCCAGGGTCACGTCCTGCAGTGACCTTTAACCTTGATTTGGTTTCCATCGGGGTCTCGAGCCCGGCCTCCACGGTGGAGTTTGTACGGATTCCCCACCGGGGTATGACCCCTTCACATCTATGTATATATAATACGAGTACGAAATAATAGAAAATAATGTTAACCGGTTGCGCCCGGGCGCCACGTCCAAAGCTTGCAACAGATTGAAGAGGCCATGCACACAGTCCAAGTATTCAAGACTGCGACAGACACACAGAGACATTCACAACTCCGATAATAATTCTGCCCAGACAGTATATTGCTTCAAGATACAACACGTACACGATACGGATAATTATAGTGACAAAATATAATTAATATACATAATATAGATATGTACAAAAAGGTATGTACCATCAGTACTTCGGAGACGGAGCTGATACTGAGCACATACATGGTGACTCCCACCTCCACGGGCGGGCCTGTAATCGCAAATATCCATACACAGTCGTTTTTATTTTTTGTAATGAAAACCAAATCAAATTCGTGCCCCCTGGGCCTGCCCGCCGGATGCCCCGCTCGATTCGCGCGCGTACGAGCGGGGGCGGGGGACGGGGCACACAACATCAACTAGTCCGATATACCATCTGGACCTCGGACAGCGAGCTGATGCTCAGCACGTACATTGTGACTCCCACCTCCACGGGCGGGCCTGCAAGCGAACAACCATCTTAACACCAACCCGCCTCCCCAGGCCGCCAAGAGCGCGCGAGTCAGGGAGCGGGCGTGCGGTAAAGGCTCTGGGATATTTTATTAGTTAGTACCATTTTGACTTCGGATAGGGAGCTGATGCTCAACACGTACATGGTGACTCCCACCTCCACAGGCGGACCTGAAACGTCACCACGTCACAAGTGGCAGTGTGATTGTGAGAGTCGAAGCGTCTCCGAACCGAGTGAGACACGGTTGGACTTTAATTTTTTTTAGTACTTTAGAAAAAAATCGTTTGTATACACGCTAGTCCATTAGTACTTTGTTGAAATTTTAATTTAAATGTAGTTACAACATAGCATATCGTGCCTGCATTTAATTTCAATAGTTTGATGATCTGCAATTATAGGCAACTCAATTTGCATACATTATTGGGAGTACGTAATTTCTCGTACTACACTGCTTCGATTATAGCGGCTAACATATTAATAATTAATATAACGCTTTTAAAATATTTTAGAATTAACATTTATAGTATGAGAAATTACCATACTCTTTTCTAGTGTTACTATAAATAATACTTCTAACTCATCATGCACATACATGTAAAAATGTCGTTATTACCTAATCATTTGAAACAATTAATTGTAATGAATACTATAAAAGTACTCCACCTTATAAACAGCCATAAAAATAAATTCAGAAGAAAATTAAATAATAGTTGTTACTTTAGTTGATTATTTATGTAATAAAAAATGACCTGCGACTGTATTTAATATCTTTAAGTTTCGAATTTTTGGTAGTTAAGCCTACTGGAAAACTTACACCTACACAAGATTACTAGAATATTTATTTTAAATTGTTACATGCTTCCTGAGATTAAATGAAAGTATTCTACATACCTCGCTAGTTTAAAAAAAATAATCATTAAAATACATTATATTGCAAAATTGAATTGTAAAGAATAGGAATAATCCGACTTATTCTTTTTCACAGTTTACATTATTTGATTTTATTAAATACTTTTTCCTTTTATTTCTTATTCAATCCTGCATTAAATGTATTCTGCTCTTATTGTCAAAATACAACGTTAGGCTACATTAATTATGAATTTGAATGTCTATATTTTATAGATTGCAATCATAGGGAAACATCCTGCGACACACACATGCACAAACCTGGAAAAATTGTCTGTTCATTTGAAGATGAAGATCTTCTGAATTTTAATGTAAAAAGTAATTTAATACAGAGCTGAATTAGCGCTAACAGCCTTCTAAATAGTACATGGTCAAGATAGTACAAACATAGTAACAATTTGTGATAATGTGTTTACAGTTACTTCCTTCAATTACATTATGATAGCGAGCACATAAATAGAGGAAAAATGTGTCAATATACAAGAAAATAATGCGTCTGAAATATCTGCTTTTCGTATCCTAATCTACACTTATTTATAAATTATATTTTTACATTTAATGTTTAATATTTGGTAGGATTCCATCCAGTATTTACATTTACCCAAAAGGAATGTGATACAAAATCTATACACTGAGTAACTAGAATCTTTTTTACTACTTCGGACTAGTTTGTAAAACAGTTGAACGTAGGCGTTCACTGCCATTGTTTCCTTTAGATAAGTTTTCAGTTTAAGTGAAACTTATCTACACGACAACACCTACAAAACTACAATGCATTTTGTAGAGTTGGATTAAATTTGAAGGGTTCTTTTTTTCTATCACTCTGAATGTTTCCAATAAGGTTAGCATCAGGTGACTGAGCTGATCATGAAAACATTTTAATACTGTGTACCTATCTTCTAAATTTAGTACTTCCAGAAATCTGTTTAGGTTTGGTATCAGCCTAGAATATCTAATTGTCAATTTTTTTTATCTGAAAAAGGATTAATTAATTCCTACTGTTTATCCGTTAGAGTTTGTATATCTTGAATTAAATTATTTATTTATGTTACTTCCTTAGCAATGCTTTGGGGCATCAAGGTTTGAAAAATCCGCTGTTACAAGAAATGGTGGATTTGTAATTGTGTGGACTGGTATGTTCATAAAGTAGCACGGGCCAATCTCTAGAACAAATTCCTCTAGAGATACCTATATGTATGTGACTCTGGCGCAGTTTGCATGACTAACCGCATTTACTTAGTTTAAGTATAAACAGTTATTTAATCGCTTTTGCGGATGAAACATTGCCAAAGAATTCAGTATATCAGGTCAATAATGACCCTAAGAACATTTTTCAGAAACTATTTTTAGAGCAATATAATATTATTACCATTGAATTTAAATCCTATCGAATATCATCAGAATTAGAACTGTAGGAACAAATGAATTCTCAAATATCGTAGAAACCTAGAGAATATACTTGCAGAAAGACTGCTCATTGCAGTCATTTTATTTATTGCATCGTTGTGAGTAGGTATAAAGAATAAATGGGGTTATTTAATAGTTTAGGTCATATTCATTAGATAATTAAACCTGGTTTTCTAAAAACAAATTCAATGTGCTCGTATATTTAGTCTTGTTTCACAAAATGTTATAATTGAAGCTAGTAATGTATTGGCAGCATGATTGTAAACTTAAAACAATGTGCTTTTACAATCTAGGTGTCAAAAAATAAAGAATCATTAAAAAAAGTTAAGAATAACATGTTGCATTCTGAAAGATTGTTTTTACTATTTAAAGAAATAAGGATTCTAAAAGGTTGATATTGAATGTAAATGAAGTAGAATTATTATCAAGCAACGGTTAGATCTAATATGTATAGGTCTAGTTAAATATTAATAAAGAAGATAGAAGGTAAAAGTTTTGCAATAATTTGAAAAGATATACTGCAGAAAAGAGCTATTTAAGGTCTTATCTGATATCTAAACCAAAGATGTTGTAGACATTAAGAAGCGAATGGAAATCGGTGTAACCTGTGCAACAATTGTAACCTGTGCAACAATTGTTTGTTCAAACAAGCAGTCTTATTTAAACAGAATATATTTTCACGCACCATCTTCCACTTAAAATACAATTATTTGCTAGAGCAGTGGACATATATTTTTTTTAGTTAGTGATTTTTGCACATAGATTAACTTAGTATTATTGGTTTAATGAAATTCTACACAAAGATCATTTGGCTATGAATCTGGATTTCTTTTCAGAAAACATGGTACCAATTTTCTAAGTGTATCAACTTCCAAAATCGCCGCAATTAGTAATCTGCTGTTTATCCTATGAAAGCAGTATTTATTGGGTTGTAGTGCTGAAAAATTTTTGCTTTTCAGTGATACCATTAATAGAATACAATGATGAATTTATATTGGAGTATTTTTGATAAGATGGGATGCCTGCACATGTAGCGCAGTTGAAATTGATGACTAACCAACTTTAGAATTGCAGAAACATCAGTCTCGAAAAAAATAGAAGGAAATTTGTTTAATGATATGAGTAGAAAGAGAATAACGATTTATGTTTGGACCACTTGTTATAAAACTTTATTGTGATGTATTTGCCACCTGAAAATGTAAATAACAAACCATAATACCAAACTAAATAGGACATGGTAACCACTGATGTGGTGTTATTATATTTAAATCATCATTACTTCAAATTGGATATGATATAATTATATATTTTTGAAATAATGTGTGGAGTAAAATGAAATAAATGATAATAACATGATTTATTGAGTGTCAAACACCTACTATATAATTACTATAGATACAAAAGAAAGTAAGAAGATATACACAAACAGTGCATCAATCCAATTGAAATTAAAAAAGTCACGCAAGTTGCAATAAGTTTTTCAACAGTAGATACCTTTACAATATGGATTATAAGGCTGTTGATAATAATAATAACTTATAAGTATATTGAATTTCGTGGATGTACTAATGAACCAGCAAAGAATACATTCTTAAAGAATATATGGGCCAAATTGCGTTCAATGTGTGTAAATTTAGTGAACGTTAGTTTTTTTTTAAATAAATTAGGTATTCCAAAAAAATCCTCGCGTCAGCCCTACCCGCCAGCACCCGGTCGGCGGCTGCGAGCGGAATGGCGGTCTGGAGAGATGCTGCGCGTCGCTAAGCAACCCACCCGACCATCGATCTGACCCCACCCTATCGACGCGACCCGAACGGCCAGCAGCAGCGGCGGCAAAGGCATCAAAACATGCCAAAAGCTCATATGGTCCTTTGCGACCGCCACTTCGTAATGGCACGAATCATGTCATCGTGACAGATGTTGATATTTATATTCCAGAAAAGATAAAATTAGAAAATAGTAACTTACCTCCGTAATTAGGTCTTACTCTTTTGTCGTAACTGACGCTGAATGAATCCAAAATGGCGGATATGTTCACATCGCCCAAATAACTTCCTCCCCCCTGCGCTCTGAAATAAACAGTTAATTCGTATGTAGCTTGATGTTTCTAAAAATATAACCTAGACAACATTAACTGCTGCACAGAAAAAACTCAAATGTCATTCTAAACTTCTAAATAGTCTTTATAAGTGAGCAATAAAAAAATGTTGCAATATATATGTGTTCATGCATAAAATAATGTAACATAATTTCTCCAATCCTGTAGTTTTAGAAAAAGTCCAGTGTAGAACTTTAGTCAAGAAGATGCACGCAATATAGAAAGCCTCTTGCAAATACAAATAATAAGATATAAACAATTAAACATATATGTAGGTACATTTAATGATAATATAGGAATATAATAATATGTACCTATTACTTAAAATGACAAAACAAACAAGGTAATACGTTGATCTTAGGAAAGTCGGCGGGAGTTTGTAATAAATTAAATCTAGTTCAGAAACATTAACAAATTCAATCTATAGATCCTAAAAAGAAATTACTTTGAGGAGATTTATATAAACATGACCATGGCAATTCTTTGTTTTGAAATCAGAACGGATCTCGCTCCCACCCCTTTGGCGCCAGGCTACTACAATACAGTGACGTCATTCAATCTTGCCTGGTTCTTTGTATCAAATATGTAGAAAACTTTTGCCCTTTATGCGATTGTTTAAAACTACATTACAAATGACGGAGAAGAAGGTAACCAACGGTCTACTAGCTGTAGCAAGACGTAACACTTGTTAAATCGATACCCTTATACTCAAGGGAGCGTAATACATATATGATTTTCTTACCGTCAACTAGTTCGCAAGAAAAATTATCAAATTTAAATAAATGCTGCATTCGAAAAATGGGGAACTATAGATAGCCAGGTTTTGGTTTTGGTGTCAAGATGTTTCAACGGATGGAGGAATCAGAAATATTGGAGAATCAGAAAAGCAAATTTCGCGGTCCTGTTATAATTGCTAACAACTTCTACAACAAAGCATAATGTTATACTTTGAACACATGATTGCATAGTACACACCCTCTTCCCATACACAGAAAAGAAAGACATGCTAAGCCACAATTTTTTGCAAAGTTTAAAGGTTTTACTTACGCGGTAGCTGCCCTTTGTAGGGCGAGGGCCAGCAGCACGGCTAGCCACACCACCCGGCTGTGCCCCATGACCTGGGGCACCTACACGTGTCCCCTGCTCCTTGGCATAGCGGCACAGATCACTCGCTCGACTGGTGGTGTGTCACATCAGACACCAACACTAGGAGTGGTCGCTGGGCCCGGCTAGAAGCTACTCTACTGCGCATGGTGGTGATACTGTGCGAAATAATCGCAAATGCGTCCGTATTAGTTCAGACCAACCCTGTATCGTCGCTCTTCTTTCTGTAAGGGTTATAACTAGAGGCCTACTCGCGTACACACTCGTCCTATATATGATACGCAGCCGCGAACCTGGAGATACCAGTACCTATTCAATCAATACCACCAGCCGAGCCACGACTCTTGTTATTGCTTTCGTCGAGTGACGTAATTCCAGTCAACACTGATACCTGCGAGAAACATAATCGCATGTTTTTCACTGATTGCCTCAATTATGCGCGAGAAAAGAACATTCAACACGTAGAGGTATTAGTCTACAGATTACAAGAGCCCTTGAGCGATGCTCTGAGGGCCTCTCTTGGGATCGATATAATTAAAATTCATGGATTTATCGACGGTTTCGTATTCTAAATAAAGAAAATACTAATAAATAGCCGACCGCCTGCTTCTAGGGGATTTATTACGAGCGCCTTCGGTCAAGAAGGGGCACGCGACTGTTTCCTGTGACACAGTCGACATGCAATAAATATTACCGCAAAAGAGCAAATTGCGTTTGACTTTGAATGCGCCTGGCACAGCGACCTGCAGCACTCTGGTCATGGACACGTTGTTCTACTTGAAGATATATCAGCACGCAAACATATAACCAAAACAAAGCGCCTAAAACTAAACGCCCTTCGTATTTGTATAGTTTGCGGCTGTTATTTGTTGCATAAATATAAAATATAATCATATTCAACTAGTTTAATCTATTTCCTTCATTCTCAATATAATTACAAATACGATATATGAGACTATAAAGTTCAATATTTATGTAATTTATGTATACCCCAGCAAAACACGAGTAACAATTCCACTATGGAAGGGATTACGACGAGGAGAGGCTAATTCTTGCTTAAGTGGTTTTCTCAATTACATTTTTTAAAAAGAAAAACGAAGTAGAAAATTAAATCAAACTTAATATTGTGAACTGTTTCTGTTTCTGCAATTCTGTAGTCATGTAGCAATTTTGTAGGTAATTTAAATGTATACATATAAGAGTGATCCAAAGTTGGTGAGTCGTGTCAACTGTAATTACTTTATGTACATGTCTTATAAATAAGGAGTGCCACCCATTTAAGATTTCACTTTACGAAATACAGTTCTAAGAAAGCACATGTCGTCGTAAGTTTGTAAACGTAAATCTTATAAATTTCCGAGTATTATGTATTCATTATTTAGTAGATAGGTACACATACTGCTCTCTAGTAATTTATTGTATGGAATGTAATAAGAGTACCTCTAATATTATTGAGTATTTACTTCTAGTACTAGATACTTTTATTAGTTATTTTGGGGTTGTAAACGTTAGGCAACACCGTCATACTTAGTGCAAAAATAAAACACATTATTTCATTGACGACGTTTAATGATAACACCCATTAATCCTTGGTAAATTATATGGCATCACTATAGATCATTATTATTTTTTCAGGTGTATTATTGATGTGTCTGAATATAAATATTTTATTAATACTTATAAGAACATATTTATTTATATCTTTAATTAAAGAAAAAAGTACGGGTATCCTGACATCGACTCCAATGTCTAATACAACCCCTGTCAAAGTGTTTGTTACTGTGTTGTTTCTGAAAAACATTTCTTTTTTATTTTCCTACGCACATATAACGTGAAAGATTTAGCAGTTATTTTCCAGAGACGTACAAAATATTCAGAAAGCTTTGTTCTTCAACGGTCAAACAACGTTAGAAGGACGAATGACTGTCGTAACTGGATTTGTTATTGCTGCTATATTTTTTATGACAAGAGCGGCAGCAAAATAGAATGAAAGAATAGAATGGGAACGAACAAAATGAAATTACATTTATAATGCACACTTGATAGTGATATATAGAACGGAAGTAATGAGATACTTATCTTTAATGGAAATACATAATTGTATACGTGCGCGCTCATGCATTGTTTAAAATTAAAAAATTCATAGAATAACTGTTTATTTAGAGTACTTATTCTTTATTGTTTAACATAATGTTATTTGGATATTATGGTGAGTTTTAATTGATGTAGCAGGGTGTTATTCTGCTATTTACAAGAATATTTAGAATCATATTTCCTTCAAAAGGTTTTCTGTATATAATTATATCTAAAATAATATGTGGTTACTAAATAAATTAACTTAAATACATATTATACATTGAATTATAAATTTTATTCAATATAAGCGCATTTTTGTCCCCTAATATGATAGAAAGGTAGAATAGTTATTTACGAACCAAGTACGTGAAATCATATTTCGCGAATGAGTGACTAGTTTCACGAAGTGTGACACGAATTCGCGAAATGTTCGACGCACGAAGTTTGTACAATATTTTTTGTACGAGAACTATAATAATAATACATATTAGCGATGGGTCGGATTCGTATGATTCGTACAGTATATACGACTTTCATGTGTGATTCGTACGGTACGAATCTTTACTATTGATACGGATTCGTATAATGCTATACGAATCATTTACTTTATAGGAATCCGTATCATTTTGGAGTCGTACCGCAGCTTGATATGAATTGGATTCGGAGTCAAGTAGTATACTGGTAGCAATTGATTGTAGTCGTATGAATCGTACCATTGTACGAATCTGTATAATTATACGTAATTTATGTGAATCATTTATTTCATACGAATTCGTATATCTTAGAGTTAGTCTATTGATACTAAACTAAATCGAAGTCAAACAGTATATTTGTTTCATATTGGTATTGTATGTATGTTACGAACAGTCGTATAGTATGATTCAAATAGTTTCTCTAATCAGTAGCATGAATATGAATCGTTACTATTTATACATACTAAACATGGGTAACGCACTAAATTTCTCTGCGTTCGGGGTGAATCTGTTACGATCTTTCGGCACGAATCATACGAAATTAGTATACGGATCACCAGAACGATTCGAATCTTGTCGCTAGTACGGAGAGTCATGAATCACGAGTCGATACGAATCATTTTGGTACGAATCATATTATACGGATCTTTTATTTTAGGAGTCATTTGGATTCGAATCACCAAAAAGATTCGAATCTCCCATCGCTAATACATATTGCTAAATACGTTATCGTTTATGACACACTACTAATCTCTTGATATTAATTTAAAAAATTTGAGTTGGCTGTATTGATTATTTGAAGTGACATTTAATTTAAAATGATCAAATTCAAAATGGTAATTTATATAATATTTGTTGCTGTTCTGACATTGAATTACATACCTTCCAAATATAACAATTTATATTTCATTTCCTTTTATTTTCATAGAAAACCAACGAACTGGGTAGCATATTATTAAGGTTAGGGATTTATGATTTTAAAATGTGATTAAATTAATCAAGTTCCACGAAGTACCAACTTTACTTTTACGCACTCGTGTTTAAAGTGGCTTTTTACGCACGCAAATCCAATCGTGAAATGACAGGTTTTGATAAGCGAGTACAAATAGATATTTTTATTGTCGTTCATCTTTACAGATATTGACACTGTCAGTCTATAATACATACATAAATGTATATATGAAAAACAAATGAAAAGTAATAAAAGAAAGACGATTAATCATTACAATTCACAATTACATAATCCTTAAAATAATATGGAACGGGTACATTCACACATTAAAATCTTATTTTTAAAAAAATGTCTACACTATCTAGGTTTGTTCGAGCAGGTTTGTGATTAGTTGAAAACTGTCAGGCGCATGCGCAGCAGAAAATAAGCGTTCGAGCAGAAATAATTGCAAATTTTTAGTTTCAGTCTGGTGTTCGTGCAGGCGCTGACACCAATTTGAAATCGTTTGAAAACTGTCAGAACGATTTGTGGATTTTCTTCTGATTTACAATCCACACAGGTGTACCAATACATACATAATTACTTTTGTATGCTGTTAACTTGAAGCGTTCGAGCATATGAAATCACAAACCCATTTGCAATCGGGTATGCGCATTTCAACCAATCATCAAACTGGATCAAACTATCACAAATTGTCTGCTCGAACAAACCTTAGATTTAGATTTAGATATAAGGGTGATATTGCACCGCAACCGTGGGTCTATTGTGCCCCCTTACATGAGGTGTAAGCTGCTGCGTTTTGCCCGCAGTCACAGCTCCCTATCCAGCCTGAGAGCTTTAATAAACTGTAACAGATGTGATGGTTTCAGAGAGGGTATTTCTTCCTCGTCTATAACGCCTTTGCCAAGATAGTTGGCGCGAATTTCTTCAATTGCTGTGCAGTTGGATATCAGGTGTTCCGGACTTTCGTCTTCCGCCCCGCAGAACCTGCAGTCGCTATTCTGTTTCAGACCTATTCTCTTCATGTGTTCCCCGAGGTGACAATGCCCTGTAAGGAAACCTGTGAGAATGCGTAATCTGTTCCTGTTTAGTTCTAGCATGGTTTTTGCTTTCTGCTTGTTGAAATTTCCAAGGAATACCTTGGAATGTCTCAGACCAGGAAGATTATGCCAGAGGGAAGCTCTGACGTCCTCTTCCCTGTCTTTAAGTTCTTTCTTATATGTGCTCATACCTATTCCACAGAATGGTTCCGGTCCCATAAATAAGTTGTGGCGGCCGTTTTTGCTAATAGATTAGCTTTCTCATTGCCACTGATACCAGTGTGTCCTGGTACCCAGCAACAAACCTTGTATTATTTATTAGCAATTTATTATTAATTTTGCCTTGAGCGTTTTACCTCCAAGCGCTTTCAGTTGTTCTGGCAAATGATTGTATATTTTACGAGCGTAATAATTCGAAGATATTCGGGCTCTATTTCTTCGTTGATAAGGCACAACGTACTCGCACTTTCTACGGGTGTCATGGCTATGATTTTCGCCAACTGTTCTGTAGTTGTTCCTATTTTTGTCTATAAACTCCACACCCTCTGTTACATAAGTAGCCGGAATCGTAAGTGTGTTGTAACAAAAACTATACCGTCTTCTTTTCTTCTTCTGATGTTTTGTTGTAAGTAGTATCTCTGGCGAGTCTTTTCTAGGTTTAGATGGCGCTTATTACTTGAAAATCATTTCTGAGCCTCCAATAGCGCTTTATCTGCTTTGTTGTAAGCCATGTCTCTTGTTTCACCCCTCGTCAGAATTTATGTATCGTCCGCAAATAGACATAGTTTAGTGCAATTCACGTTATCTGGCATGTCATTTATATAAAGAATCCTAAGATCCTTGTGGCACTCCTTTGTTAATATTTACTGTAGTAGACCTTTTATTGTTACATATAGTCATTTGTTGCCTTTCAGCCAGATAAGACAGCAATAGTTTTTGCGATAATCTCCGAATATCGTAAAAGTCCAGTTTCTCTAATATTATACTGTGATCAATACAATCGAAGGCCTTCGATATGTCACAACAAGTCAATACCAGGTCTTCGCTTTCATTGAAGGCTGTTGTCGCTTCTTCTAATAAATCTAATGCTGCTGAATCACATAAACATTGTAAAATTATTACGAAATAGCCAGAAAATAGTCGGCGCTAATAGTTTTTATACTGTTAGTTTTGTTTTACTTTTTTCTACCAAAAATTAGGATGATACCTAATGAGTTCAACTGCTTTTATAAGGCATATGCAGGAAAATATTGGGCAAAATGAAATAACTAACATTTGAACTTTGTCCTGCGGTCTTGTAAGTTCCTTCACTGATTTCATGTGCAATTGGTACCTACATATGTTCTATATGTTCATTAGATAAGAAACACAAAGCTAGTTTATTAATAAGGATAGTGTAGAGTAATTTATGTTATGTCATCTATTTGAACAAAAAAATTAAAATGTTATGGGATTGCATAGGTACACAGTTCAGGCACAGGAAAAACAACACTTCAGTGTCTTTGCCTCATCGATAACCATATGAAGTAATTATATTTTCTTTGTTGGACCAGTGAAAATATTTTTGGCATGCATATTATGGCAACTGTTAATGACGATTCCAGGAAAACTTGTTTCGTAGTTTATTGTGATCCAGCTACCTTTTTTAGAATTGACGATTGTGTGTAGTCATTTTGCTCGTTTACCTGGAAGCTACTCATCATCATCAATTGTGGCTTGATTATTATTGATTTATTTCTCTTTTTCTGTAGTTACTTTGGTGTCATGGGTATTTAGGGTTCCTTCATAAATAGGGTTGAGGTTGCAATTATTGCTGATCAATGACATTTTTTTTGCGCACTATCTTCTTGACTAGAAATGTAAGGATCAGGTAAAATATCTTGAGGAGTAACAACAATAGTAAGTTTTAACAACGCCGTCTGTGTGTGCCGTGTTTCTATGTTTCTTATATGGTATGTCCCTCAGTTTGTTTCAGTACGGGCCAAACGATTTAAAAAATTCTTCTTTACTTCAAATGCGGATATAAGCAAAATGTATATAGATGTACTTATTTTATAATGAAGTATGCATCCATTGTTTCTATCGATGTGAAAAATTATTTCTCGTAATATAAATGCTTAGTGTCATACAATATACAATAAGCATACAAATTATATGTATGGGCAGGGATAATTGGGCACAATGTTCTAGGACTTTTCTTACTCTGTAAAAACTTTACGGCTAATTCCTCTTAAGATCTACTCTCCTAGATCTTGAAAATAAAATTTACAGAAAGCTTTGGACACTGCTTGATTTGTGAATTTTAATTTGTTGTGGTAAAAATGGCGGTGGTGGTAAAATATATCTTAGCACTAAAAGTATGTATGTACATGCCAGAGTCAGTTTGAAATCGTGGAGGAAAACATCTATCTACTTCTTAATTAGGTCGCATTTTTGTTTACATTTTGTATAGCAAAACACTGGGTATGTTGATATAGAGCGAAAACGTCCAAATAGTATACATGGTAAAAGATTTTATTGAATTTTTTTCTGTGATATTTTTAATTATGATATCAAGGTATTTCGAAGGCCTATAGTTTTTTGTTCTCTAATTAGATTTAATTAATTTGTAAATTAATTTTTAATGTGGTTGTTGATGTAAATCTATACACCTATCTACATTAGGTTTAATCCAATAATATAGAATGTTACTTGACTTTGGCAATAAATACAATAACAAGAGCTAAGAAATTTATATAATGTTAATTTACATATCGATGTGTTAACATCTGTTAAATCATGTAAGAAATAAACTGATTATGTTAGTTGTGTATCTGTATTTGTTATTGCACGATGTTTGCTCCTCTTTTGATTCGTTTCCGGCCCCCAGTCTTGACAAGATCAAGCGATTACCTGAAATACCTGGGACATTCTAACTACAATTCTTCATGCTGAAGCTGAGAACTTTTCTTAGCGTGTGGAAAGATGCAAACGTCGGCGTCGTTGTGGTCCAGAAGCCGGCCAAAGATCCGACGCTCCCTTCGATTTACAGGTCGATAAGTCTTCTGTCGAATCTTTCCAAGATAGCTGAAGTCGTCATCTTGGCTCGACTCGAGACGCTATTTTCGGGAGCAACTTGCTGCCTCATGAGTAGATTTCCGCGAAGTTTGTAGGCGGATTTTCAGCTACTCTAGATCACGGAAGAAATTCGCAACATTTTGAAGCTGCATCATATCACTGGGGCCGTTTTCTCTGACTTCGTGTCTGCCTTCGATTTAGTATGGCACGATGGTCTCCTTTACAAGATGTCCAGGTTTGGTGAACATCTGTTTTATCGGGAACATAATCGTGAATAATGTTTGCAACGTTATATAATGTTAACGTATCGCTATATAATGTAAAGTAAATACATACATAATAAATAATAAACGTTTCATAATTCCAGTACTGTTTATTTTGCCGCATACTGTACTAGTAGCAATGAAAGTAGTTTGTACGAATACTACATCAGGTAAAAACTTTTATTTTGTGGACAATATATTGGGCAATCCTTGCGAAACTATATCTACCCATATCTATTAAAGTTATAAAAAGTTTATTATGATGTGGCAATATGTATGTACTAGTATTTATCTTCATTCGGTAAAAAGTACGTTTCAGGTATATCCTCGTGCCATACAATGTGTTGTACTATAATTTATTGAAAATGTATTGACTTTTCTCAGAATTCCCTTGGATTTTTACTGCTTATGTCTATAGGATATGAAAATGGGCGTTATCGCACCCAATTATCAAAAGCTTCACGTGATGTGTGGTCGGTTAGTTTATATTCTAGTGTTTTCGGAATCTTATATGTGTGAAGAGTTAAAGCATTTGCTAGGATGTTGTCTAAATAATGTCAAATTGTTGGAGGGGTAGTCTAGTTGGCAATTTAGGTTTCCGACCAGACGATAATAATATAATAATAATAATAATTTTGTTTTAGACTACATATTGTCTTTTACAAAGACAATCTGACTTAGACGAACTACAACAATAATTTTAGTTCAATAACCGAACCATGCACGTATTGCTGCTTTTACATCTTCAACCTTTGGTCTCAAGTTCACAGTGCATTAGAACTATATTTTTGTTGGACGGTTGTACATCAGGAATTATGTAGTAATGTGGTCACTAAAAAACGGCACATTTTTGTATAAAATAATAAATAATAACAAACTAATTGCTTTTACTATAGATCACTGACTAATTAATACAATTAATGTAACATAAACAAAAGATCCTACTTACCTAATTGTTTTGTCGACGTATATTTGTAGTTATTCAGATGTATGTACCAGGTGGCCAACTAGGAATGGCGTTCGGCCATATCTCAGGAATGGTTTATAGTACAGCTTTGGGAAAAACATATCACTGACTAAAGTGGCCCCGAGAAACATCTGGAAATTATTTTAAGAAGTGTAGGATGACCGTTAGATGGCGTAACTGTACACCACAAATTTTAATTCTTATTTTATACAAAATTTACCAACTCAAGGTATATTACAAATATCAAAATCGGAATCTTCTACAAATTCCGCCTATTTTACATTGGACATTTTTTTTTGTATTTTACCAAATAAGGCGTGGAAAGGGGGGAACCTTTGTTTTGTAAGAACGCTTCCAACTCTGGTTCTGTTGAATCAAATTTTGCAAACTTAGTCTCGTTGGAAACAGCATTACTTCTCCAATCTAATGCTTACAAATTCAATCCAATTTATTAAGTAATGTGCATGTTAGAGGACCCTGTTTAATTTTTTTCATAAACTTTGTTTTTATCAAAAATACTAAATGGAAACATATTTTTAACAAACAAATCTGCGAAAATCGGATATCGCTATCTTTTACCTATCCATCTATAAATTGAAATTATTCTGAAAGAAAGGATTTTCTTTGGTCTACATTCAGTGATTCAAACTGTTTAATATTATTGTTTCTTCCACCGCTAGGGGGCGTTTAGGAAATGTAAATAGAAGACATGCCACTAGCAATTCGCAACAATATGTTTTTCAATATTATAATTGTGCTGTGCATTTCTCCATAAATCTTCGTGATTTTCTGGACCGTGATAGGTGGATAGAACTCGCCGGTCTGTTTCCTTGACCACATAGTACCCCAAACTTGACTGGTTTAGATTTTTATTTGTAGAGACGAATAAAATATCTTATTATTACAAAGCGACCCATTACTCGTAACAACTTAGGTGCGAGCCTAGGAAATATCGTTCAAAATATTTCTAAGGCAGAAATAGAGACTGTAGTTTTATCCAGTTGTCGTAAAGTGAATGTTTGCATAGAACATGATGGAACATAATTTGAAGATTTAGGCCGCCAGTGATATTGACTTTATTATGCTGTTTCCTTTTTTGTTGTTTCGCTGCATTGTTGATTTCAATCATACCGTTGTGCTCTGCACTAGCATCTTAAGCTTTCGATTCATTATTTTACAGCATGAGCATACATATAACCTTGCACGCACGGTTCTTTTTAAAAATCACAAAATTTAGGTATTTAAATCTCCTTAACGCCCTCTAGCGGTGTTAAACCAAATCATTTTAAACAATTTCAATCACTAAATATGGGCCAAGGAAAATCTTTTCTAGACCAAATTTGGTAAATTGCATTCAGGGGAAAGTTATAGAAGAAATTGTTACCATTCATATCTTTCTCAAGATATCTTCAGATAGGTAGAACATAACGATACCCGATAGCGATACCTGATTTGTTGATAATTTAACCTATATTAAAAATATATCTGTAGTCAAAAGTATGTGTTTGCATTTACTATTTTCGATAAAAAACAAAATTTCTGAAAAAAATTAAACAGCGCCTCCAGCATATGCACGTTACTTATTAGATTGGCTTGAATCTGTAAGTGCCAGATTGGAGGAGTAATGCTGTTTCCAACGAGACTAAGTTTGCAAAATCGGATGTACAAGCATTGCTTCAAAAAAAAAAAAATATGTCCGATTTTGAAGTTTGTGATAAACCATGAGTTGGAAAATTTGGTATAAAATAAGAATTAAAATTTTTGGTGTACAGTTACGGCATATAGCGGTCACCCTACACTTTCCTAAATAAATGGCCACCCGGTACATACATTGTGTAGTTGAATTATTGTTTCAACGTTTTTTTCATTTTTTTTAAATCTGTAGTGGGTAGTACTTGATTCATCGAACAAATTGTTGTATAATGTAATACTTGAAAATAAAATGCAAGTAAAATAGATGTCTGGTGGTTTATGTGTGAGAGGTGAGTGATTAAAGAAAATAACACAGTAATACTGTTACTGAAAATCTAAGTAAACAATTTTTTGTCACAGAATAAAATGTGATTCCCATTTCGATATTTTTTATGAAATATAAAGCTATGAATTCATGTTTAATTTTTTGAAGCATGCTGCAGAACACATTTCTCAAAAAATACATACATATATATGTATACAAATATATGTACTCAAAGCTTCAAGAAAATATATTAATTTAACCATTAATGATGTGAAATCTTACTTCGGACTATATTTTTTGATTCTATTTTGCATGTAATCTAATGAGTGAAATTATAATAACAAAACGTGCTCCTTAGTCAATAGTTCAATGATGTTTATTTGTTGGATGTTCAAATATTTCGCCAAAAATTAGTATGCTTTGAAATAATTCACAAAGTTTGTTTCCCTCCGTTTTATTTCTAGTCATTCGTTCTCGATATACTCGTTAAATACTTTTATAAACAGTATGTGAAGAACATTCTACTAGATTCTTTGAAATCGTTTTCTAAAGTTTGTAAAATGTATCTACCTACATACATCACACATCTACAGTTATATCACCTGTTTTCTGAAAAATATTCGTGCAATGAATAAATGTATTTTAGGAAACAAATTGAATTTATCAAGTGGAGATTCTTGTTTTTGGCTTTGAAATTTGTCTTTACCAACTAAAAATTATGCAATAAAGAGAATTTAATTTCTCTGAAAAAATAACTACTTCGATAGCTTTTTAGCCAGTACTTAATTTTTTTAAATATTAATAAGCAAGAGCCTATCTATTGATGTGAAAAGATGAATTTCAATTTCCTTGTATGTACTCACGCCAGTTATTATAATAGTATATGTAAATATGTATTTTTAAGTCTTCTTTTAGCATGATACATAATACAGGTTCACCTACCCAACTTAGTTCCAGTAGATAGCTGAAGTTCTAACTTGTGAAGGAAGGGTTTGATACGTGCTCGTACTTATTGTATTGTTACGTATTATTGTTGTCATTACTAAACGTTGCATATGTTTACCACATAGAGACAAATGGAAAAAATGAAATGGATTTCAGTTTTCTTTAATTTTAAATATGTGTACGAATAAAAGGCGGACTTTGAAAAAACACCAAAGAATTAATATCTCAGTGTTGTCTTTTATATAACCCATATTTGTTTATGCCTATTGAAAATGGGCTTTACTACCACGTCCTTCAATCATAAAAAAAAACTATTTATTACTTTACTATATGTAAATAAAAATAAATTGTGATTAGAATTTTCCGTTAAGAGTATTAAAAAAAAGTCCTACCACGTAATACTTCATCAGTAGAACTAAAACTACAATTTTGCGATAAATATCTGTTTAGAAATACGTGATCGTATTACTTCTTGTAGTACAATAGGCAGGATTTAGTAGGAATAGGTCAATTAAATACAACAAACAATTTTATTATTACCGGTGACTAACATGACAAAAATGGAAATATCGTATAAGACTACGTTATCATAAGTATTGTAAAAATGTTGTTTTAAAGATATGATGGATGCTTACACTTGTGTGTGAGTGTTGCTGTGGGCTTGTTCTTGTTCATTTGCTCCGCTGATTTGGTTGGCAGGGGTATAATACTGAAATAGGATTCATTATTAATTAATAGTACACACAACCTCAGGTGAAGACAAAATATGAGTCGATTTGTGAAGTTTACGCCTTAAAGACGAAATAATTATAATTTTAAATTTAAATGATTAATAGCTGTTAAGTCTCCTTATTTGTTCTGCGTTGATTAATCGTTTGTTTGCTCTAGAACTTGCATTTTTACAAATAAGGAGTTAATAAACAGTTAAAAGGTTTCAATCAATTGTGTCTGTAGTTTGTAGTAATATTTCAGTAATTCTGCAAGAAATGATATGTGGACAATATTGTTCTTATGAAAAACAAGCAATTTTTTTGTAACCTTTTATAAACGTGTAGAATGTACAGTAGATTTAGACATAAATTTTGTCTAGTCTCAAAATACATCAGTCAGCGTCATTATTATTACTTCACTTGATTCTTTTACTACTTATTGAATATTGTCAAATTTTATTTCAGAGTTATTACTATACGTTTAAGATTGACTTCACGTGATAATCAGCATCTAAACAATCACAATGTTCACGACCGAGAAATCGACCGCAATACACTGTTTTCTATCTTATCACTGAAGATTGAGATTGAGTTACTGGCGATATCCATGAATCTAAAACATCCATTACGTTAGGCGACTAAATACTAGAAGATCCTGCTAACAATATAGAAACAATCTCATATCCGTTAAAATATGAAGATGGATATCTGTAGAAAGTTTATGATCGGGTGAATTAAAACAAAATTTTATATTTATTGGTATTTTTTTTAATGATGGTTGTTGCCAAAGCTGTCAATTTTGAATTTACTAAAGTTAAAGTAAAGTTGAACTAGTTTTATTGTTGGATTATCAACTTTACCAGCTCTAAGATAGCTTGTAATCTTCATTTGAAATTTAACTAAGTTTCTGGGGTATTCTCCAAGTTTTTTGATTTCATTCATAATTTCAACTCAACCGGGTTAATATGGAAGAAAAGTAGTTGTTCTTTAAAATGTTATAGAGAGTCAATATTAATATGAAATATTCCTTAAGGCTTCGACGGTTTTGTAACCCCATATTCTTGTGCTATCAATAAAGCTTGACACTTTGCATTCGAAAACAGTAGTGATTTAATTGTTGACGTACGGTTGGAAATAGCGAGGCTCTTCCCGCTTCTAAGTCTACCGAACGAAAACATTGTTAATAAATATAGCTTCCAAAAGAACGCTTTTACGAAGTTAAGTAATAAGAGAGAATGCGCAGGAGAATACTGCACCTACTACTTACAGTGTCTTAAAGCTCAGATTGGATGAGGAGCTATGAGAGCGGGCAAACCCCAGTAGCTTACAGATCATGCACGATCGCAGTGCAATATCACCTTTAATTTAATATAAATCTAATCTACGATTGGTAATCCGAATATTGGCGATATTAAACCCATTGGTGATTTCGTGCGTAACAGTCAAACTTTAGTTATCAATCGTTAAATGTTAAAAATGAATTCGATTTTATTTGATTGTAGACATTTTCCTATTTTTGGAAGGAATTTGTATTGGGATTTTTTTTGTGTAAGCTTAACAACTTCTTAATAGTGCATATTTGCACGATTTTCGTTCTAGCTTTTCGCACGTTTGATAGTAACGTTTAGTCTTTGATTTGAAAGTCAACGTTGTTGCTGTTGGAGTAGACTTCAATGAATTTTTTTCAACTTCGGCTTGCTGGTTATATATTGAATTCCACCTTTATTTCAATCTGCAGATAATAATTTTTTTTGTTCTCACTATACGTAGGAACACATAAGAAAGCATAGTAAACAGATAGTGACCTGGAATTTAGGATTTTGAGTGGTATCTTGCTGCTACTTTTCAGTCATTGTGGAGAATCTAGAGAAAGTCCGGTCTGTTTACTAAAGCTACAAAAATTGAAGCCAGTAGACGTTATCATTCGCCGATAGTTAATCAATGGTTACAATACTATATGTTGCATTTCTACGGCTCACTCTAATATGGAAGAAGCACGTGTTATGTAATAAGGCAGGCCTTTAAGCTTGGAACGCGGCGAAATCAAATCTGAAATTTCAGTATCAAACATGCGCCGCATAAGTCTTTATTGTGTTTGTATACGTATACACGTTGACGAGTCGAGACTAGAAAATTTTGTTAAATGTCAGTTATATATATCCCCTTTCATTGGTTTTCCCTATGATTTGACCCTAGCAATCGTTACTATTAGGTCTGCCTCATCGAACTTAACGAGAGGAGATTTTCCTAGATTACTCTTACTCTACTTATATAGATAATACTATTTAATTGACTTATTTCAGCACAAATGTAGAAATAAGTTGGTTGAATATATTAAAAGCTGCGAATACTTTCAAGTTTGTTTGTTTATTCGTGTATATATATTGTAGTTGGCAATTTAGCAATATCTAGCTCTTGATTCTATTGTGTTGATACCTAATCAATAATTGTAAAAGTTGTATGTAATGAAATGAAACGTTTAATACCATTCATCTAAGCGAATATGGCCGCTTCATTCTAGAGAAAAGTTCTCATTAGTTGTCCAAGAATCGCAATTATGTAATAGAGTATACAACTTTCTTAAGTACTTTCACCATTTTCATTCCATTTCCTTATTGCTTAGGTGCGATTTTTCTTATCATGTCGCAAATCATATGTTTTCTATTTTTGTCATTTATTTTACTTCTATCTCTACTTAATCTTTATTATTGTTCTCGAAACAATTCGATAATCGTACTGATAACATTGGTTATATTGATTTTCAGATATGCACACTTATGCATCTCTCTTAAGCGCATTTATATTATATGGCAGCCATTTTCCTGATACCCTCATAATTACTTCAGTAACAGCATACAACAATTGCATAGATAAATTGCTTCAGAAATTACCACAATTGCACCGGGTTACCTTACAAATTAATACACAAACAGGGATCATTTCAGTTGCAGCTTTTATACGCATTATTGTGATACATCGTCAAAACAGGGCATCTTCTTGAGTATATAATGTATGTATATGTATATTCGTCACACAATTAGGAATTAGGTAAAGCAACGTTGTGGCAAAATTTCAAACACTCTTTCTGTGTCGAGTCGTTTTCTTGTGTGCCCAGGTCAATATTACATCCGATAATTAGATTAAAGAGTTGGGTGCTCAATGTAAATTGTCGTTTTACTGCTTTTTCATTTTTTATTGTCTGGTCTGATTATTACTTATTCTTAGAGAGTTGGTGTCTATTGCTGTCATTGTTCCACAGTATTTGAATCTGTTTTGTTATTAGTCGTAGTACCTTCTATGTTTTTTCATAATACATACCAAAAGTTTTTTCAATATTCACAAAATATTTTACTTTATAATTTTGTTGCAATCTTACCTGCCTCTAAAAGTTTGATCCTGTGTTGGGTTTACTCTCATATATGTATGTGTATAAATCCTGCCAGATTTTTTCTGTGGTACCTTATAGAATTTACCTCATAGAATTAACACATATTCTAACAATTCATGCTGAAATAATGAAAAGAAGCATACACTCGGTGATATTAATATGGGGTGAATAAAAGTTTTAGAAGAGAGGAAAGGAAGCATCAGTTTGGCAAACAATTAATGTGTAGGAGACCTGACCGACAGAGAAACGACGAGAAATCTGAATAGCATATTAGGTGGAGGCGATCCAAGAAACAATATTGGATATAAAAAGAAATATCAGTTATAGTTGATTTGAGCATTATGAGCTAATTAAATACAATTTTATAAACTTCGTGTGGTGTACTATCTACGGAAAAGAAGGTGAAAAATCTTTTAGAATATATAATTAACATCTTAAGTAATATAAAACTGACCTAATTTTCAAAGCTATATTATACATATGTATGTATGTACTAGGTGCCGCCAATATATGTTGGAAATTTGTGCACATTTATTATTTGTTCCAGAATATTAGCTTTTGGATAATAGTTATTTAAACGCGTGTTTTTATTTTAGAAATATTCTATTAATTTGAATAAAGTTAGTAAAAATAATCTGTAATGCTTTTATAATTTATTAGCAAAAGAGTAAAAAGTGTATGACAAGAATACCTTTGTGCATGTAGATATATATTGAAGGCTACTTCGATTATTTTGCAGTATTTATATATTATTTGTATAAATAAGTTACTTATATTCTAAGGTTACGTATTTTCTGATTCTTAATAACATACCGTAACGAATCATTTATTTTATTGATCCGTCGTCATACGTAACCTTTCAGAGAATACTTGCTGTTAGACCCAATGCACTAACACTGCTTTACAAACAACCGCGTGTGTATAATGCTCGACGTCCCTTTGTACCCTTCAACGCTATTTAAAACTCGGAAGTATAGAGGATACGATACAAAGAGTTTAAAGTGCTGATACAAATATGCGCTGATGGAGGTCAATAGTTGACCCCCTCTTCAGCAAATATTTGAAAAACGTTGCCAAGAATTTCAATTAAGCAAATGTTAATTATTAAATGTGGATGCATTTTAATTACCTCATTTGTCCATATTATAAGCACACTTATAATAATAGTAGTTGTCGAAGTAGAGGATACAGTTTATTAAGCGTGTAAAATGATCCTCAAATTTACACAAAAAATTGAACATTTCGCTTTTAAATGTTAACAAGCTCTTCTCTCTATTTTAGCAAAATGTATTAAGCAAATTTAATTATAAATAATAATTAATAAATACCTTTATTATATTCTACTGTAGAGGGCTTAAATTAGAAAGCCTGCTGTAAATTATATTGAAAAAGTTTTAAACTAGTTACTACTATGAGCAATCGTCTATTATTGTGCAAAATTAGTTACTATATATACAAGAAAAAATAAAAGTATTCAATATTCTTCAATTAAGTAGCAGATGTAAAGCATTTTTAGATGGGTATACATATTTTGAAATATTGCAATCCTTTTTGAATAAGGCAAAGTCAATCCCTAATATTGACTCCTGTTTCCCATTAAAATTACATCATTATTTCGCTTTTACTTTTTTTAATACATATAGGTGTTGCAGAATAATGTATCTACGTGATTTTGCTTTACTGCTTATCCAGTAAAGCTTTAGTGTTGTAACCTAAGTCACTAAGATTACCTCCTTCCTTAGAAACACATAAATATCTGGAAAATTATGTTCTTCATCTTCTCGTCCAACAAATTGTGGTTCATGTGGTTCTACGAGTTCTTTATACTCCAATTCCGTTACATCTTCAAGCGAGAAAATGAGTTTTTGTTGAATAATTATATTTTTCAGGGCATTATGTAACTCATGCAAAATGTTCAAGTCATTAATTCTATTAGTTACTGACATTGTGTCTAACGATAATTAATAGTACAATAAACGCTGCAGGAAAAAGAGCTTCTAATGCATTATTTGAAATGACCAGCTTATATATGGATCGCGATAACATGCTACGCTATCCTTGAAACGTGCATGTTATTTAATTACTATGATATGAATATTTCTATGCATAATATGCCATAGTACGTATCTAACGGTGGTTAGTTATTATATCTACAGTGAGTAGTTACATATAATCAATTTCGATGCCAATACTGTGTTGCCTGATATACACAAATTTCTATAGTTCCATCTAATTTTGTAGTTACCTTATAAACATTTAATACTGGTATGAGTTGGGAATTGCCTAGAATAACATTTCCGAACCTAAACATACAGCAGAGAGAATACTTTGTCAATATCACAACTGATAGTTCCACAGAGTTAGACAGACATCCTACGAAATCTAATCAACAATTTTATAAAGTTGGGTTTCCTACGACAAAAATCGTATTAATGATAGTAATCAAAAACTAGCTCAAAGGCAGTGCTCATTGATATTTCGTTTAGCATCTTCTGGTAATGTAATCGCGCAACAAATAAAATGTAATTTAAATTTACCAGTAACTAACAGGTGTACAACAAATTTTATCCGGCAGTAAACGCTTTCGGTGGCTGAAACAGGATCATATTAGATGGGATTATGAGTAGAACAATAATATTTTCTGACAAAAAGAAATTTAACTTCGATGTGTCTGATGATTTCAAATATTATTGGCACGATTTGCGCAAGAAAACTGACGCTGGGATCAACCAAAGTTTTGGTGGTGGTAGTATAATGGTTTAGATGGCATTTACCCATAACAATAAAACCCCTATATGTTTTATTTCTATGCGAATGAATTCCAATTCTTATACAGATCTTCTGGAAATGGTTCTGATAAACTTCGATGAACAACTAATTGCCTACGTAACATTGGATATCACAGCAATACTTCCGGACAAACAAAGAAGTGGTTTCATCAAAACGAAATAAATTTAATACAATGCCCTGTACACTCGCTTAATCTGAATCATATCGAAAATCTTTGGAGAATATTGGCAAGTGAGGTGTACGTCAATAATAAACAATACGATAGCGTCTAAGAACTAAAAGCTGCGATAACGAGGTGTTGGAGGATCTGTTTCAACATTTTAACAGATGTTTGAAGTTATATATTTTAAATAAAGGAACTCACACTAAACTTAGAAAGAGTTATAATTATTTATCTATTTATTTTATTTATTAACTTCGATGCATAATTTGCCGATGATATTAAGAAAATCAAATATTCTGTTCAAAAGTTCATATTGCAATATAGAAATTTTCTGAATGTAGTGTACGTGCGGAAACGTATACATACACAATGTATGTACATATGTAGATATAAATTCCATAACCAATATAAGCATAAATATATGTAGATACTCATATAGGCAAATACCTATGTATTTTAACCGTAGAATGCATAATGGGGTTATCAATAACCCCAGTCATTTTTTGAGTAAGAGTAACTTTTATACATAATATGTGTTAGTTGGTGTACTTGGCAAAACCATGTCATAAGTTATGAATTGTGTTGTGCTGCTACTATTTACTTTACGACGCACAGAATGATTCGTCAGAAAGCGAGAGTTGAAAATTATATTTCTCTAATGAAATGATAACCAACGTGTAGCATTGTATTTTGAGTTCATTGTAAATTACCTGTAGGACATCAACTATGTTCAATTTCGTTATAGAGCTTTTTGTTACAAAAATGAAAAAAAAAACAGCCTGTAGTCCTGACAGATATGTGAAAAATCATAAATTAGGCGAGTTGAGGCGATGTAGTAGATAAGTCGAGTTGAACGAAACGAGAGAAGTACGTTTATTAATCTGGTCGTTGAGGGAGTTGGGAATTGCCAAGCTATAATGTGATAATTTTAAGAAAAAAATCTATCGCTGTCATAAGGCCAATTGCCTGTAAGCGAGCATCGTCCGGTTAATGTACAGGGTGTTTCATTAAGGCTGGCCACTGGCCATATCTCAGATACTAGTGGACATAGAAAGTTGGGAAAAAATATTTCATTATAAAAGTGGCTATGAGAAAATCCTGGAAATTAATTTTAAGTTCCGCGTCTCACCACCATAGGGCGCAATCGAAAGTCAAATATTAAAAAGTTTAATTTCTCCGAAAATTTCCACAATGAGGTATAGTTTTGGTAATATCATTAGAAAGGTTATAGGATTCCGCATCAATTTGGTGTAAGGCTCATTAGTGTACCGACCTTGATAAGAGTGGGGGAAGTCATTGAAAGTGTAATCATTTAAATCGCTGTAACTTCTAAAGGACTTATCCGATTTTAGTTGGAAAAAGCTTGTTTGGAAGAGGAAGGTAAGTATCTTTAACTGACGTATTAAATTGTACCCTACAGTTCCTAATAAATTTCCTAGAGGGAGCAATTTGTCACAATTACAGTTTTTTTGATTTTATTCCAGAAACTTAAGCGAAAAGTGAATTACATTTGCTACAAAAACCGTAAATTACGCAATTCGATGTCTTTATTCCTTCCAGAGTTATGGCGAAAAGACGACTTTTTAACGGTCAGTGGCCAGCCTTAATAAAACACCCTGTATATTGCAGTGTATGACAGTCATTGTCAGTACTATACTATAGAAACAAAACACAATCCGGAATTCAATCAGAAATTTAATGATTGGCGCATTAAGTCCGATCGGCGGAGTCCGTTCAGGAAAATATGATCTACGATAGGCAACTACTACCACTGAGGCCAGTTATAGCCGTATTAGAATATATTGCAATCTCGCTGTAGATCAATATGGCCTAAGGATTATTACACGTGTGCGACACTCGAGAACATATTACATGCTAAATATTATTCTTTTCACAGCTAAAGAACTCAGGCCAATTGGGACTGGAGAATTTTTACTAGCTTTCTGTGGCAAAGAGCTTAGAGAATAGTATGTAAAATGATTTCAATTTAAAGATTGTAGCACACTAAGGAAAAGTCACTTTACTGTACCTTTTATATCGAAAAAATCAAAATCTGTAGTAGTAGTACCTCTCTTGACTAAAATGATCGAAATATTGAGAAATTAAACTAAAAAATGTCGCGTTAGCATCATTTTATTATTAATTCTCTTTTTTTCAGATGTATGAAATATTGTGCAAATTAAAAAATATATGTGTTATATGCAGTGTTGGAGATATTAATACCGGTCTGCTGCGTACTGCCTATGATAGCTTAGTTAGTTATGATTGTGAAGTCACAAATTGGAAGCTGAGGACATATAACTGATACTAAGAGTAGTAATATAACTAGGGTCAAACGACGAACTTAGAAAGTGTAGTATACGGGCGAAACATTAAATCAGAACGGAGCATGCATATGACTGGAAAGTGGAAGCTTTTCAGAATCTAGAGAATTACAGAATTCGTTATGAGTTTGTCAAAGTTAGGAATATAATAAATTTATCTCTAACAATTTATGTGTTGAAGTATACTGTGCGCAAGGTCTTGTCAATTAAATAGGTTTACGAAAGCCAAATAATGTTCACAATATTTTAGCGTTTTGTTACGTAAGCATTCTTTTCTTGTGTGTAAGAAATTTTGCAAAAAATGTATCTATTTCAATAAAAAGGAATATTTTCATCGGCTGCATGAATGGGTATTGGCAATACTTTTATTAAAATTTACTGGTAATTTATATTTCTAAAATTAATGACTTTAGTAGTTAATTCACAGAACAATAATTAATTAATTTATTTCAAATGTACATTTCATAAATCATGCTACTTTCATATGTGCATTTGAGAGATATTCTTCTAAACTTAACATAACTTGGCTTTTTTAACCAGATTGCGCTTAGACATTATTTCAATGCAACATAGTTAGAAAACTTAATTTAAAGGGATGACCTTTAGTTAAATCTGCAAATCCCATTAAACGGTGATTAAAGTAGATAGCTCTATATAAAATCTTTTATGTAGAAAATTAAACCAGTTTTTATATTATTATACGATAATTTGGTAGGTATTGATTTAGAAAAGGTCACCGCGCTTTGCGACCGGGGTATGATAAACATGAGCAGGTGCATTACTTTGATAGAAAAGTACGAAGTTTCTGTTGTCAAATGACGACTTCTAAACTTTAGTAGTATTATACTTTTGGGTAGGTAATGCTACATATTTTTTGATTGATTATGGACATAGTAGCGACATATTTGGAATACGTTACCAAGTTAAATTGCAACAGCCCTCCCATATCATTTTTAACAAATAATAATCACTAATAATTAGTATTCTTAATACATTAAAATAACTACCCATTTTTAAATAGAAACAAATCTAGCATTAATATAACAGTTTCATTCATTTCGAATAATATAACGATAAAATAAGTAAGAATTTAAGATTGAATTACCCTTCCGTTGTCGATATCCCTTCCTACTCCAATTGTAAGTCGGGCTTTCGCTTTCATGGCGTCGCTCAACGGAATCTTGGCTCTTATAGCTTCTGTGTGCGATTTGTAACAGAATTCGATGAGGGCCACCGCTAAAGCTATCAGTAGTCCTCCTATCAAAATATAAAAAATTCCGGCTACATTGCTGAGGGACAACTCGTTTCTAGCTGTATCCTGGAAGATAATACACGACTGATAATAAAATTTATACAAATGATATAGCGTTGAGCGATAAGAAATAGTTAGTTAGTATAGTAGCAAATTTACTCGTCAAGTGATGGGTGAAGTTGCCAATTACGAACCTAATACGTAAATTAAAATGAAATTGTATTTTCAGCTCAAGTTATTCTTACGATATTAGATTAGGTTTAAGATATACTTTAGTAGATGTGCGGTACATTCACTGTTTCACCTTACTCAATCGTTAGTAGTAAATAAACTTTAAATGAATGTAACATAAACTTAAATTAAGGTAAATAAATGAACGTTTTCGTTATTGTTTTGTTTTTAAGCGAATGTTCGCATTATTTTTGGCTATGAATAAGGGGAAAGCACCTTTAAAAGTTGGTTTGGTATCAATTTTTTTTAAATTACTTAATAACTGAATACTTAATAATTGAAAAAATACATACATATTGAAAAGTAGAGATGTACCGGAATGTATTGGAATGTACCTATTTATTTAAGAAAAATACCTTCACTTTCTTTCATTAAATACTCTTGTCTACCTTGTCTTCTATTATCGGATTCTTAGAAAGGTCATTGCCTTAATTGCTTTAGGAGCTATGATGCTCTATATTATAAAAAATCGAAATACTTGTTATCTTCAAATACATTACAATATAAAAAGCATTTGTTAAAGAGTTATCGGATCTAATTACTCCAGAAGCTGATTTTATCGAAACATCAGAACTTATCTTGTAGAAAAATGGTTATTGGGATAGCAGAGTGAATCGTTTCAAGCATGAGAACAACATAGAATATGATTTTACTGGGGTGTATTCTAAACTCTAGGATTGGGGTAGAGAGCTTTCTGGTTGTCTAACAGTTCACAATATACACATTTCTTAGGTTAATGTACGGTCGCGGTTACATAAAAGCGACCACTAATTTGACATTTTGTGTTATTTTCATAAATTTTGGTAAATCAGGCTTTTTTAAAATATTATGCATTTTTACAATTTAGTATCTTTTATCTTGAACAGTTATCTAGTAATTTTCGTAAAAAATTGTTGAGCTCTTCATATCTTTAAATGTTTATCGGTCCAACTGGTTTTTACATAGTTTATAGAAATTTTCATTAACATCGGAGTTTGATACTAATATTCGTTGTAGAATATTGTATGAGAATCTTTATACCTTGACAAGGTATAAAATTTATTTTGTATAGAACTTTTTTTTGTTCGTATACTAATTAAACATAAAAATATATTTGTATAAGTGTATTTATCATAGGATGTCTGAAGAATAAATGCCATAAATGCATTTGCTGTAATGTCTCTCGTAAATACTAGTGTAATCAACATGTAGAGAGAGTTTAGTGAAAAGTATTCCTTGAAATATGAGTTAGGAAGGGCTCGACATCTCAAACAATAAAGGGGGCACAAATGGAAGAACGAAAGAATATAAGAAAACAGGAAAAAAAAAGTATTACGGCTTTAATTATATTCACTTTGTTCCATCTAATATTTACGAAAAAATTCAAATTTCTTCTCACAATGGAGTTCTTTCATTGAAATTTAATAGAAGCACTTACCATCTGTATGTAGGTCGCTGTATAATAATTTTGCATTCAAGGAGGACTTTCTCAAACGCGCCTTTTTCGTTCTTAAATTGAAAGGTATGTATACATATGGTATTCATTGCTTACCTGCTTGTCGTGTTTGCATTCCGTCCTATCGTACCACCATTTATTCATGAGCTTCGTGAGCTCTCCGTTTTCTTTTAAATGTAATACGGCTAGGTTGACCGCATCTCTGTGAAACATTAATTATTGGCCATGTTATCTTGCCAGATGTATTTTTCATACCTCAGGGGAGAACCTAGAGGAGTGGCGACTCCGAAACCCTTCGCGTCGAGATTTCTACCCACTTTCATGGTATCGCATGGTTCTCTCTCATTTGTATAGTCGTTTTTCGGCGATTCTATTAATAATGCATATTTCCCTTTCGACATTCGTACTCTCCTTATGCCTTCATCGTACGTTTTGACGAACACGTGTTTTCTCGAATTCATGTATTCCCACATTTTCGAGTACAATGTTATTTGAGATTTCTGGAAAGAAGAGAATTCATGGCAGATTTATATATCGCATTCTAATATTTTATCACGTTTGTCCCCAACCAGTTATTTTTAAAGGTCACACGAAATGGTACCTACACAATCTACGCCCTCATGATGTAGAGATGTATCATCTATCTTGAATTTCTCGTTTTATTTTTCATACAACTTACTTGTAGGGTTATGCTACAAGAATGCAAATATCTATACAGTTAGAATGAGGTTTTTGGGTGAAAACATCACACTTGGTAATAATAATAAAAAATCTAGTTTTTTGAAAATGAAAGTAATATATGAACGGAATTAGTTCTTTGATATAATAATAATAATAATAAAGGACTTTATTTCATCATACCAAAACAGAAATTTACAATAGATGATACAGACATATTTATAATATAATCAGAAATAGGGCGAAATTCAGGTTAACCTGTTTTTCAATGTAACCCTTTAAACAACTTTCAAAACTATAACACATTATAGGCGAGCAAATATGTATATGACTCACGTGCGAAGTTAATTACTCTAACAATCATCGCAATGTTAGTAAAGTACAGGATTCTGTAGCTTGTCAATGGCGCAAATCGGCAAAGTTCGAGTCTTATCAACCTGTCCAAACCCCCAGCCCCTCTTCAATTAAATTGTGAAGTGAACAAATGATTAAAGTAGCGATTTCTAAAAGTGATAAGCGAGCCACACCTACGAATAGGTCGACGAATATTATTGTAAAGGTGTGTGATTTGATACGAATAACATCTTTTAAAAAATTGGTGGGCATGGATCGGAGGGGTAAGCGTACCTCTAAATCTAATATTTAAGGTGTGAACATCAGACCTAAACGTTATTTTATTATACAAATAAGCAGGTTTTTCAGATGTAATAATTTTGTGGTATAAGCAAGCAGAATGTAGAATGCGTCGGCTTGCCATGTTCAACCATCTAATATCTTTTAGTTTATAAGTAATATGTTCTCTGTGGCGAATACCATAGATTAACCGCAGACAACAGTTTTGAATTTTTTGTATTTTACGAATAGCAATAGAGTTCACAAAAGGAGAGTAAACTACATCGCAGTAATTGAAATGAGACAGAACCAACGATTCACATAGGGCTATTTTGATTTTAAGAGTTAAGAACATCCGGGAACTATATATTCATCGTAAGCTATTGTATGCTTTTTGTATGCATTTGTTAACGTGTTCGTTAAACCTAAGTTTTTCGTCAATTAATAATCCTAAACTTTTCACTGTGTTTTTACAGGGTACCTGAACATCATCAACTTTTATTTCAATATTAGGCAGTAGCGTACTCCTCAGATTAGCAAGGGCAAATAAAATTATTTCAGATTTTGCAGGATTGATCCTCAGACCGTGGCGAGTGGCTGCATCAACAATAATCCGTAAATCTATATTAATATTTGCACAGGCTGCACGGACATTTGCCGGTATAAAGGAATAATACAATTGTGTATCATCTGCATAAAGGTGGGACCTACAAAACTTTATATTATTCATCAATTGGGAGGTGTAAATAGTGTATAAAAGTGGACCAAGTACAGATCCTTGTGGTACACCGGACAATAATGAAAGAGGGTCGGAAGCTTGTTCATCAATAATAGTGGTCTGACATCTACCAGTGACATAGGAAAGTAAGAGTCGCACGGAAGTATCACTCAATCCGATAAAATGCAGAATAGATGCAAGCAATTCATGATTAATAGTATCGAACGCTTTTGAAAAATCAAGGAGGCACAAGATGGTAGCTTTACCCCTATCAAGTTCTGAAACAATATCATCAATTACTGTTAAGAGTGCAGTTGTGCAACTGTATCCAGGCCGAAAGCCCGATTGTGTCTCAGGCAAGATGTTATTTTTGTAAATAAAATTTTGCAATTGTGCAGTTAAAATTTTTTCTGTTACCTTAGATAACACCGGGAGTATACTAATAGGCCTTAGTTCTGAAAACTTAGAAGGATTATTAATCTTCGGTAACGGTTTAACCATAGCGCGCTTCCAGGCAACTGGAAACGTACCGTCAATAATACAGGAATTAATAATGTCCCTCAGATAGGGTACAATATGTGGACAAGCAAGTTTTATTATGTGAGCATTTAGCCCATCAATATCAAAGCAATTACTTTTGATAGAATTAATAGCTTCAAATGCGAACCAGATTGTTGTCTTAGTCATTGTAGCCGAGTTTTTAAATATCTATCCTAATCTTGGAAATTCCTAAAAATTGAAAAATCGTGCAAACTATTGAAGTGTCTGTGGTTCAAAAGCATGTGACTTTGCAATTAAAAAATACAGAGTTTATATACCAAGTTACTCCTTCAGCTTATTAAATTTCATGGAAAGTGGGAGATGGCACTTGCAGGTGTTCCATTATCAGACAGACCTTTGCTGTGCGATAAAACACTTCCAAGCTTTAAACTTTTTCGGATTGAACTAGAATGCAGTTTGTTTATGGTAGTACATATATCCCATTCATTTCAAAATGGTTTTTTGGATTATTGGAAACGTATACATTTTTTAACGGTACTGTTTTGAATTTCAGGACGAAATTCAATATACTGTTGTATATTGAATTTCCTCGCTTTTAAATATTACATGTATACAAGAATATTTGTCTGTAGGACTACGTATTTCCAATTTAATTCTTGTTGCCTATTTTGTATAATATAAATTAGAACAAAGCTTTGAAAAATAAAGTAATAAAATCCTTAATCCTTACGATAAAATTTAATTTCCTCCAGGACATGTTTCGGAAAAATACTGTAAATATCCTAAAGACGTGCCTGAAGATTTTTATATAAATATAATGAAAAAATTTAATATACCTATATACTGAGAATAAATGTGGAATTAGGAAGTTTAAATTGAGAGTCTAAGTTAAAAAGCAAGAGGAACGGGGAAACGAAAAATTGAAGCCTCCAGTAACACGTTTAGTGCTTCAATTTTTGCAATAATAGAATGAGATGAAATATATAAAGTCTTTATGACATTTAAATATTTTATACCTACATCTAGTTTTTACCATACGTTTTATATATTTCATCTTATTTTATGATTGACTATTGCAGCTGAAGATGGCTATTTAACTGAAACATATCCTAGAGTAAACAAAATTTTATCATGAAGATTGAGAGGTTTCTTTTATTGTTTGATCTTTTTAATTCATTGGTCTACCTTACAACATAGATTACTTACTTAGACTAAAGCTGTTTGAAAATATATCAACTAATTAATAACTACAGTTTATAATACATACAATATTTCATATACCGTACAAATTTTGCACCTATGGTCCGTGCTCGGCTTAATCACGAACAAACTTAGCTCGAAAACTTGAAAACCATAACAACTAGAATAGTGCTCTCCTCGACGTTTTGTAGAAAATTTTATGCACTACAAAAAAGGTTTTACAAGAAAATATTGCAAAAATAACCCTAATTTTCCCGGAATGATAGTTAGAGGGGAAGTAACGGCTGTCACAGACAGGTTCAGAAATTTAACCTAGATAGAAAATATCAGGTTATAATACCAGATAAGAAGGACTGGGAATATGGCCCCCCAGTAAGAGCGGACTCAAGCTGGTATACCGACGGCTCTAAAACGGACCACGGCGTAGGAGCTGGTATCTACAGAAAGAAGCCGTGCAAGGCCCTTTCATTGAGCTTCAGCAAGGACTCGACAATTTTCCAGGCTGAGGTTGCGGCGATTCACCACTGTGTCAGAGAAGTAGACAGTTGGGCCGAACCAGGAAAAAGCGTCGCTATTTACTCTGACAGCCAAGCAGCACTTAAAGCTATCAGTTCCGCAAGTGCTGACTCAAAGCTGGTTTGGGACTGCGTAAGAGCCCTAAATGAGGCGGGCACCCTAAGGCACTTTGGCCTGGGTCCCCAGCCACATGGGAGTGAAGGGAAACGAGGCGGCCGATGAGCTGGCCAGACGAGGCTCGTCAAGGCCTTTCATAGGAGCGGCCCCTTCCTTCGGCACTACCAAATCACAAATTAAGAGGTCCATCTACGAATGGTCACAAAACAAGTCCAAGGAATGGTGGGTAAGATCGCCAGGACAAAGACAGGCCAAGGAGTTCCTAAGGGAACAGAGACCTAAGTTTACTGAAGACCTACTGAGTAAAGACAGGAAGACTGTCAAAATGATAGTAAGTCTGATGACCGGTCACTGCAGACTGAATAGGCATATGTTTAACATAGGCCTGGCAGAAAATGCTCTCTGCAGATTCTGTCAAGAGGAAGAAGAAACCCCAGTTCATGTATTGTGCCACTGTGACGGCCTAGCGAGGACAAGGTTTCTAGTAATGGGGGTAGAGAACCCCACAGCCAACGGCTACACAAAAGAGCCGCTCTCAAAAATGATAAGTCTGATTAAGAAGGCGAAACTAGAGAGCGTTCTCTAAGGTAAAGGGGATCACAATAGACCTGTAAAGGTCGCGGTGAAACAGGCCCGCATGCCACCCCACTCTTAACCTAACCTAACCTAACGGCTGTCACAACGTTAACTAAACGCTAATTAAGATGAACGTAGAGCTAGTGGGGTTAGCAGCCAATGGAAAAATCCTTATTGAAAGGAAATAAGACTCATTTATCTAAACCTTAAGCTTTCGATTTTTATTAAAATCTTCTTCAGAAGGTAATTGATTAGAGTAAGAAGCTAGCAAACACAGAACATAACTTCGTAGAAAGCACCATTAATACTAATTGGTCATACTAGGAGCTTTTCTTTTTAAACTAAACACAACATGTTAAAACACAAAATGCATTGTGAAATTAATAAAATTAATAAAATTGCGGTGACGGTCCTATGTTCGGTGGATTGTCACGTTGTTCATATGCTTATGATCAATCTGTTATCCAGGAAATCATTTTGCATTTATTCTGCATACAGTTTGGAAGTTAAAATTATAACGCATATGTGTCCCTATAGAAAACAGATTTGAATTCGTTTGACATTTAAAAAAGTATCGTTTCGAGTCTGTTGAAACAGCTTGTATTTGTATCTTTTTATAATTCATATTTACATACACCAAAAAAAGCACAAATATCATCAAGTAAATGTTCTCAATAACTAAAACCCTATAAAGGCCGCTACGTGGTTTCCCACAAGCACGTTCGTATTTGCAGTACTAACAATGCAAGTGAAAGAAGAAAATTTGTAAAATTTTCATTAGAATAAATCATATTTATGTCTTACTAAAATGTCATTTAAAACACATTTTAAAACACTTTCGGTAAAAATGATGTAAAAATTGAAGTAGGTTTTGCTCGAAATCGATGTTTTTTCAAATATAATAATAAAATAAAATGAAATATTTGCTAAGCGACATTGGTTTTCGTAGAGATAGTTTTGTTTAAAATCGTTTTAGTTTTAATTGGAACTGCTTGCCTGTATACAAAACGGAAAAGCATATCATACAATTGCTTTTGAACGAAATATGTATGTATTCAACATCTGTCGGCTAAAACATATTTCTTTTCCTTTTTGTGATCTTGCTCTTTATCTAATCTTATATAACGGTAACATTGGCGATGTAGGTTTGTTTTGCAGTTAATATTTGTTAATTCTATAAGTAATTCTATAGTATTTAAAAATTTAACACAAACGACATAAAATAGGTTATAAAATATTCTTCAGTTATATATACGCAACATGAATTGTAAGAGTATTAAAAACTAATACAGCTATTTTATTGAAAATTTCAAGGTATCAAGAAATGCTACGTCTTGGTGTACCAGACAGATGGACAATAAAAGTATTAGAAGCATTTCCACGAGTTATTTTTAAGAATATAACATACAGTCCAATCTATAGGAACCTATTAGAAACTTTCGACAATTATATGTAATTTGAGAAAGTGATTTAGTTCTGTTTTTTCCTAAAAGCTTTATTCTTCAATTTCTTTAAATCGTTAAGCTTGCTACGGGCCTAGTCGCCCAAAGTAAAAATTTGAATTTGTGATCGTTGGGACTACACTTCTTGGTAGTGTGATTTAAATCTTATTAATTCTTCGCCAAACTTGATGTGGTATCTAAGTTAAACGTGTGCAATAATCAACTTGTACGAAATAGATTTCTGGTTCGTGAAGTAATAATGATGTAGGTGTAACTAAGTTATTTTTTGCTTATAAATTTTCAGGATATTGAGAAATTACACAGATGGCTGTTCTTGTAACTACCTACATATCGTAAATTATATATTTGTTATTCACAATTAATTATGTATAAACAAAGTAAAAAGATATTTTACTATTTCAAGTTTAATAGATATTAATACAAATTTAATGATGGTTGAGTTATACCTTCGTATTAAAATGTACTATCCTTTTCAAATTAAATGCTAATTTCTTAGTAAATAAAGGGTTTGCTTTAAAACAAATTTAATTATTCTGGAGAAGTTCATCAAAGAGTAGAAAGTAAAAAGTACTCTTTTTAGAGAAATGAAATTTGGTTTAAAGGAAACCCTCTCTTCAGAAAATTGATATCACTTGCGGAAAAATTTGCATTTCATTTGAAAAAAATGATACATATATTAATACTACAAAAGAAATACGGTTTTACGAATAACTCAATTAAATATAATTAATGCTTAAGCAACGTTACTCTGTATTAATAACATTCATAATATCAGTGGAAGGTTATTCTCGTCTGATTATTATTATTCAATATCACAAAATAAATACGAAGTCACTCGTAAGTTAAGAAAACCAATATCGAATGTTACTGAATTATTAAGCTTTATTACCCGGACAATTTGATTGCTTAAGAAAATTGGTTTCGCTCTTATTTTCCCAGTGGTAAATATTACATTACAGAACTTCAATAAGGTTTAAATATTTTAGAAAGTTATAAGCCAAAATAGTTAGCATATAGCTGCCTCTGAGGAGCAGGTATGAGTTACAATTTCGATTACCTCTCATAAGCATATGAATAAATTATACGCATTCATGACCTGCATTATATACGTTGTCTATGCTCTAAGTTTTACGTATGACACCATAAATACTAAATTCAAGTTAGGTGTTCTTAATTTATACAGAAAATTATATACAAAAATTAACAGATACACAGATACTTTAAAAAATACTGAAAACTATTATATTTTCTGTACTTGTATGTAATCCTACAATTGTTTACGTACCTAAATAAAATTATTTGTAAATGAAGAAATCACGACGAGAACTATTCTAAAGCCTATTATAATATCATCAAAATTTTTGTTACATCAACTTACAAGTACTTCGAAGATTCTACACGTACTATTTAATTATTGGCATTGTGTAAGTAATGATGTGTTGTGCAACAAGTTTTTCAATTATTATTTTGTACGAGATATTAATCTTCAATAAATCTAATTTTTAGCATACCTACTTTACATGATCATTGCTTTACGGCAACTGACAAAAGTATACATGGATGGATCAAAAGAGAGAATTTAGTACAAAATCACGATTGTTTGATCTATAAACTGCGATTTATATTAAGAAATGGCAGGAAGTTAATGTATTTGATTTTGAATAGGTGATCAATCAGGTTTCGAATTTTCCGATAAAATTGTTGACATTAAAAATGCAAGGAGTTGGTTGATCGCAAATTTGAAAACAACAATGGACACAAAGTATTTGTTAGGAAAACTATAATGGGTGAACTCGGTAGTGTAGGTTAAGTGATGCTGGTTGCTTTCATTATTGTCAGCTCCTCATGATATATTACACAGACATGATTGTATCGCCCATGATTGCTGTTACCGAACAAATATGTGGTGTGGTAATAAATATTCAAAAACATAAGTATCACAATAAATTACATATCATATGAAACGCTCAATCAGTGCACAAATCTTGCTAAATAATAAATGTCTCTGTTTCCTGCTTGTGGAAATTACTTAAACTTTTAAAATAAGCTATTAATTGTTCTATCTTTAGTTGTAGCTTTCAAATGGCATACATATCAAAGGCTTTCACCTGACCTGTGACTTACGATTACAATGGAGGTCAGAGGGTTTATCGCAGAATGGCCATATTTAACGGTTAATTTTGGTGTGCAGGTGGCGTTTTGTAAGCATTTTTTTAATTCTCTTACTTTATGATTTGTTTGCGATTTTTTGATTTCTTTTTTCATTTTATTTAATACAGCTATAAATAGAAATACCCCAATAATTAACAAAAAATTAAAGTATAGAAAGTAATTACGTCGGATGTTTTCGGGGTTTAGTAGATTTTCCGAAAAAACAATTTAAGTCAATCATTATTATATTAGCGACGTTCTTCACTGGATCTCTTAGTGCAGAAGTAGAACACTTTAACCCACTAAACACCAAACAAGTTTTAACTAAAACACCGATGCGTTTCAACAGCAATGCTGTCATTATCAAGGCGATAATAAAACTAAATTAAAATAAAACCTACAAATACCAAACCTAAATGTTATGCACGCTCAATCCGATAAGCATTATTAATTTCCGATTAATGAAAACAATGACGAATGCGGGATAGGTCCGTTGTCACAGCTCATTACACGTGACTTATTTTTATATATTTCTAACTTTCGAAAACATTTAGAAACTTACAATTGTTTATTTGTCTAATTAATTTACCATTCGTATGATCGATGTTGTGATCTGTTTTAAAAATGTGTTGGGCGACGCTCGATTTCTCAATTCTATTAAATCTAAGATTAGCCATATGCTTTTTGAATCTAGTTGAGACTGCTCTCCTGGTTTGCCCAATATATTTTTGATTACAATCTTTACAATTGATTTCGTAAATACCTGACTTTTCTAGAGGTTGTATTTTATCTTTAGGGTTACCGATGACACTTCGTAAACTAGTCCCAGAACTGTAAACTATTCTGAGATCTAGCTCTTTGAAGATTTTACTCAAACCTTTAGTGATAAAGGGAGCGTAAGGGAGGGTCACAACGGGTGAAGCTTTAACATCCTCTCGAAAAGTCGTAGATTCTTTCACAGTTTTCTTATGATTAAACTTCCTGATTAACTTATAGATATGCTGAGGCTGGAAACCATTACACTTGGCCGCATGTTTTATAATTTTAAGCTCTTTCTCATCCCTCGCCTTGTTCAAGGGAAACGTAAGAAGTCTGTGGACCAAAAAATTCAGGCTTGCCATTTTGTATTGAACACAATGATGGGAATCTGAAGAAATGTAGCGAAGTGTACTAGTTTCCTTCTAATTACTAAAGTATCTAGAAAGGGTAGCTGACCGTTTTCTTCTCTTTCACAAGTGAACTTTATGGTTTCGAACCGATTATTTAATCTATTGAGAAGATCGTCAATATTACATTTTTTAGTGTCAAATATAACGAAAATATCATCCACATACCTCAACCGAACCCTAGGAAAGTATTCGTTCTCAGATTCTAAGTCCTTTTCAAAACGGCTCATGAAAAGGATAGCCAAAAAAGGCGACAAGGAGTTACCCATTGCCGTTCCTTCCAGCTGTTCATAAAAAACTCCCGTTGAATTGAAAAATATTCTGTTTCATACAGATGTCAGTTAAGCGAATATATTCCTGGACACATTGTTGACTCAAACTATTTTGAAGCAACAAATCCTCGAGGTATGTCAAGGTGTCTGGAATCGGTACACTAGGAAAGAGAGAACTAAATTCAAATGAAATCAATATTTCACCCTCCAGCAACTGAATATTTTGAATTTCTTTAGTAAATTCTAACGAATTTTTTACTGCAAAACTAGGTTGCTGTATTGGCAAATTATTAAATTCATTGGTCAACCATTTGGAAACCTTATAAGTCAGTGCGTCAATTGCCGAAACAATTGGCCTTACCGACTTGCCAGGTTTGTGAATTTTAGGTAAACAATATAATTTAGGGATAACAGGATTGGAAACATGTAGCTTACGTCTAACATCGGCAGTAACAAGGTTGTTAGAAGCTTTAAACACATTGTTGACGTCTCTAATAATTTTTGGTAAAGGACTTTTTGAAATTGACTTATAAGGATCACTACTCAACAGGTCATTAACCCGATCATAGTAGTCCTCTTTATCTAAAATAACCACCTTGTTCCCTTTGTCAGCTTTCAAATAAAAACAATCTTTTTCCCGTAAAGTTTTAATGGTTTTTTTGTTTTCGGATTTCTGAGGTGATTTATAGGATTTCAAATTTTTTGAAATAGTATGTTTGCAGGCCTCCCTAACGAACTGGTTTTTGGGCTCAGGAAACCGCTGGATAGAGGATTCTATCCCAGCAATAACCCATTCAATATTCGATTCACGAGTCTGCAAACCAAATTTCAATCCTTTATTCAAAAGATTAAGCTCCCGTTCACTAAAAGTTTGCGAGGAATGATTTTCTACTATGTTAATGGTATTCATCGGAACATGATGTTTATTTTAAAAAAAACAACCTAACTTTCTCAATTTCCTATCATGAGAGAATTTCTTATTCTGAACTTTCCTATCGATTGAAATAAACATGTTCCGTTGAAAATCACACCATAGTTGATATTCAACATCATTAATATCTAATGTTAAAAATTTCCAAAGTTGTTGTTTTTTATTATTATATTATATTCTTATTATAAGTTTTTATAAATTTGGCAAGATCTGCTTTCATATTCGGAGAAGTATATTTAGTTCGAAAGTTTAACATTCCTAAACAACAAAATGCAAATGATGTGATTTGGAATGTATTAAAAAAACATGAATCATAAATAAGTCAGTAGTCCTAATACTATTTTATTATTATACATTACTTAATCTTAATATGTTATACTAAAATTTATATATTAGTAATTACGATAATTCTAACACCAGAAATCAATAATGAATTGGTTTCTCTGAGACTTTTTTCTTCTTTTACATAGAAGTACATTCATCTCGTCTCATATCCTTTAAGTTTACCACATTTATGCAAGGTATTTATTAATTTAACCTTTTTTTTCTAAATTTTCGATTTGGTTTTGATAGGTAGAATTATTAATTCATTCGTAAAAATCCCTTTCATAATAAATTTGCGTTTTGTCTTAATTTTGTATTTAATTTTAATTTATTGCCATGATATTACACCGTTAATTCTCTTTAATAATATTTTTTGCCGAATATATTCGTTTACGTTCTATAATGAATCTGTGCTTGATTTCTATGTATTTATTAATGTTGCTTCGTTATTGATACTTTGATCTTTTTTATTAATTAATTCGTTTTGATAACTAGATAATTTATTAACTAATATACCATATAATAAAGCTACGGTAGCAATGGATAATCTTTAAATTTATCACGTAATTTATTTGGAATTTCTAAATTAACTACAAACTTGTATTTTCTAATTCCATCGTTAGTTAAATCAATAGTTTAACATTTTATCTTTTGTCTGAAGTCTTCTATTGCTAGTGACCAATTCTGAGCATATTAATATAAATGGTTATAATCTAAATACATTATCTAATTAATATATTTCGTACTACATATTTATACATCGCGTCCTGTTGTCCCGTTAATTTAACAGTTTTACCAATATTTTCATTATAAAAGTTAGAATTATATTTTATTATATTGAATTAATTCCACTTATTGGCCTATTAGTTTCAATGAAGTTTTGCATCTTCTTGAATTTGGAGCAGTTCTGCATTAAACTACATCTGATTTTTTTCACGATGTTTTTAAGGAATTTTCAAATACATCTTTTAAAAGAATTATAATAAATTTTAATTATAAATCATGATGTTTGTCAGAAGTCAAATTTAAAATTATTCTTATTTGTAACTACTACCATGATATATGCTTTAATTATTTAATGTATATCTATATAATAACCTTGCGTAAAACTAATAATATCTATTAACTTTATACTACTTTTACAGTATACAGTATTTCTGTATGTATGTATATACGCAGTCCCTACTTGCTTCTTCATTCATGTGGTCAATCAACACTGAACTGAATTTGTATAAAAGTAAACCAATATATGTGTTAGGTAGATAATGTGCACATACCTTGAAAAATTCCCACGTAGATCCATGCAGTAAAGTACCATATTGAACTTCTGTTTGCGATGCTAGATCTTCTGGTGAATTAATAGGAGCAACCATCCTCTCAACAGTGAGAAAGGCAGCTAAGTTTGCTGTATACGACGAGATCAATATTAATGTAAAGAACCACCAAACACAGCCAACTATCCTGCCAGAAATTGATCTAGGCGAGATGTCGCAACCTTGTTGCATGAAAGCTCCTAAAGAAAACCATAAAGAATTGAGCATACTGAAATCGTTGGCCATTGACCCGTGATGCCCATGTTGTCCAGAGGGATCTCTATGCTCCCCAGTTAGGTGTAATAATCGCCACTCATAAGGCGAGAAACGAGATACAGTAAACAGAACGATGCTAACTCCAATGTAGCTAAATATTACGCACACCCATATCTCTTTGGATAGGGGATTGAGGAAACTGAATACACCTGGTTTTTGTTTCACTGGTTTTTTTATCATAATAGAAATACCGAGAGACATAAAAGGTTTGCTGAAATCAATAACGCGCTCTCTTTCTGATGTTATGGTCATTGGCGCTATTGCGACGTCAGCCTCCTGCAAAATAACAAACAAACAAGAAAAATTGGCACAGTATAATGCACTTTCTTTTTATTTCTACTTGGTTTGCAAGTTTCTCTTTAATATTTACGGCGTTATATATCCTTAAGAAAAAGATATGTATCGCAACTTTAATATTAGATAGCATCACGCTAATAAGTAGCGCCTAATATTGTATAGCTGCTATAACATACCCTACGTATTTCACAAACTATGTACTTATTTGCGACGATAAAAAGACTCCAGCAATATGAAAAGATTCTTTGAACAGTTAATTTTCCCTAGTGTTGCTTTGCTACTTCGAAATAAGAGGAAATCGAGTAAATAATGGTTGTCGAGGAGATGTGGATATGCTTTGATGTGCTGACGTATTTGAGGAGATTACACACAGTTTAATGATCAAATACACGTCAGATATTATTTTTGTGTTTGTCGTCATTTGGATTTTTTTTACTAATTTCGTACATATATTTTTTTATCTGATTGTCTGAAATCGTCTATTATTAGAATCTTCTATTCTAATAATAGATCAATAATTGTAGGTACTCTATTTTTATCAGATACCGAATATTTTAAGGGAATTTCTGTAATACTCATTCGCTAGAAATTCTATACTGTGAAATAATACGCGACCGCTGAATAAGCAAATTTTTCATTTAATGAAAAGGTGGGATAGAAAAAAGTATTTAATGTACTTACATTAAATACCGTATTTTTACGTTTAGATGACATCAACATGCATGTTTTTGATCTTCACAAGCTGCTTCCCTTTTCTTCTTTTTTTTTTCTCATCATTCAATTCATTATGAATTTCTTCATTAATAAATTTATTAAATGTTTTGACTTTTGTAGGGTAAGATATGCCTTCATCTTCACAGTTTCGTAGTTGTTCTATTTTTTCCTGCGATAATTCTTCATTGGCAAAAATATCCATATCTTCTTCATACGCTAAGCGTTCTGGCACTTCTTTCGGCGGGTTAAGGCCAACAAGTGCTTTGTTGAGAGATCGTCCGATTATTCGATGACAAGACATATTTTTTGCCATTACAGGAAATGAAGCATGTCCAGTGTGTTGAATGGTTATGGGACATTTATGATCTGATTATGTTCTCGATGTTAAATGATATCGAAGGCTTTCATGGTCCGAGTTTCTATTATAAGGGCTTCCGAGTTTCGATCCCGTTATAGTAAAGTAAATATATACAGTACAAAAATAAATCAAAAGCAAAAATTGCAAAATAAAATACAAAATATATACAAAAAATTTATTAAAACTCGATGTTTCGCCAGTAATGGAAGTACCTTCTTCAAGAACAAAACCGGCTAAGCGGCGTCAGAAAGTCATAATAACTCCACATGTAAACCCTAGCGTAGTTTATACGAGTTACAGCGACCCTGTGACGACCCTCATCCAGTTCTGCTCCTATTAGTAAGTTTGTGTATATATTTTGTATTTTTCCTTTGTTCTATTTTTATATATAATTTATTCACTATGACGCGGTCAAAACCCGGAAACCCTCATAACATGTTCTCGATATCCTGATTACCGCGCTCGATGTTGCCTTGACTTTTATAGTAACACATTCAGGCCACAATTCTTTCAATTACTTGAGTAGCTGGTTTATAACTTCATGACAGTTATTATTTTGCGGGCGCCCCAAAAGTTCGGAAACTTGTTAGCACTTAGGAAGCCACCCCCACAGCTGTTTTCGTCTTTAAAGGACTCACGCAAACAAATTTGATACTGTTATCTTGGTAGTCCAATATCCACTTGAATTACCCATTCGAAAGAGATTGAAAATCGATAAGATTTAAGTGTCCTTTGTTACAATATTTTGATGTTATTGACCTCACGATAAAGTTACGAGATATGCTTTTCTTCTTATTACACAATATAAAACCGTCTAAATTTGCTTCAATGCAAGGTCTAGGCATACAATATTTCAATTTTATAACATTTCACATCTTTATATTTCCTCGTTATCCTGTTTAAATGTGTATTTTGTGACACTCATCGTAGAGGTCTTCGTATGTGATGAGATATATATACTATTAGTGTCTTTACTTTGTCTTTTTTTTTTTTATTAAAAATGTTCTGGTTGGCAAGAGGCAAAACATAGATGGCAAGAAGGTAAAACTCTTTTCTATATAGAAGCTATCATATTAAATTTATATTAGTTTTTTTTATAAATTAACTTAATAATAGGTACTGTTTGTTATGTGGTTCGTGGTCATTTTGATTTTTATTACGAAAAACATTTTTCTATTCAATTTTTTCATGAAATGCACAATATTCTGATCTAAATGCTCTGGTCTTCTAAAATTTTTTTTTGAAATATTGCAAACAATCATCTGGAATTGAACTACTATTTGAAATTCAGAATTTTGTGAATGCAATAGGTGAATTCGTTTGATTCCTTTTCAGGCTTGACGATTTAATGAAGAACATCTGTATCTGTAATCTACATGTTTTAGCTAAACGGCTACGTTAACAATGTGCATGTAAATTTTAACGATAACCATGAACAAATAAATTATAACACAAAATAATAGTAAATCTCCACATCCAAAATAATTAACCAAGCATGCGAAGCTTCAAGTAGAGGAATATATTGAACGGAAAAGTGGTACATTTGATTCTTTGTCAAGAATTTTTTCAATACATATAGAACTTAATTTGTAGTGGTGTCAATTACATTGATCGTAATTTCGTGCTTGACTTGAACTGTGTATATGATATTCTTGAGTCTTTTGTAGAGATACGGTGACATGTGCCCTTCGTAAATTGTTTGTATTCATTATTTTTTCTGTCCAACATAAACATTATACAAACATCGTATATACAGAAGTGATAAATTTCTGTTTCATATTAGAAGTACTCGAAATTATTCTTGATGTATCTTGCTTTATAAAGTGGATGTTTTGTAGGGATACCATTAGCCTGTTACATGCGTGTTATAAATGTGTGAATTTAAGCTATTATTTTGAATGCGAGATTTGTGATACTATTGTTTATTTTTTTCGATGTTTTTTGTCTTCAAAGAAATTGGGATTAATTTAGTAGTTTTCTACATTATAAATTTAACGGTCGTTAGCGACAAGTAAAAAGTTGTTGCTTATTTTAGCGTCCGTCTTAGTATATATTTCCTTTCCCTTATGTACATAGAAGTTATTCAAAGTTAGTGCGGTGCTATTGCTAACTTTGTTAGTGAAGCTACAAAGTTCGTTAAGTCAGCAAAGGAACAGCGTTGGTTTTGCTGATTAAGATTATGCGATTGAGAAAACATTTGTTCTTCACATTATCTAGTTACTTGGGAGAATGCTTATAAATGGAATCATCTGATGTATATTCCCTCGAAATAATTATTATAAATAAGAAAGTAAAATTAAAAGTAACAAAATTAGAAGTAATATGGTTTTTAGCAGAAAAAGGGAAGGTAATCATTATTACAACACCAAAGAAATCCATCACGACTATTAGTGCAGTTGTGCTATAGAAAATATTATTTTCGTTATAATAAGGTTAAAACTTGTTCATTTTACTATATACATACACACTACATACTATTGCGAAAGTGTAGTGTTTTTCAATTTCCCACCTATTCCTGTAAAATATGTAAAATATGGCTGCTCTTCGGTTCTCGGGTGGACATGCAATTGATCCAATATAGTTTATTGAATGGTTTTTTATTGTTGCAAATTGAAATGCTGCCTTTCTATTAATCTTCAAAAATTCCAAAAAATAAAAATATTACTTACCTACTTATAATTTCTACGTGCACTCTGATCTTAATAAACTAAGATGGAAACAAGTAATTCGGATTTCTTACGTGCCACGCCACATACTGAAATTGAATGTATTGTAAAGATATTTTATATATAGTCTTCAGGCTTTCACGGCCGCTGTTGATGGCTGCTCTTCGGTTCTCGGGTTCTCTGCCGTGTAGAAAGGTTGTGGTACTTGACGTTTCGATCATCTTGTCGTGATCTTCTTCAGAAGAAGATCTTCTGAGAAGATCACGTCGTGATCTTCTTCAGAAGAAGATCTTCTGAAGAAGAGCACGACAAGATGATCGAAACGTCTTTTTGTACTCCTTATCAAAACCTGTCATTTCACAATTCGGCGTGCGAAAAGTCACTTTAAGCAGAAGTGAAGAAGCCATCAACAGTTGGTACTTCCTGGAACTTGATTAATTTATATTTTAAAAATAAATCCCTCTTTTTGTCATAAACGATCGCTTATCAAAACCTGTCATTTCACAATTCGATTTGCGTGCGTAAAAAGTCACTCATTTAAGCACGAGTGCGTAAAAAATACAAAGTTGGTACTTCCTGAAAACGAATTACTTGTTTCCATCTTAGTTTATTGATCAGAGTGTTAGAAATTATAAGTAATATTTTAATTTTTAATGAAATTAATAGTGCAACAATAAAAAACATTCAATAAACTATATTGGATCAATTACACAAACGATACTTAATATATTTATCTCAATTGGTCATAAACGATAAAACGGAAATGGTAAATTTAACTAGAATAATGTACACTTATTATTATTATAGTTCTCGTATATAAAAATATTGTACAAATTTTCGTGCGTGAAACATTTCGCGAATTCGTGTCCGCGCTTTAAACTGGTCACTCATTTGCGAAATATGATTTCACTGAGAACTTGGTTCGTAAATAACTATTATACATTCAATTTCAGTTGGCGTGGCAAAAATATCATTACTTGTACATCTTAAATTATTTTAAGTATGGTGGCTAGTGGCGTAGTAAGAAAACCGAATTACTTGTTTCCATCTTAGTTTATTAAGATCAGAGTGTACGTAGAAATTATAAGTAATATTTTAATTTTTTGAATTTTTGAAGATTAATAGAAAGGCAGCATTTCAATTTGCAACAATAAAAAACCATTCAATAAACTATATTGGATCAATTACATGGTCAACACGATACTTACATATATTTATCTCAATTGGTCTGAAAATACGAAGAAAAATTTGGTCAAATGGTGTTACATTTTCCTTGACCTATAACTGATTCAAATTGGTAAAAATTTTGTTAACTCCGTAAATGGTAAACTTTTTTTGTAACTAGAATAATAAGTACACTTATGATAATAAACCTAATTGGTTGGTTTTTATCATGGCCATCGTCCTTTTTGCGATAGTTGATATATTTTTGCAAATAATTCTATTAATTTTGATTTTACGACTTTTATGAATAGAAACATTTCTATTTAGAATGAACAGTTCCTCCAAAATACTGAAACTGTACAGACTGTGAAACTAAAAAAGACTGCACTATCAGGGTCCAAAAATCAAATAACTAGAGAAGGCGAATTCAATTGGTTTCATATTCACATATTCTTAATCATTAGAAAAAATTCTACATTTCTCCTGAGAATGGCGGTTGGCCATATCTCAGAAACGGTTTATAGTATAGCTTCGCGGAAAAAATATCACTGACTAAAGTGGCCCCGAGAAACATCTGTAAATTATTTAGGAAAGTGTAGGGTGACCGCTAGATTCTTAGTTGGCCACCCGCTTCATACGTTTGTCAGTGTTTTATATAAGTCACATTATGGATTCATATTAACAGGATAATATTAGAAGACTCTGCTTTCATCTGTACATAATTTAAAAACCTATCTGTCAGATTTTTTGTGTCACTTCTTGAGCTGTATTTGTTTATCCGTATTTTCGTTTCTTGATAATTTTGAGAAGCGCATGGTAACGTTTCACTGATAACACTGAACAACACATTTTACATTATCTATTGTATTTTCTTTGAAAAGTGCTTTTTTATTGTTAAATTTGGAACGCTCAATATAAAAACGACAATAAAATTAAAAACTTAGTTGCTGTTTTTAGTTTTTTTAATTTTATTTTAAACTAAAAAATAAGAATAGATACTCTTGCACTTTTAGAGTCACTAAATGAGCTATTTTTTGCTATTCTTTTGTGTGGAGCATCTCTAAAAGGAGTCCAACAGTAGTAAGCAAGCATGCAGGCTTTCCAGTTTCCTTGGTACGTTTTCTGTATTGTTGATGTATCTTGATGGAAGCGTTCGTCGTACTTATTACTTACTGCTTCGCAGTTCACAGGAAAAAAGTCCAAATGTGAGTGTAGGGAATGGATCTTTAGAGGCATATTAGAACCCATTTTTTGATACGATGACAACATATTTTCAAGAGTAATGTAACTGCCAGCTTTTTTATTTACAGCATTTTTTCAACATCTCTTAGAGTGATATCAAATGTTCGTGCTTTGGAATATTTCGAATCTGTGGCCCAACAGAAATACCTTCTTTAATTTTTGGTTTACTTACCCTTAGGAATTTCACACGCAGGTACTGAAAAGCTGGCTCATCCTTGTTTAGTGCTTTAACAAATTTTTTCATTGGGCTCAATTTGATGTGCAATGGCGGTAACAAAATCTTTTTGGAGTCAAACATGCCTGTTGTGTATCTTGTAATAAAGTGCACTTCTTGGATTCACACAAAAAACAGCGAAACTTGGTATAGCCTAGTTGCAACACAAGTAAAAGTACAACAACCTTTAAGTCGCTACAGATCTACAATTGGTGCTCATCGTATTTTATGCTTGTCAATAGGTACTTTATATTGTCGTATGATTCTTTCATGCAAACGGCATATTTCCAAAATTCCTGTCTTAAACTGTCAATAAACAATCTCCATTCCTCTAGCTTGTAGCTGATATTTGAAGCCGCTAATAAACAGCTATTGTTATTGCAGAAAACTAAATTACTTTTCATGTAAAAAAATGGTACTAGGTCGTTATGGCCTTTACGAAAAATACCTACATACCGCAACATCGTTTTCTGATAGCTAAGTACGATACTAGGATCACTCTATCAGTGATCCTGGTAACTCAGCATACTTTTTGGAAGATCTATATCTCTCGAGATCGTTTAATTCTGACTGGGTTATTTTGTGCAGTTGGTGGTATAATGTCCTTAATGTAAAATCAGGATCTCTTGATTTTGATGGCATCTCTTCTTTTTGACAAATCACTGTATCGCTATTCTCTGATTCGTAAGTTGATATTTCTGGGAGTTCTAGAATAGGTTAATAAGTTCGTTATTATGAGGCACAAGTCTCATTGCAAATGGTATATTTGGATAGTTGATAATTGAAGTATTTTTTTGGATATACTTGTGCCCAACACGAAGTATCATGCAGAAATAGCAATTACTAATACGATTTGTAGGTTCCCTCCGGTATTATATCTGAATGATAAGTACTTGCTTCATTATTTAACTTACAATTAGTCTGTGACCGCAACATTTTGCCAATACCAATGGTGTCACAAGTAACAATAATGTACGAAAATGCAACTTTTGGAGAATATTTTGTTATAGTAGTAGTATATGATAGAATGTAGATATTGAGATTTAAAGTTTGCTCCTGAGTCTTCTACAGTTTTTCTATTATAATGATCGGGTCCAATATACGAGTATCTTTAATTTTTAAATGTCATTTACGATAATACGATTTTTGCAGTAGCAAACCAGATATTTAGAGAAATGCATGCTGTAGATTATACATGTATATCATAAACAAAATATACGTTTTAATTTTAATTGGCGAAATGAACAAAAATATTGATTCATATAAGTGGACAATGTAAAATAGATATTGTTTCATTACATTGGCTAAATTGAAAGTGAATATCGTGCAGATCGAAATTAAATTACACCTATTATAAATATTTACATGGATTAACCTTGTTCATCAAGGCCCTACCTATACGCGCAATATTGTGATTAATAATGCATTGATTTCCCAACAAGGCTCTTCAGAGAATTGAAGGGTGGAAAATTATGAAAGTTTGTTAAACAGATAAAAGTCAGAGTAAACATTTTCAAAGGGGAAGTGCTCCAAACACATCATAGCGATCAAGTGGTTCGAGTGTTCTTGATGAGTGCATATTTATAGTTAGGGTAGTTATTGATTTATAATTATAATTAGACGCTCGCTACTCACTTGGCGTACTAACTCTCCTACCATACCATCCCAGCCGCCCTTTACTTCGGGGTTCTCGGCTCCGTAACTGCCATCTTTTACAATGCGGATCTCGTCTGAAATTATAATGAACTTTACCAAAGATGTATTACGGGTTCAGAATCGTTTCATTTTTTATGTCCATTTTCCTTGGCCGTTTCTTTAGGATTTCATATTTAAATTTTAAATTTATACGCTGTCGTAATATACGTATTGTTATAGTACAAAAGTAAGTATATATAAAGAGTATCAATTTCTATGTGGTTAAGTAAATTGTGAAATTAATGTATCTAGTGTATTTTACATTTCATTGTACGTATCTTGCTTAATTAATTTAGAAATTTTTGATCAAACTAAGCGAAACGAAATTTAGGATACAATGAATTCTAAAAGTAAACATTTCTCTACAAATACAGGATGTCCAATCTAAAATTCTAACGACGAATTATTTTCATAATTCATTCATTCGCTTGTGGAATACTTGAGTATTGAGACGGTTGCGAGGCGTCTGATAAAAGTTTTAATAAATGGAACGATCTACCATGTGGTAACCTCAAATGAAAGTTTAAGTTAAGTTAAAAATTCATCTTGATGTGAAGAATAAATTGTACAAGTACGTACATATATTTATTTATGATGGCTAGAAAATAAGTTTCATGAAATACATTTATATTTTATTGTCAATGAGAGAAGTTTAATATTGCCATTATATCCCCTAATTGGCGTTAATATGAAACTTAATATACAGGTTAAAGTACTGATAATTGCTAATTTTTGAAGATGTGAATTGTGATAGAGATGAAGAAATTAATAGTAATCAAATGAGAAATGTTGATAATCATAGTGGAAATGATTGCAAAATTTCCTGTTATACTATTAAGATTACTACTAATATATGTATTTTCTGACCTTTATGTACTTATCTTTTAATTCCTGATTTATTTGCACTTAGAGGTCAATAAAACAATAAATAATTAAATACCAATTTATTCCATAACATATAATAATATGTTTTCCTTAAATAACTTCTTCAGTGAAAGAAATTGACATTTAATATGTGTCAAATTACTAATAATATAAATATAAATTGCCATGCCTATCAACAAAATTATCTAAAAAACAATGAATTCATTGATATATCGAATTTTAATTATATTCACAAGTAATAATGAAGGAATAATGATTTAATACAACTATAGAAATTGAAATGATTTGAATTATTCGTATATCAATCTATTTTTTGTCAAGCTCTAACAATTCTGTTCAAGGACTAGGGAAAAACATTGCAAAAAAACCTAGTCAAGAGCTTAAAATTAATAAAATTCAGGTGTGAATTAAATTATTATAAATAACGCTTAAATTATCAATATCCGTTCTAAAATTTACCGCGTTTTCATCTTTTTTAATGTATATTATTTCGTAAATTACTGTTTTTTATAATTATTTTCCTTTTTTAAAATTTTAGTGTTTTGAAAATCAAAATTATGTCGTCTATGTTTAGAGTGCTTAGATAAAGCAGTCTCAGCGGTGATGTTATGTGTAACAATGTATTGATGATTATAAATTCGTTTAATTATTAGTTTAGGCCCTAAATTCTCAGTAGATGTTAACCACATACCTTTAGATGATTTAATTTGTAATATAGATTACATTATTCAAAATTCTATAGTACGGAACAAGCAAAACACATTACGTAACAAATTAGTAAACATCATAACTAATTACAAAAACAGACGTAATAACAAACACAAAGATTTAAATCGTATGTTAAAGGAAACAAAAAAGTTTAAAAATTTTTTTTTTATGTGGTGGGTGCTTAATTGCAGTGACTCCGTAAACTGTATCGCTTGTCTGGCTATCACTGCAACTCTCGCGGTGTAGTTTTTGTGTGTGTATGTTGTGTTCAATTGGCTTTGTGACAGCATCATATCGCTTTTTATGATGCCGCGCTGTTAATCACTTTGCTCCCAACAGCGAATGGCAAGTCGATCCGGGATTAAACTCCCTGAAAAAAAAAACCCGTACCGTGTAATCATGAAATTATCAGTTTAGATGTTGTATCTTTATTCACAAATGTTCCTACAGATTTGGCATTAAACATTATAAACAATGCCAAAAATGGAATTTAATTCAAAATTATACAAATTTACCAAAAAATGAATTTATGTTGGTTACAAAACTTTGCTTAAATTCAACATATTTTCAGTACAATGACACAATATATAAACAAATATTCGGTACAGCAATGGGTTCTCCATTATCTGCTGTTATAGCAAATTTAGTAATGGAGGACTTAGAGCAGGTCTCACTTGACAAATTAAACTGTCATGTGCAATTTTATAAGCGGTATGTAGATGACTGTATATGCTGCATACCAAATGATAAAATTGAACATGTTCTGCACACATTTAACACATATCATGATAGGTTAAAATTTACTTTTGAAAGAGAAAATCAATATTCTATAAACTTTTTAAATGATAATACATGATACACAAATAAAAACGAACTGGTACATTAGCAGGGTTGGTTACCGCTGTGTATGTAATATAGACCATTATGTCTAATGCTTAAATTTTTATGCTTTTAGTGCGACACTCTATAATTTCTAATTTCATCATGTAACAAATTTTATTATCTTTCAAATATTATACAGATCTGTTAAGTCTAAACCCATCAGTTTTGGGATTATTTTCAGTTTGGTAAAATTTTTATTTTATTTTGTTTTTCATCGTGTTAACGTGTTAGTTGAAAACTCTGTATGTGCTATTTTACTGTCTAATTCGTCCAATTATCCTCCAAATTGTATCAGGATGTTCTAGCCATGCCTAAATGTTTCGCCATTATTTTTAATTTTTCATAAACTCGCGACTTTTGGAAAATGTTCGAAGAAGTTTCGTTAAACGTTAGGTAAAAAAAAATGGTTACAATTTTATAGTGTTCTCCTACATGTTTCGATTAACGTGAGGAGTTATTTAATCAGAAAGTTTTCCAACAAGTGGATAGGTAGGGGCGACCAAATGCAGAACTGACGCCCATGGACTTCTATTCGTAAAGTTGCGCCAAGGTATAGTTTTTAAAATCACTCTTACAACAAATATGAGACAGAGAATTACAAACGCTCAAATACGTCAGAGAATAATAATAATAATTTGGCTGTAGATCGGCTTAAGACGTTGCCTTTCCGTGTTTATCATGGAATTCGAAAAACTACAGAAAGCCAAATTCAGAAAGGAAGTATCGAGGTTCGAACCCGGTGTCGCCGGATTAGGAAGCAAGTGTAATACCCATTACGCCACTAACGTGGCATAAAAATATAAGAAAATCTCTTGAAAAGATACTTTAAGGTACTTTGCGTACAAGTAAATAAATAATTATAAGAATATAAAATAAACCTGCCATCAAAAGGTACAAGATCAGCTGCATGCGAAGCACACAGCTGCTCTGACTCTAGTATCTTAACTTAAACTACTCTTACTAACTAAATTCGAACCTTAAACGCTAATTGTAATGAAAGAAAAATGTACAAATAAACAATTTGCTGTAGATCGGCAATACAAATTGTGATTCAATGTTTATCACAAAAATAAAAAACTAGAAAATGCTCAAATTCAGCCAGCTCAGCCTATCAGAGTCTCGAACCCGGTGTCGCCGGATTAGGAAGCAAGTGTAAGACGGAGCAAAAGATTTCAAATTGTGAGGAAAAGCATTATAAAATTTTACAAAGAGAAACTTCTCTTATACATTTACAAGGTCATCGGAGGGAGGCATCAGCAGGCTCCTGCTCCTAACATTAATGTTGAACAGAAACCTTCTATATAGGTAATTGGGTCTTTTGGAATAAATAATTTTGAAATAAATCAGAGAGGCATTCTGCACTCACTGGATTGGGGGAGAACTTTTAAGAGCTAAGCTAATTTAAGATGGCTTAAATCAAAATGCTGCAGGAGCTAAGTAGGCTTATTTATATTCTGTTTTAATTAGAATGTGTATTTAGGAACTTAGGTCTGTGCTTTTTGAGCGTGTTGAGTGATTTCCTATTGATGCAACTTTCTCTGCACTACATAATTATTATACGGAATAATCGTTGATAATACTATATAATTATTATTATGGTGGTGTTATTTTTAGTATGGTGCTGTTATTGTGATGGTACTTTGTCTGCACTACATGATTATTATTAGTTTATTTGCATTTATTGCATTATATTTGTTCGCGCGAATTAAATATTTTAAATGTTTCGTAATTATTCTTCACTTTTATACATACACATTTTGGGAGTATGTCATGTCATAATTATACATTGTATACCAGAATACCTTCCAGCTGATCTAGGAATTTCCAAATGCAAAATATCTACGTGATTTACACAAAAAATGTTAAGAATTAAGACAGGTTCAGAAATGTGTCAATACCGCCATAAAACCTTTCTAGCAATTCACCCTCGGCTGATTCTTCTGAAACTAGCCGGGTTTTTCCAATTCTTAACCGATGTACATTTTATGATACGAGGTTTCTTGTTAGTAACTGAGACAGAAGTAAGACATAACGGTCTTGAATCGCGTCGAGTATAGATAGTAATAAGTTAGAATAGGAACAATTGTATATAGTGAATAAAGTAAATTAAGTACAGGAAGTTAGTTTGTGTGACTACCTAATACACGGTGTAACTCCGTTAAGTTACTGGTCCTTCGAATCTAAAAAAGAAGACGTGCCACCGACACACATCATCTCGGAACCGTCAAGATCAACAGATCGCAACATTGGTCCTTCGAGCCGGATTCAGCACATCACAGAACACAGATAATACAGGTTAGTGGCGCACAATCAATAATTTCCTATTCGTTAATCCCATTCATTTAAAATTATCCTAAATTACGTCTATACTTGCAACCATGCCTTCAAATGAGCAAAAAGAATAACTAAAACAAATGAAAACAAAAAGAACCGTTATGAAAACCGCGATTACCAAATTCTCCAATCATCTGGATTCAATCGACACGTCTACAGTAGATCGAGATGACCTCCAAAGTCATCTAGAAAGGGTAACAAACATTTTCAACGAATTTTACGAAGTACAATCTCAAATCAGTTATTTAGACGAAGAGGACGATTTAAATCAAGAATGGCAATCTGTCGAAGATCCGTTCTTTCAAGCCAGTAGCAAGGCAAGGAAATTACTCAGAACATCTTCATCTAACGAACCCAACAATCCAATCAAACCACCTTCGCTCAATGAAGGCAACAATATTATCAGTGAACAAGTTCGTTTACCAAAAATCTCTCTTCCGCATTTTCTGGGTTAATTGAAGAATGGTTCTCATTTCAAGAAACGTTCTCATCCCTCATTCACAACAATGAAATACAAAAATTTATTTATTTAAAATCATGTCTGCAAAAGAATGCTGCGGCACTTATCCAATCATTAGACATTACGTCAGCAAATTACAAGGTAGCATGGGATTCATTAATTGCTAGATATAACAACAAGAAGTTAATTATTCAGCGACATATTGATGCCATTCAAAACTTGCCAGTAAATCTGAGAGAAAACGCAACTCTCTTACGTCAAGTAGTAGATGGTTGTAATAAAAACATAAACGCGCTAAAGGCACTAGGCCGTCCAACCAAACACTGGGGCGATCTTTTAATTAATATTCTTACAAAAAAATTAGATCGCACTACATGCAAGAAATGGGAAGCTAGCTACACCAGCGACACCATTCTAACATATGACGACTTGATCAAATTTTTAACTCACAAATGCAATACTTTAGATGCCGTTAGTACTATCAATTCAAATGAAAGTAAAATATCTCAAGCTAAACGTACCATAGCCAATGTTACCACTCAGAAACCTACATGTCAGATGTGCAAGAATAATCATCAAATTTATTTTTGTCAACAATTCCTAAAGTTACTACCAGTAGAACGTGTAAAACAGGCGAAGTCCTTAGGGCTTTGCAATAACTGCCTACGAGCGAATCATAGCACCAGTAATTGTCATTCAAATAGCAAATGTAAAAAATGTGGATCTAAACATAATAGCCTCTTACACATCGATTGAGAAGTTTAACCGTCTAATTAAACTACTTCGTCTGAATCACAAACTACATCCACCGTCACTAATTACACATCACACACCGCTGTCTCACAAGTACTGTTATCTACAGCAATTGTAAGGATCAAAACAAAGAAGGGAGATTTCATTCAATGTCGAGCGTTACTTGACTCAGGTTCGCAGTCAAACTTTATCACTGAAGCTTTGTTAGAAAAACTAGAACTACAACATAACATTGCCAATATATCTGTTGTAGGAGTTAATAAATCCACATCATTAATTAACAAATCAGCTAAGGTTCATTTAATGTCAAGAATAAATAATTTTTGTGCAGATATAACTTGTCTTGTATTAAAAAATATTACAAACCCACTTCCGCTGACATCATTCAAAAAAACAACCGTTCCTACCCCAAACAATATACAATTGGCTGATCCAGAATTTCACATAAGCAGCGCAATCGACCTGTTAATTGGTGCAGAACTCTTCTGGGACATTGTATGTGTAGGACAAATCAAACTCAATAAGTGTTCTCTATGTCTACAAAAACACATGTAGGATGGATTTTATCTGGAAGATACATAACGAGCAATCACAGTCAACCGTTAGTTGTCATAGCGCAGCATTAGATGATCTAAGTAATCAACTCGAGAAATTTTGGTGTATAGAGCAAGTAGAAGATACAAAGCCCTCATCGCCGGAAGGAAGGGCATGCGAAGTTCATTTCCTAGCAACCTATAGCAGAAATGAGAATGGAAGATTCATAGTACGGCTTCCATTCCGCGATAACTAGCGATAAGTTAAATCTAACTAATTCAAAGGAAACAGCCATCAAATGGTTCTATAGTTTAGAATCCAAGCTATCAAAATAACCTGAACTAAGAATTCAATACCACCAATTCATGAAAGAGTATGAACCCTTGGGTCATATGTATTTAATTGACGATGGTTCAGAAGGCTCACAGCGAAACTTATTCTATTTACCGCATCACGCAGTTATAAAGGTCGACAGCGCAACCACAAAACTGCGAGTCGTATTTGACGGTTCAGCCAAATCGGCATCTGGCATATCTCTAAACGACACACTCATGGTAGGTCCTACAGTACAACAGGAACTGTTCTCAATTATTTGTCGTTTTCGTACACACAATATAGTCATTACAGCAGACATAGAAAAGATGTATCGACAAATCAAAGTTCACCCAGACGACACCAGCTTTCAGAGAGTTTTATGGAGATTTCATGCACACCAACCGTTAAAAACATATGAATTAGCTACAGTAACATATGGAACGTCACCTGCACCATTTCTAGCAACACGAGCGTTAAAACAATTGGCGCTAGAAGAAGCTATACGATTTCCAGTAGCAGCAGCAATCACACAGCGCGACTTCTATGTGGATGATCTACTCACAGGGGCTGCCACCAAACAAGAAGCACGAGATATTGTCCAAGGCATAAACAAAATGCTGCGGAAGGGTGGTTTCGTACTGCGAAAATGGGCTTCTAATTCACCAGAAATATTAGCCGACGTTGGGGACAGTTCAGACACATCATTACTAACACTAGATCCCGACAGCACAATAAAAACATTAGGACTACAATGGCATTCTGCGACAGATACGTTACAGTATAGGGTATCGAATCCGCAATCAGGGTGTCCGATTACCAAACGAAAAATTTTATCCAAAACAGCACAAATCTTTGATCCTCTGGGTTTGTTAGCGCCCATTATAATCAAGGCAAAAATGTTGATGCAAGAACTGGCAATTGGAGGTACACTGGGACGAATCAGTTCCAATTCACATTCATTCGACATGGAGACAGTATGAATCAGACTTAGAGGCTTTACAGAAGTTATAGATACCTCGAGGTGTTATAAATGCAGAGTCATATGAGTTCATCGAATTACATGGATTCTGCGATGCTAGCGAGCGTGCTTATGGCGCCTGCATCTATGTCCGTGTACATTGCAATGAGGGTATAGCAAGTAACCTGTTATGTTCCAAGTCACGAGTGGCTCCTACAAAGAGTACTACTCTACCACGCCTAGAATTGTGTGGTGCTGTACTTCTATCTAATTTAATCTCAAGAGTAAGAAGTGTACTAAACATCAAAATCAGAAAGGAATTTTATTGGACTGATTCAATCAGGAAATCAAGGTCAAAAACATGGAAAACGTTTGTAGCAAATCGCATAGCACAAATTCAAGAACTCACTAATACCGACAATTGGTATCAGGCCTCCACATTGGAAAATCCAGCAGATTTGGTATCTCGCGGAACTACGCCAACGGAACTAATGGAGAGCCCCTTGTGGTGGAATGAACCTGACTAGTTGAAATCCAGTTCTGAACTACCATGTGATACCACAGAAGAACAAATTAACATTCCAGAGGCCGAAATCTGTGAGACAGTAGTCACAATGTTATCAAGTAAGGAAACTTTTACGATTTTTTCAAAATATTCCTGTGTTGTAAAAATGCAGCGTGTCACAGTATACTGTCTTAGATTCATATACAACATGCGAGCTCGAGTAGCAAATCGGAGAACAGACGTATCTATTGAGTCATTAACTGCACGAGAAATTACAGACGCAACCCATCGGTTAATTCGACATATTCAACACAGCGCATTCAACACAGAACTACATGCGTTGTTAGCGAAGAATGCAATTCCAAAAAACAGTCGGTTACTTTGTCTCAACCCATTTCTAGATGAAATTCAACTGATTCGAGTCAGCGGGCGACTGCAGAATGCAGATATACCATTCTCAACAAGGCATCCCATTGTACTTCCAAACAATCATGTGTATACGAAGCTGTTGATAAAGCATATACACGAGGTTCAGTTTCACGCAGGGATTCAAGCCACCTTGGCCGCGGTGAGAGATTCGTATTGGCCGCTGTCAGGAAAAAATACGGTGAAGCAAGTGGTAAGAAACTGTACCACATGTTTCAAGGTAAAGCCGGTTGCGTATCAACACCTCATGGGTAACTTACCAGCTTTCAGAGTACAATCTGCCTGACCATTTGTCAATTGTGGTACCGACTATGCAGGCCCACTCGTATTACGGGAGCCAAATCGACGTCGATCAACGTCCATTAAGGCGTACATTGTTCTATTCATTTGCCTATCAACGAAGGCAGTTCACATAGAACTGGTAACAGACTTGACATCCTTATCATTCATAAATGCATTGAAGAGAATGATGGCCAGACGAGGAAGAGTCGACAACATCTACTCAGATAACGCTACCAACTTCACGGGTGCTAACAAGGAGCTGAAGCAATTACGCGACCTCTTCAATGGACAAAGAAATGGGAAACTCAATGAATTTTTGGTATCAGAAAAAATTCAGTGGCACTTTATACCACCCCGATCACCACATTTTGGAGGTATTTGGGAGGCCGGAATAAAATCCATAAAATATCATTTAAAAAGAGTAGTTGGAAACTCAGTTCTAACATATCAAGAAATGTTGACGATGCTCATTCAAATTGAAGCTATTTTGAACTCTCGCCCATTATGTCCATTGTCACCTGATCCCAATGATCCAGCTCCTTTAACACTAGGTCATTTCCTCATTGGCGCGCCACTAACATCAATTGTGGAACCCAATCTGTTAGAATTAAAATTAAACAGTTTGTCACGGTATCAGCTCATTGAAAGAATAAAACAACACTTCTGGAAACGCTGGCACAAGGAATACCTACAAACCTTACAATTGCGAAACAAATGGAGACAAGGTGGTAGTCAACAACTGAAGGTTGGAGATTTAGTGATGGTTCACGACGACAATGCGCCATCACTACAATGGAATGTTGGCCGAGTGATCGAATTACACCCAGGAGAAGACTCTATTTCCAGATGTGCTACCATAAGAACTACGCGAGGAACATTTAAAAGAGCCACTTCGAAACTATGTGTTCTTCTCAATAGGAAGCACACATAGTTTCAAGTGTGCACATGTGTAGCAAGTGTAGTTAGTCATTAGTGTAAGTTATTTTCATTCATTTCATTTGAAAGGCAACGCTTTCAAGGCGGGCGGAATGTTCGCGCGAATTAAATATTTTAAATGTTTCGTAATTATTCTTCACTTTTATACATACACATTTTGGTAGTATAAGTCATGTCATAATTATACATTGTATACCAGAATACCTTCCAGCTGATCTAGGAATTTCCAAATGCAAAATATCTACGTGATTTACACAAAAAATGTTAAGAATTAAGACAGGTTCAGAAATGTGTCAATACCGCCATAAAACCTTTCTAGCAATTCACCCTCGGCTGATTCTTCTGGAACTAGCCGGGTTTTTCCAATTCTTAACCGATGTACATTTTATGATACGAGGTTTCTTGTTAGTAACTGAGACAGAAGTAAGACATAACGGTCTTGAATCGCGTCGAGTATAGATAGTAATAAGTTAGAATAGGGACAATTGTATATAGTGAATAAAGTAAATTAAGTACAGGAAGTTAGTTTGTGTCACTACCTAATACACGGTGTAACTCCGTTAAGTTACTGGTCCTTCGAATCTAAAAAAGAAGACGTGCCACCGACACACATCATCTCGGAACCGTCAAGATCAACAGATCGCAACAATATTATATTCTGTAAATGGAATTTCTGTATTCGGTTGGATATTAAATGGATATTATTATTATTATTTGAGTTGTGGAAGGATAATAAGATAATTATTAGCATTATTTTCAACCTCACGGTATAGACGACTACACTGTATGCCCAATTTTCAGATGCTATAAGCTATAAGGTTTCTATTATTATTATTAGCGGATCGATAGACGCCTTGGTTATTTGGCTATTCACTGATATGGAAAATAGCTGGTCTACAATTCAATTCTCCGAGAAGACGGTGACATTTTTCTCGGAGAATTGTATCCCAATGTATCATACACAGTTGGAGCAGAGTGATTAATAGTACAGTATTATAAACGGCTATAGAGTGCTGTAACATTGCCATTGAATACATTTATACATACATATTCACAAACTAGTAGACAGTAAGAGTTGTACGTTTGTAGTCAGGCACGTAATATAGCTTAAGAAGCTGCTGCAGATCGCAGACAAGAAAAATATATGATTTTTAGAACCTGTTTACTAAATATAGCGCTTTAGGATACCTACACTAAGAGTATGTACAACATTTTTAACAATCTGTTTTCGCATATTATAAATTACGAAGAACTTCAGTTTTTTTAGTGGTTGTTTTATTAATAAAAAGTATCAATTAGTTAGTAAGTGTTTCTTTAGAAATAATGTCAACTTGTAACATTGTTCTTTCCACAGTCACTAATTAAAATTAGAGGCAACTTTCAACAACAATGAATAAATAAAAAAAAATTGATTTTATTTATTATTGTATTACGTATTGTATTTTATAAGATAAAAAAGCCAATCCTTTATGCAAAAATTATGATTTGGAGTGCTTTTTACCTCTTTTATAGCTTGTTGGAATTGTAGAACAAAAGTTCGGACTTAACAGAGATCAGGTAATGCATGAGATATTTTCTACTTTGTAATCTTTCTAGTAGTTGACGACTATCGGGTGAGCCTAGAAAATTATCTATAAAAGATACGATGTGGTATAGGTGTAGAATATTAGGATTTCATTACTTTCAAATTAGTTACCTTCAGAGTTTTATTGCCGTCGTTTCTTCGATATTTTTGTTGCATATTTTTACGTTTTGAGAAAATCCATGATTAAAGTAGTAAAAGATCAGTGATGACAATGAAAGACAAATTAGCTGACAACAATGTATTATATGCTAAGCACAATGTTGTTTGATAAGGCCGTTTATAACATACAGTAGTGTGCATAAGTTATCGATCACACATATATTATGAAAATAAAAGTTTATTACAACTCCGATCTGAGAAAATCCGTAAAATAAAATATCTAATATTATTTCTACACTTTATTACATTGAAAATAATACGAGAGGTATCATCGTTTCTTAGGATTAGACTATAAGTTGCATTTACTAATGGCAAGTGGCTAATTCTGAGAAAAGAACGCTACCTGCACGTATGGCTGCAGTTTATTACAGAGCAATACGGTCAATCTATTGTAATTTGTCAATACAAGTGGTTATAGTACTGAATGTATACAAGCGTTTTTGACGAATTTTACTTTGTAAATTTGTTAAATTTTGATTTTTATTCCGCAAAGTTGTTTCTTAGAACAGAATTATTGTAAACAGTGTATATAGTGTAAATATTAATTAATAAACTGTTACTTTATTATAAAAATGCGCATAGTATCGACAGAAAAGAAGCATAAGATTATATTTTTGAGTGAACAAGGACATAGTCAACGGCAAAGTGCTGCAGAAGTGGGTTGTTCGCAGAGCAATGTCCGCAATGTTCTAAGGAAAAAAACAGAAACGAACGATATAACAAACAAATCAAAATCTGGACGACAAAAAAGGTAACTGAAAGATCTTACCAGTTCCTACAATTAACTGCCTTAAGCTATCGAACACGAGGATCGACACAGCGCAAGATCTACACAAAGCAACTGGTGTAGTAGTACATCCGTCCACAGTACGGCGCCATCTAATAAAACAAGGCTCGCATGGTCGACTTCCTCCTCGAAAATCATTCCTTAGGCATGGAAATAGACAAAAAAGATTGTCATACGCCAGAAACCATATAAACTGGATCATTGAAGATTGAAATCGTGTGCTGTGGATTGAATTAAAGTTCCGAATATTTGGCAGTAACAGGCGCCTGTATGTGAGAAAACGCCTCGGCAAAATCAAAAAATCATCGATATCGTAATTAACATAAATACTAAACACATCAAATAAAAATAGTATGCTATTGACATCGACTTGTCGACCGTATTAAATACAAACTAGACCGAATATACATGTATATTTCAATTTGAGCTTTTCTCTTTGTAGGCGCGTATTTAACTTTCTAGAGGTAATTCCTCATACTTCATACAATTTATCTTTTAAAAAGATGTGTATTGCAATAGAAGAGATAAGTGAAACAAATGGAAAAGTAACTTGCCAAGAAAAAGTTATGGTAAATGGTTAGGTCCAAATATAGATAAACTTCTTTAAACTAATAGAAACAGTAATGACGGTTACTGCAAAGTGTTTTTATGGTATGGTAAGCCTACATCTGCAATTACTACCCTAGATGATAACTTAATACTTAGGCTTTGTATCACTTTACATATCGATAGCGGCGAAATTATCACCTCCGAAAATTAAAAAAATGTGCACTACAAATTGCTAAATTTTATGTACATAAACACAGTTAATAGTATTACCTATGTCTTTATCGATTACATTATGACGCAATTTTGTCCATCAAAAAACTTTTTGAAGATGCCCAGGAAGTAAGTAAAAATTACTAGATGTACATGCTCGAAAGTGTTCAAATACTAGTCATCATACAACGAGGATGTTCTTTAATCTTTACTTTATACATCAGGTTCGATATATCTTTGACTTGAATATTCGATTACTGTATAATTCAAGGAACGGCACTTGCTTGTAAATCCGAATTGCTAGATTACTTATACTTTGGTGACTAAAATTTTAATATGTTCCCATGTATAGTTTTGCAAAACATGTTGGTAATAAACTAATAAAATATTTGGTGCATTTATTTGACATTTTTTTTCTACGTAAATTGTATATGATTTTGTGATATTTATTACTTGACCTTTCTTGAACTAGGCCCAAGTAGTAGAAATAATCCTTGATTAACTCTTCCGTGCTTTATGGACCAGATATGTCCTAGTGAAAGATTTTTAGCTACAACCGGTGACATTTTTTCAGAGAGTTCAAATCCGCATCGACTTACCATTCGCTGTTGGGAGTAAAGTGATTAACAGCGCGGGCATTATAAAAAGCGGTATGACACTGTCACAAAGCCGTTTGAATACAATTTACACACACAAAATTACACCACGAGAGTTGCATGATAGCCAGACAATAATACAGGTTACGGAGTCACTGCAACTAAGCACCCACCACACAAAAAAATCGTCAAATACAGTGTCCTACCAGGCAATAGCATATAATGCGATAATGCTATTCAATCTGAGATCGTACATATGTTAAATGGTTTTAATGTTATTAGGTGTAAATGCATAAAGGTTTTAGTCTAAGACACTTACATATACAGTCTTGGTCAATTGTGTTAGACACCTTTCACTTTCATAGATTTGAAAGACGTTTCCGGCCGCTTGTTGGCCGATTTGTTGACGATCCACTATTAATATCGTTGCAGAGTGGTACGAACCGCACATTGCGAATATTTGATTATTCTCGCTATAGCGACTAAGTCTTACTTTGTGTCTTAAGTAGGACTGTTTGCCCACGTTCTACTTTGGTTAATTCACAAACTTTGGGCATTGTTTCACTACCTTAAGTTTAATACATAAAAATGAAAGTATCCAACACAAAATTTCCTGGTTATAACTCCTAACACATACCTTTCTCTAATCGCGTCGACGATACACTAATATTTAAAATCGAAACATTGCTGCCTGCCTACCTATTGTCCCAAAGTAAGCACTAAATATGTAAATTAAGTATAAATTTGATGCTCATTTTCTTGGAAGTGTAATAATACTTATAATAATGGGGTTTTATGAGGGCGCCTAACACATTTGGTCAAGGTTGTATTTGCTTCAGCACTGTTCAGGTAAGTGTTAGTAATAATATGTGTTTCACTCGTATTCTTCCTTGTGACATATATGATTATGTAGTAATAAAATAGCAGAAGGCGTAAATTGACGGAGAAATAGTTGGACTAAACTGGATGTCATCTACATGATATTGAATCAGATGATGAGAAACTACTTCCTGACAGTAAATTCGAGTATGAATATTCATTAGACGGCATGGATTCTGAACTTTGCAATTATCAAAAATAATATCACAGAATCTAGCGCAAAATACTACGTATGCATTGGACCGAAATAGCAACATATTCAATTCGAACAATAGTCAAATACAAAATCAAAATAGGTTTACTGTATTTTCTTGATGTATTCTAAAAGATATTATGCAAACTGCACGAATGAATATTTCTCAAAACGAAGCTGTTCGTATTACTCTAATTTCCTGTGAAAGATCTTTCCGCAAATTAGATGTGTTTCTCCGAACTGTTCCGAAGCTACTAAGTACTAACGCGAATTGTTTGAATGTTTGTGATTGTTTTGGGTTATTTGCTAGCATGAACATATAATCTCGTACCTTCTCTTCATAATTATGGTGTTAGAACAAATCTCTAGGTAATAAATCCATAAAGTTGCCTATAGAATCAGGGTTCTATTGTCTAGAAAGTATTATACCGGTCGCTTGCCAATGCGTTAATTCCGTATATGTTTTACAACCGCACCACTCTACATCTATTTCTTTTCTAGATCGACTTACTCCCGCTAAATGATCTGTATATAATAATGTAATTGACGTCGGAATTTTATTAAATTAAGCTCTTAAATAGCTTTTTGCAGTGTTTTTCTTATTCGTTGACCAGAATTATCAGGGCTTGACAAAATATAGGGATAATTAAATTCATTGTTATAATTATATTAAATTTTTAATAGGTGTTTTAATATTGTTCAGGAAGTTGCAAACATAACCCTACTATATTTTTTCTTAAATATTTTTGTTGATAACTATGACGATATGTTTCAAAATTATTTGACATATATTAAATTTCAGCTTCATCCATTAACGAGGTAATTTTTACGAAAACATTATTAATTGTGGCCTAGAATAAATTGATTTTTAATTCATTTCTAGTTTATAGTCCTACAAGTGGAATGATATCTACAATTACAAGATAGGTACCTATGTAAATTTTATGGATCATCAAATTGCATTGTTTTTTTTATATAAATAATCTTAACTCTCACTACAGAAACAGTTCATTTGTAACGGTATACTTTTGTACGTCTAATTTGTATAACAATGAACACATAAAAGAAATAGATATTTAGGATACTCGTTCATTTATTTATCGATACCTGACAAAACCGATTCAGAACCTCTATTTGTTAGAAGTGTCATTTTTCATTAGTACAAAGAGATAATGGGGCAACTGTACGTATGTATGCATGTAGAAGAATTACAAAATTACACGGGTGACTGAACTATAGCAAATTCGGAATGGAATTATTATAGACCAAATTGTAAGTTTCCCCGTATTTTTGTTGTAGACTTGTATTTTTTTGGTAATAAATCTAGTTGATCTGATATTTTTCTCTTCATGTCTACCTTCCTTTCGACAGTAAAAATTGTATGTTCAGATTTTCTCAAATAACTAGAGTATGCGATGTTCAATAATTGTATATAACCTTATATTATGTGAATTATTATTGTAGGTTTAAAATTTAATATTGATACTTTATAAAACGGACAAAAATGTTAAGTGATTCTAAACCCGCAATAAACTGATCATTGCCTATTTACAGTTAATTCCAAGCCGTCTGGCTATCAAATCGGCTAAATCCTTGCAGTAGCCTTCGAAACGATCGTTGCCACTGAGAATTTCACCTGGTTCTGGTATCCGAAGCATAATATATGGTTCCTCCTGAAAAGAAGAAACTATGTTAATGATGCTATTGTTTATTTAATATTATTAGAAAACCTTTAAATATTACAATATTCTTAGCACTAAGAGATATCGACTACATGAATGATTCAGTAAAGCTTTGTTTAGTGAACAGGATATTGGTTATAATGAAGTAATAGATGACTGTATCGGATGTCGTTTTAGTAAGTTGGAAATCGATTAAAGTAGTTGATAAAAAAATGAAGTATTATTTCAATTATTTTAACGAGGTATTTTCGTTTCATATTTTTAAAATCAATTATCTGGAACTAATTGCAAAAGAAACGTAGATTAGAAATAGAATGGATAGACCTAAATGTTAGTGTATATATTCGTTTGGCTCCTTGAAATGCTTTCTAACGGTAACAGTCAATAAAGTGTAACGTTGATTTCGTATAAAAGTTTGTGTTGCATGTACCGTCGGTTCATTAGTTTAATAGGACAAGGTTATAGGCGGTGTGAGCATATTATATTGTCCCCCTGTTCGTAGCAGGTTGCTGCATTGTACGTATATGCATAAGCGTAGCCTATAGAATATCGTTGGACGTCAATAGCTGTTTAAATTTAAACTAGGTACATACATACATAGATACATTTTATGAAGACTGTATTCATTTACATTTTAATTTCTTGTAACATTTAATTTTCATCTTAATTATTTATTTGCGAGTTTTCAATATAAATATTTATTTATGTACATAGCTTTATAACTTATTAGGTTTTGTTAAATAAGTCGTTGCAGTTAAATAAATTGTTGAAATAACATTTGGTTTCAATTATATCTAAGGAACATCACTGCTATTATTATTATCATTTTTGGGAAATAGTGCCTCAAAAACTCAGGTATGCGGTCTGATATCATCATCAGGACGCATACCTGAGTTTTTGAGGCACTATTTCCTACGTTGTACGGTCGAGTACTTCCCTGCCAATATTATTATTATTATTATTAATCTCTCCAAATAAATATTCATAAATGTAGTATCTTAAACTGGTAAAGATGTTTGTAAAGGATAAATTGTTATCAATTACAAAGGATTTGACTTTGAAATATGCATTGCTTGTGAGATCTTAAATAATGGTTGGAAGGTCAGCGCTATAAAAAATAACTATATTTTGTATATTTACTCGATCACATATTGTCGTGTATAATAAACTAGTATTATAGGAAATTATTAGCTAAATTCGTAGTTTTACGGCAAATTGATCCTATGATGACAATAATTCTCGTTAATTTGTGTTAAAATTCATAAATGTTTTTCATCACAATTGCCTGAATTTAAAGACTTCGTACTATTGTTCTTCAAAGTAAATGGAAGAATATAAGTATGTTGTCTTCCATAAGTAAAAGTTAAAACAATGCGGGTTTAGATTCTTCTACGCACATCTTCGCAAACATTCTGACGTATAAAACTTTGTAAACTGCCGCAAAAGTGTAATAAATTTAAAATGAGGGCGACTGCTTGGAGTTTGCAATGTTATTTTATCTTACATAGCCGGAGCAACCAGTTTGGCCGCCCAGACTTACACAATGCCAAACTCCAAACGCCAAATATTTCTTGTAAAACTTACTATAATTTGTAAAAGTCAGCTTCACCGTAATAATTTGACCATATAACATGAAGTGTAAGACGAATCTTAGTAAAGTTCATTTCTAATTTTATAAAAACATTTTGAAATTATGCGAAATAAAGAATAACCATCAAAATCCATGTATGTAACCCAAAAATTTAGAAATTACGATCATAAAAAAGTTTGAAAATAAAGAGGGAGTGAGATATATAAGCACATTTTACTATACCGGAATGCTTAATATATGTCGCGGTCTTCGTTGGTATGAAGATGAGTTTAGTCAGATGCCGTAGTGGTAATAACAAATAACAATAACAGTAATAGTAATATGTATATATATGATAAATTCCCAGTAGTAGTAAAAAGTTGTTTGTTGTTATTATATACAACCGCTACATCATATTTAACAGTTGATTTTAATTAAGCTCCGAAACGTGGATTATTTATATAACATTGGATACTTTACGCACGCCTTAGAAATGAATAACAAAATCGTCTACACTAGTATTCATACTGTATGTGAACAGTTCCTTTGTAGTTGTTCTTTAGCGATGTCATAAAATATTGGATCTTGTTCTGAGTTTGGTATTTTTACGCAGATTACTTTGTCGATCAAATGGGGTTGAAGCTAAAATAAAGCATGCATGTGAGGTAATCCGCTTTTTGTCAGCTGACTGTGTATATTAAACTTTGTACTTTTTCAAGCAAATAACCCTTTTTTTAAATAGCTATAATTTTCTTTATCTTGAGGTAAAATATTCTTATATCTAATGACTCATGTGAAAGATGAAAAATATGTTCATTGGTTTTAAATAATAAAATATTAGCTGCGAGTCGATATATTTTTCATTGGAACCTGCTTGTTTTATGCAAGCAGAATTAAATGTGTGTACAAGACTTGTGCTTTGTTGTTTTTTATTTGTGGTTAGGTGTTGTAAGTTGAATTGTTATTAAAAACTAGATATAAACGAAACATTTTAAAATGCAATTTGTGCTTGAATTTGTAAATTGACTTATGTGTATATATGGATAACAGTTTCAGTTTACATAAATGATAGGCTCTGCGATTCTACATATTTTCCAGACATGTTCTGTAGGATTGTAGTATTTTGATTTGAATAATTAGTATTGATTAGATACTATAGTAATATTTTCACAAACTTATTTTTCTTGTAAATAGACTCTTTTCCAAAATTACCACTATATTCTACTATCGATATGGGTCGTTGCGTGATAATTGGTAAGATAATAGTAACTATTACGTTGAAGATACGAAATGCTAACTAATAATTGCTCATTGGCTGGTAAAGTCGCGGAATCTTACTAGTTTAGAGTGAGATAAATTTTTTAGTGTAAATAACAGGTATGGACTGAAATAAAAAATGTAACATATTATTTCGACCAACTAACTGTTTCAGGCTTGCAATTAACAAATTGTTTAAATAGAATCACAACCATTTCGACAATCCTTATATAAGCCTCATCAGAGACTACCAACTCGTAGTTATTTAGTACCTATATATTTACTACACCGTGCGTGCGTTTAACGGAAGCATTCGTAAAGGACTACGGTTTCTGTTTGTATACATACATAGATCAAACATAGCCAATATGCAGCAAAGTTAAAATCAGTACATCCAAGGTTATTAAAATATAGTTTGTGTATTTAAAGCGCAACTATTGTATTCTTGAGAAACTTTATATGAAACCAAAATAAATAAGATCCAATAAATCATATTTGATAAACATTACGTATAAAAGTTACAAGTTTCTTTTGCCAAGATGCATTTACTATTTATTGATATCTTTCTGAAGTACTTGTATCGTATAGCAGATGAATCGTAATTAGGATGGTTGCGAATCCCTCCAAGATAGCTACACCACAATAATGCATTTTATAAGTAATATTAAAATACAACGAAAAAATAAACAAATACATACTACCGAAAATAAATGCACCAAATAAGTAAATCTTCGAGTACATCCGTCATTTCAGAATGGATACCAGGACAACATTTATAATCAGATCATATAAGTGTATAATAAGAGTCTCTAAGGATAAAATTCATCGATAAGATCATAGTAGATCATACTTCACAAGATTATTCTAGTAAAAGAAGAAAATTCTTTTCTTTTCCTTCTTCTTCATTCAGATATTTCACAATTAAAAGTAGCGTAGTTTTCGAGTATTATGAAGCGTTGTACTGATATGAAATACGCGATTCGGAGGGGAAAATACCTGCTTCAAGTATAAGTGAAAGTTGTGGAGTTGGTGATTGTATATTTATTATAGAAATTAGTCATAGAAATTAAAAATTTGTAATGTTAGGAATGATGATTCAGTTTTACTTTAAACCTTTTATAGTAAACGAGGTTCTAGTGATCTTATTTTTGATAGAGTGTATGGACATATAAAATATATCGGATTCATGTATCATGTTTTCTTAATATAAGATGTCGCGTTTTCTTTTAGCGGTAAAGATTCTGTTCTGTAATATTCTTAAAGCAATTTGTGGAATAAAAATTGTAGTGTTTGACCAATTTGAATACCTAGTGATTTCTAATTATTATCAATGTCGACAAATACTTCTACTAGGTACTACAAATTCTGCTCTGGAGTATTTATTTTCCTCACAAATCCTGAAACACAGTTTCAGTTACATGGAAGTTACGCAATTATTTCAGTATTTTATGTTTATTATCGATTAATTAATTGGTCTTGGCTGCAAAGGTTGTATTGCCACATCTTTGTGCTGTAATAGTTTAGTATTCTGTATATTATTTGAACATTTTGAACTTCATTTTTAGCTTCTCTTATCTGATTGTAAATTTATAATGAGTATTTGAGTTTGGTGATAAAGAAAACAATTGAATTAGAAAAAATTACGACAGTAAATGAAAAAAAGTTATATCAATATTAAAATATTTCTAGTACTGTACTGGATCATCTGCTACTATATTGTTATAATTAAAGTAGGTATTATAAAACAGTTATTTTTGAATGTAATATGCCGATTAGTAACATTAGAATAGCTCTATGCCTAGTGCCGTTTTCATTTTGAGATTTATAAGGTTTTTTTTGAGTTTGTTAGTTTTAAATTATTGTTTTCGTTTGGGATGTTTTTCTGTCTCGAATTTTAAAACTGTTTTAACTCCTATTATGGAAGTGGTACATAAAATGTCGAAAGTGTATTTAAGTAAAAATGTCCAGGTCGACCTAAAATTAGAACATCGACAGTTCGTTCGTCAATCAAACCCCTGAAAAATCTCTTCATCATTTATGCTAACAAGCTTGTATGTTATAGGGCTAGCTGTACCTATTTTAGTATACATATATGCGAGACAAAATTTTTACACAGATGTGTCTTGTAGTAGTTGCCACGAGTCTGAAAATATAATCTACATGTGTATTTGTACAAAGTCTCTGGCACTCAAAAGCTACTTCTACAAGATTTCGATGCAGGTTGCTGTATTGTCATTGCTTTCTAGATCTCTTAAATATTAATGCTATATTGGACAAAACTTCTTTAATGGAGCCAAATTAATAGTTAAATATCAGTGCAAATCGTGCTTACATCCTGTAGAAACTCAACTTTGTACGTTTTTATTTCAGTATCGTAGTCATCTCAATACGTTAGAAGAATTAGAGAGCTCTGTTTAAGGCAAAATTAATTTCTTAGCCAACAATCTCATATTCTTCTCAATGTGAACGAGAATATTAAATGAAGAATGAATCTTTGACAGAACACAATAGACAAAAATTTCAATTTTTTATAAAGTAATAAATAATAAATTTATTAATTCGAGTGTTTTATTATTACTTATTATTAACATATGTTTGCAATAATTAGGAGTGCATGACAAGGTGACCCTAACTTACACGAAGGTATTAAAGGATATGAGAAGGCAGATGCCCCCCAAAGGAGGAGCATCCAGGCTACTCATTAGCCCTGTACCATCGTGTGGTGTCAGGAAAAGGAAAATAGCCACAACTATGGAGAAATGATCGCCGGATACATCCCTCAAATGGCGGAAAAGCTCCCTAGGACAGAGGCAGGCTAAGGAATTCATCAAAGAATACACGCCTAAATACACTGATGACCTTTTGAACAAAGGCAGGAGAACGGTCAGGCTGGTAGTAGGTCTACTATCAGAACATAACAGACTCAATAAGCATAGGAGCAACCTTGGTCTGGCGGAAAACGCTATGTGCGGAATCTGTCAGACACAAAAGAGACCTCCCAGCACCTCTTGTGCCAATGCGAGAGACTAGCTAGATTAAGACTAGAGCTACATGAAGACAAACCCGACAAGGCTAGAAAGCATCATGAAGAAGGCAAAGCTACACCAGGTGGTTTAGATAACAGAGAGCTGACATACAATAAGTAATCTATGTATCTATCTATGCTTGCAACATTCTATTTAATATACAGGGTCTTTCACGAAACCCGTTAGTTGAAAGGTTTAGGAAATCAAACAATTGTAAAATTTTGAAATTTGCATCTCTGAAAGGGTTTCTATTGTTTTAAATTATTTTGAATCAAATTTGACTTTCAGCTATCGGAAATAACTACCAACTTTGTTATTTTAAATAGAATAGTATTCTTTTTTAATGCAATCGATTCTACACATTATTTGCAAATATTTTGTATAACTCAAAAACTAATAAACTAAATAACTACGATAGGTATAAGATAGGTAAGACCTTAATGCTGATCGATGTAGAATTTCTTGCTAGATTAAATGCTACAATAAGAACACTACACAACACACAACTAGGTGTCATGTGGAAAAAAAAGGATGTTTAATGTTTGAATATATCTGAATTGGTTGCTAATTTCTGTTCACGCTGTATAAATTTTGTTAAAAGTTGTGACAGTTCTCAGTATATATGATCCTTTATTTTCTATTCAAGAAGTTTGACACTTTAGTGTTCAAAGCACTTCACAATATTAATTTTTGTTAAAGATAGTCCAATAGAAAAGTATTAAAGAAAATTCTAAATATCTTAGAAACATATCTTAGAAACAAATTGAGGGATAGAGTAGGTACCCTAATACAAAATATAGGCAAATAATGCGTAGAATCATTAAAAACTGATACCATTCTTTTTAAAAGAGTTGCTAGTTACTTCCGGTATAACCGAACTCTGTATATTCTAATCCTAAGTAATCAGACTAAGTAGTTGTCATGTAGTTATCAGAGCACTACCAACATTATCTCGAAAACACTAGTTATCTGAATTTTTTTGTATCTAGGTCTACGAGGCCGGTGAATATTTAAAATACTATTATGGTTCAAGGGCAAGAATTTTTGTTAAAAAGTGTGACATTTTACGGAACTCATTTTGACGATATCCTAATGCAAACTGTAGTCTTAGTTCTTCAATTTCGATAATCGAACTTTTAAAACACCACGACTATTTTTTTAACACAGATTCGCACGTTGAGCTGTCACATTTAAACCTAGAAATTCCGTTTCCTACACGGCTGTGACACTTGTTTCAAAAGGATCCACTCTTAATGTATGAACGAGTTCGTTATCTTGAGCAGTGTTTCAAATTTTTCTTTGACTAAGTCTATAATTTTTATTTATAGTGCTGTAATCTTATATTTTTTGTGCCTCGCCATTGGGTAATATATTATAGTATTTCATTTATTTCCAAGTTCATTGTCAATTAATCTGATGTTAGCTTGTCGCTTAAATACTTACTTGCTTTTCTATAATTATTTAATTGTTATTCAGAAATTCTAAAATACAACAAATAAGGCATGGTAGTGTCTTACTTTTTTTGTTGGATTCCATTGTGCATATGTACTTGTTTACTTTGTTTCAATTTCTCTAGAGAAACTGTTATTGAATGATACGAATTGAAATTGTGCAAGATACACCCTCTTATTGCTGTGCTATATCGTGAGACCTGTCTTTCACTGGGTCGTAGTTTTTTTTTTGTTATTGGGAACTTCATATTCTGCTTCTTGCCAATCTTTTTAAAGTTCATTCTGGTAGTCTGAAGCCTTCGAGTTTCAAATAGCGTACCAATTAAATTATTTTTCAGTGGTCATTAAGTGCATTTCAGTGTGTAGTATTTGTATTCAATACTTCACAGGGGAAGTAGAAGAAATGCTCAACATAATTCTATTCTGACAGCAAATTTTACCGCCAGATGGTTATAGTTTCCTTAAATAATATTCAAATTATTTTATACAGAACATAGAGGATTGACAATTCAATCGTGTGTTAGTGGTTTAATTAAAATTAGTGATTGAAACAATGGTGGAATAACAGTAATTGAGTCTCTGTGCAAAATATTGATATAGCCCTTTATCACTAACGAAAGTGTTAACTATAAGAAACAAAATATATATAATACATATATAAGTAATAAACTTACAGTCAGAAAAGATATAAAACAAATTGTAGTACATTTCGAATGTTGGATACAGAACAGAAAATATTTATTTAGATACAGATAAAATAAAAACCTAATTTTAAAAAATATACAGTAATTTGGCCCTTTTCCCTACAGCACGCAATATAAGCAAACATGATAGTAAACGATATGATGTGATTAAAAATAAAATATTGTAAAATTCTATAAAATTAACAAAATATTATAAAGAAGTAAGTATGTAGTAGAATCCGATGTAAAAATACTAAAACTGTCGCGTCTTGCTCGTGTCTTTGGAAAGTATTATTTTCTAAATGGACCCTTAAATTTGACGTGGCCCAAAATCGTAAGGTCATGTAAACATTCTTGGGACATGGAATTTCGGAGATGATCCTTTATAAAATCTAGTATTTTAGAAACCTAAAAATCTGACGGCATGATCAGCATGATCAGCATGACATCATGCGAAAACTTGTCTACACCCGGCAGATTTCAGTGCAACACAATTTAAAAAAATGGGGTATAAGTGACAAAAAATCAATACGCTAATTCATACTTGTAAATTTCCTTAAGGCATTATCTGAACTATCCCAAAAAACATTTCCTCTAAATAAGATATATCACCATACTTTTGAAACGATAATCTGTGGCTGAGTCAAAAAATTATCTTAACATTTTTTTTTTAATGTGTGGTGGGTGCTTAGTTCCAGTGACACCGTAAGCTGTATCACTTGTCTGGCTATCACTGCAACTCTCGCGGTGTAGTTTTTGTGTGTGTAAGTTGTGTTCAATTGGCTTTGTGACAGCATCATATCGCCTTTTATGATGCCGCGCTGTTAATCACTTTGCTCCCAACAGCGAATGGCAAGTCGATCCGGGATTAAACTCTCTGAAAAAATGTCACCGTCCCTCCAGAGAATTGAACGCCGGCGCCTATCGTCCTCTCACAACGATAGTCAGCCGCCTAACCACTGCGGCCATCGACCCGTTGATAGTATTAATCTAAGAACTTTTACTTAGTAAGGCTTGCATTTAATTACAATCGCATTTCTGAATCTAATTCATTGTAGCATTACATTCTACAACCCACTTAACTAGTGAGAAAAGTTGTTGGTAGCTGCCAATAAACTCCTGCGTACACGAAAAGCTAAAGAGGTTTAGAGTAACACTGAATAGTCTACGATTAATTGCTAAAAACATGCCTTGTAACGAGTTTGCTTTTCATGTCTTTGTCGAAAGCTTCATTTTCTTTCAAAGTTCTAAGTTCTACAGGACTGTACGCGAGACGCAGTGTTTCTGTTCACAGGATCCACAGAGTACGCAGCACGCAGTATGGAAGAATAGCAAAAATATGCTAGTTTAGGTTAGTATGATTGCAAACTATTTATATACTTATATTTTTTGATATTATATTAATGTTTCCTGTACAATGTCCGGTGTGCTGAAAATAATGCGCATTTCTGATGTGATTTTCTGCGATCCTATTTTTGCAGAGTAGTAGTTTTTTAAGATTATCACCATTGATTAATAAAAGAATTTTATACATAATTAATATGACGTATTTCTTTTGTCGTAATTGTTGAGGTTTCCGGCGCAAGGATAACGTACTACTAACCAATATTGTGGTAACGATGTAGGTGCGATTCTTCTCGATGTGAGCTGTAGGTTTTAACCGGACATACTTGGCGGCAACTGACGTAAAACCTGTTTCATCGCTCCATTCAGCTACTTTTACCATTGCACTGTTCACCGTCATTTCTACAATATGAAGGGTGTAGTTTTGACGTCGGCCATCTTCACTAAACCGAATTTCGCCTGTGAGTCCTTCCAATTCTACCTGGAAGAAAAGGCAACGATTGGAAGCAACACTTTGCTATTGCTAATACTATTCGTATAAATAAATTAATATTGAACATTAAGCCAGTAATTGTAGTCACTAATGGCGTAGAAGTCTAAATTTAATTGAAAATAACTTATAAAATAAAATACTACTAAGATTAAAAAAATAATTGCTGTAATTAAAGTAAATTAATTAAAGCGCGAACCTTTCTAAGAAATCTTGATATTTTATCTCCATGTTCCCAAGGTGTTACCCAACCTCCAGAAGCATTGCAATCCAATCCTTTGCTGCCATTATTAAATATTTGTCCTCTTCTCATGTTGTTTCGGAACACATCTGGCTTCTTGCGTAATAATTTATTAAACGCTTCAACCAAAACAAATACGGCATCATACATTAATGCAGCCTGTGCCGATATACTTTCTCTACCAGCTCCTTGGGATGTAGTCGGATCCAGTTTTCTCCAACCTTCTAGAAAGTCTTTGACGTGCTTTCTTGATACGTCAACTATCCGGAAACCAGTAATGTTTATTGCTCCATACTCTATTACTTCACTCTCCCATCTGTCGTCCATTACCTAAAATCAATTCAAGTGATAAATTTTTCGTGGATTTCATTTTTCTTAATAACCATCTGTAGTTGTACTGTATCATTATAAGATGTTTGTTTCTCGCATGTGTTATAATAATACATTCGTTTAAGTTTTAAGTTTAAGTCGTAAATTATAGGTTAAGTTTTAATAAAATATCTAATTTCAGCAAATATTTTTACAAACAAATTATTAATTCCCACACAATGTCTTCTTCTGTAGTGCGCAATACGCATTGTAAATGAACAAAATTAATTTCACGAAGTAATTATAAAATCTATTAATTTTGTCTACAGGACTAGAAGTAGATTCATAGTTCTAATAAACAGCAAAAATCAGAAATAGAGAAAAGTATGATTTGAATGTATTCGTATGTATGTATGTGTGTACATAAATAAGACCAAAGATATATTTCAAATTTTAAAAAATTTCTAGTATAACGAAATTTTCAAATGCAGAATTAATCGATATGGTTCAGTTACTTTATTAGAATGCATGAATATTCGTATTTTGACTGACTATCAGTTAAGTTGACTATTTACCGATGATGCAGCAAATTCATGGTACAACGCATTCGTGCAAGTTCACTTTTTCTACTCGGAAATACTAAAGAACATCTTAGCTTAGATACATATGGTATACTTTTTTCTATTTTTTGTCCTGGTTCACATCTCTACGGATCTACTAATATCTAAACTAAAATCATTTAAGTTTAGTTATTTATATTACAGAACGACAGAATTTAGTTTTTTGACGGCTTCTTGCAGAAATTATGGCGGAGGTAGATAGTTTCTTAAAAACTAGTGTACTTTAATAGTTTGAACGTTTTTCTCTGAAGTAACCAAAAATTCTATGATTTTAATAAATTTCTTAATATTTTAAAAATGGTCTCTAACATTCCTTTTTAATACGATATACCTAGAATATCTAGAAAGCTCTACAATTAACTACTTGACATGCCATGTAATTGTGAAGTGTTAGTTTCTTTCGGATGTTCCCTACCCGCATGTTTAAAACTATTTTCTTGGAGTCCAAAAAATCATGGAACAAAATGACAGACGTCAAAATAAGTGGCAAATAAGTATGAAAAACAAATAAGCTAAGCACCCATACTTCAGTAAATTGACATATCTGAGCATTTTAGGTACGGAGGCTAATTAAATCGTTATAACTTATTCACCTTCCATTTTAGGTATAGGAACACCTAATACGGATTAAAATAGAATCTTTTGTAGAATCAGAATATCTAATAAAATATATACCGTTCCATTTAAAAAAATCTACTTTGCGCGGATTGAACTTATTTATAAGCAACTAAGTTTTTAAACATCCTGTATAATGTTAAAGAGGAGAACTTCAACTGTTGTGTAACTACACAATATCAGCTGAACGTATACAAAATTTCATTCGTCTCTTTTACTCCTACGTGACGTAATATCATTATAAAGTAGTATCGGTATCTGTCACTTTTTTCTTTAATTGCCAATAACTCAGAAGGAATGGTATTTAGGTATAGATATGATACATGAAATATGTGTAAAATTTATCATAGAAACTGAATTTGTAATTTATTTTATAGATAATTATAAATTCAATGTGCTTCCCAAGATACAAACACAGTCACAATAATTTATAATTAAATCAGAAATTTTTCTAAGTATCTTCTATGCAGTAGGAATTAGAATGAATGTTTTTAATATGGCATTAAATTTCTCGAGGATAATGTGCTAATTCATTTGTAATGGTGTAGATATATACAAGCCGTAGTGGTTAAGCAGTTGCCCAGTGGGAGAACGTTGAGACCAGTGACTTAATCTTTTGTGAGGCCTGTGACATTTTCCATGGAGAATTGTCTCTCAATCGATCTACTATGTACTGTTGGGAGCAAAGTGATTAACAATGCAACATTGTAAACGAGAAATAATGTCATAATAAGGTTATCAAACACATTTTACGCAGAGAATTTACATAGTAAGAGTTGCAGTCGTAGTTAGATAAACAATACAGTTTGAGGAGCCCTAGTAACTAACACCTATCATCCATTTAAAAAAATCTACTTTGCGCGGATTGAACTTATTTATAAGCAACTAAGTTTTTAAACATCCTGTATAATGTTAAAGAGGAGAACTTCAACTGTTGTGTAACTACACAATATCAGCTGAACGTATACAAAATTTCATTCGTCTCTTTTACTCCTACGTGACGTAATATCATTATAAAGTAGTATCGGTATCTGTCACTTTTTTCTTTAATTGCCAATAACTCAGAAGGAATGGTATTTAGGTATAGATATGATACATGAAATATGTGTAAAATTTATCATAGAAACTGAATTTGTAATTTATTTTATAGCATGCTATTTAAAAAATCGAAGTTGATGCTCACTTCCGGTTAACCGGAAGTGATATTTATTCAAAAATATTTTCACGTGATAGTTCATATTCAACCATATCTAACTGAAAAATTTTGTTTTAAAATTCCGTTCCGTTTGTATAATACTTTTAATGGGCCATTCTCACCAATCACCCTTCAAAATATTTGTTTTGGTGCCCTATAACATATGTGAAAATTGTCATATATTGTAATGTATCCCGTTACATTCCACAAAAACATTATAAAATGTAAATTGCATAACAACTAGTCTTTAAATGGCGCTGAAAATATACAAAATGCATTTCAAGCAAACACATTTATGGTAGTTGGGAAAAAGTATTATAACAAAGGGGAACTCGAAAAGATAAAATATAGCAAATATCAAACTTAGTACTTATTAAATTTGTTGCGGCTACGGAATTGAGAACTATTCTTATGTAGGTGGGCAATCGAAGCCTTATGATATGGCTTACCTTGCTGATTTGAATATATCACAAAAGTGGATACTATACTTCAAGAGGTCTTACAGAAGTTCCATACTGGAGGATGGGGAAGGAGGTATTCCTACGGCAAAAAGTGCCCTAAGGGGAGTAATCTCAGACGTGTACAACAAACTTTATCGTGCAGTAAACGTTTTTGGCGGCTAAAAAAGGTTTCAAAACCACTCTGAACACGCTGACATATAACCATGCAAGACTGAAATTTCATCATATGAGATGGCATCATGGGTGGAACAGCGTCACATTTTCTGAGGAGAAGAAATTAACTTGGAACATTGCAGCTGCGATGAAATGAAATTTTTGTGGCGGTAGTATAATGGTTTGGGCGGCTGTTAAGCATGACAGTAAAATCCCTATATGCTTTATTTCTACGCGAATGAATTCTAATTCTTATATAGAACTTCTGGAAATGGTTCTGATAGACCTTGGTGAACAATTGCCGACGCAAGACTGGATATTTCCGCAAGACAATGCAGGTATTCATAACTCCAGGCAAGCAAAGGTGTGGTTTTATCAAATTTATTACAATGGCCGGCGAGAGAGGTGTAAAAGAATATGATAGCGCCAAAGAACTAAAATCTGCGATAACAAGGAGTTGGAATGATGATGTTTGAAGTTATTTTAATAGGGGATCTAACACTCACTACTAGGTTTAGAAAAATTATAATTTCTTTATGTATTTATTTTATTTATTAATTTTGTATTAATGGACCTATAGAAATTTCGCTTTTTGAGTTACCATTATTGTAAGTATTCTTTGTATAAAATGTAATACATTTTTTTAATTTTATTTTTCTTGTATTTGTGTTTCTTTGTAGTTCAGCATTAAATTCGAGGCATAATTTACAGTAGAAGAAAACCAAATATTCTGTTCAAAAGGTCATATGGCACTATAAACATTTTGCTGAGTGTATACCATGAGATAAGTCGCTGCATGATGCTACGAGATAGGTCAAAAACTGGATTAGGTATTTTCCATACAAAAAACAGTTAAGTAGTAAATGGTTGTACAGGGAAGGTGATTGTAGGGACACATTAGCTACGCTATAATGGTTGCGGTGAGGTATATTCTATATTTGGCACGCCGAGATTTCATGTATGCAAATTTTTTTTTAATTATTTAGCGGAAATTTGGTGATCGGTTGAAAATATGTAAACATGTTTACAAATGTTTATAAGGATTTCTGCATTAAATTATTTTTAACAAATTACATTTGAATATATGAGAACCAAGCTTTCCAATCAATTTACTTTTTAAAGGAAAGTCGAAAAATGAAAAAGAAAGTTCAGGATGTTTAATTTCAAATAACAAAGTTGATGCAGAGTTACTTACATTTTAAAGAACCTTATTTCTTTTCTTCTCTATTTACAACGGTACTGTACGGCATTGTGAGGTGGTACAACGTAGTTGAATTAATTTTGTTGTACTGAATATTCTCACTAGCTATTATTTGATAATTCTTATAGTTATTGTCAAGCATCAAGCATTGTTAGTGCACAAAATTTTTCATTATATGAGGGATAAGCTACAATTACTGAGAAAGGAAAAATTCAGTTACTCGTACAAAACAAATTGTTGTTTATTAAATGGTGTATTATTTTATCTGTCAGTTGCAGTTTAGTTTGTGCAATTCGGTTGAATAGTGTTTGAGAAAGAGTCCATAGAATAAGCTTCTGTTATCGAAAAAATGGAATTATCACGGGAGCTGTCGGATAATGATTTACTATGATTTCAAGAAAGGCTTGAGCGCGTATGAGTGTGAGTAAAGTTTAAAATTTACATTACATTAACTGCTGTTAACCACAAAAACATTGCTGCGGTGAAGAAGATGGTGGAAGAGGACGACCGCATTACCAGAATCCAATCTGAAGATTGGATCCTCGCAAGTGAGATCAATATTACACGAACATTTACATTTGAAAAAGGTTGTAACTCATTATTTGAAAGATCTACAAAACGAAGAACATGTTAGAATTTGCCTACAAACTTTAGATATGTTGAATGCTGGAGGCCATCAAATTATTTCTAAATTCGTAACTGGTGATGAAACGTACACATACCGTTTTTTGATGTTCCCACTCGCCAAGAAAGCCAAATTTGGATACATGAAGATAAGAAAACCGCTACGATAGTGAAACAACAACGAGCAACGAAAAAAGTTATGTACGGAGTATTTTTTAGAAGTACGGGTTTGGTGGCCGCTATTAAATTAGAAGATCAGAAGTTACCGTTAAATGGTATGTTGAAAATTGTTTGCCTACTATGTTCAGTAAAATGCCAAGAAAGGGAATCATGTTACACCATGATAACGTGTCGTCCCATACAGCACGGACAACTGTTCAGTATTGAGCCGAAAACAAAATCAAAATTATAGAACATCCTCCTTACTCACTGGATTTGGCAATGTGTGACTTATGGCTATTTTTTGAGCTCAAAAAACAGTCAGAAGAAAAGATTGTCATCGCCGTTAAGTGTTATAGTATCCCTAAAGACAGCTGGTTGAACGCTTTTAAACTATGGAAGGAGAGAATGGTGAAGTACATTATTGTAAATGGCAATTACTGAACATATTTAAAATAAAAATTCTAAAAACTTGTATCCATCTTTCTATTCTCAATAATTGTAGCTTGTCCCTCGTATGTAGATTTAAAGAATATTTAAAACCTGATATTACACCCCTAACGGCTCAAATTATATTATTTACGTGTTCAAATTTTTCAGTACAACGTGAAGATGTGAAATGTGACGAGCCGGTAAGATGTATGTATGCAGGACGTAGATTTGACTCCATGAATAGCGGAGATTTCCTGAACAGGCATAGCCAGATAGTGTTAGTCAGAGTCCGACACTTGACATAAGCAGATACTTTAAACTCTATGGTAATTGTAATTATAATAGGTATAATATGGGACTCTCTTAAAGGGAGTTATTAGAACTAGGTAGTTGAGATCGTGGGAAGAAACTTCAGAATTGTATTACTTTGTTGTATACTATATGAGAAGAGATATGCACGCCATATTATACTTAAATACAGTATTGAATCGTAGACCACTTGTTTTGTCGTAGGGTTCTACAACTAAAAAAGTTTTCTGTGGCTCTTTAACTTTAGCACATAAAAGGTTTGTTTTGTATATACCTTACCTACCGCTTCATATATCTATTTTTTGTGAGTCACTTCTTGCTGCATCGCTTGTTGATAGTCGTACAAGCAACTCTTGCTGTGTAGTTTGTGTGTGTGTATAATTCTGTTCAAATGACTTTGTGACAGCATCATACCGCCTTTAAAATGTCGCAGTATTAATCGCTTTGCTCCCAAGAGCAACTGGTAGATCGTACGGAAATATGTTGGAAATAAATATACTGAGTTCCAGAAAAATTGCAACACCTAGAAGTTGTCGAATGATTTTATTGAAATTTTCAGGAAACGTTTATTTTCATTAAACAAATTGATGATTAAAATTTGAATAAAATCTAGCCAGTAGTTTTTTTTTTGCATGTTGTTTCCATAGCACATAGTAACTATAAATTTGAAGTATTAGACCATTTAGTAACTGTCAAGTTTGCAAATTGTTGTTGTTACGTCACAATTTCATTCTGCACTTGATAACAATGCCATGAGTACGTCAACATCAACATTTTGTCCAATTAAGTGATTTTGAACGTGGCCGTATTATTGGTATGAGAGAGGCCGGACTTTCGCTAAGAGAAATTGCTCGTCGTGTAAACCGAAATGTTTCAACGGTATTGAGGTGTTGGTCCAAATGGTCCGAGGAAGGGGTTCAACATCGTCGCCGTGGATTTGGACGTCCTCGAAGGACTACAGATCGCGAAGAACGTCGCTTAAGACTTTTGGCCACAAGAGATAGATTTTCAACAACTCGATCAATTGCAAATGATTGGATGAGAGGTACAGGACTCAGAATGTCAATGTCAACTGTTTATCGCCGGATAAGATCTTATGGATTGCGTTCATATCGTCCATTTTTATGTCTTCCTCTTACACCACTTCACCGTCTACGCAGACTAGAGTGGACAACTTAAGGGTTAATTGGGCGCAGGAATGGCATCAAATTGTATTTAGTGACGAGTCCCGATTTTGCTTGTGGGCCCACGATGGTCGTAGGAGAGTCAGACGGATGCGTGGAGAACGTAAAAATCCAACATTTTTTGTGGAACGCAACACAGCCCTCACTCAAGGAGTTATGATATGGGGTGCAATATGTTATGGTAGCAGATCACCCTTGGTCTTTATTGACGGCAACCTTAACGCACCTGGTTACATTGCTTATGTGCTACAACCAGTTGGCCTTCCATATCTTCAGGGGCTGCAAAATCCCATTTTCCAGCAGGATAATGCGCGCCCTCATACGGCAAGGGCTACAACACGGTTTTGGAAGAATCTAACATTGTCGTCCTCCCATGGCCTGCTCGGTCGCCTGATTTGTCGCCCATTGAACATGTATGGGATATGATTGGTAGGCGAATAGGTAATTTACCGCACCCTCCAGATAATTTACACGATCTTCAACAACGGATTCAAGAAGCTTGTGACGATATACCACAAGCAGCTATAGATCACTTAATTAATAGCATGCCAATGCGTCTAGATGAGTGCATTACAAATCGTGGCGGAGCAACTCATTATTGAAAAAACTTTTAAAGCTTTTATTCTTTTGTTTTTAAAACTTAATCATAACTTTGTTTCATAGAAATAGACGTTTTCTGAAAATTTCAATAAAATCGTTAAACAGCTTCTAGGTGTTGCAATTTTTCTGGAAGTCAGTATATATAATAATATAAATTTGCCAATAAAGCCATTATTTTATCATTCGTTGCTTGTTATCTCTTCGTAGATTCATTCTTCGTCACTTGTCTGCATTTGATTAACTGCCTGCATTAAGGTAAACTCTGCTATACTTTGGCTCAGAATCTGTGACGTGGAGGTAATTGTCCGCTCTAGTAAGAATCTCATAAAAATTACATATCTGCTACGTACATCGGCATATTTAGGATACACATTAGGACTTGTAGATAATCATTAAAGTTCAAATTATAGTTCCAGTACTAATAACACCTTAGTTAGAATATATTTTTAAATGTACAATTTAATAATAGTGTACGAATTATGTAACCAAAATGAGCAGTTATGAAGATTATTATTTAGCAAATTGTGTTCAAATGAATATTTATCGTGTAGGACGAAAACATTTTTATATAAAATGTTTTTCGTAGAAATTTTCTCATAATCACAGAATTTATTCAGCTTTCTGGACTTTTATGTGTATATATCACGCAATAAGCAAATATAAAAGAAAATATTATTGTTCTGTGGATATATACATACAAGCGTATCATTTTGGTTTAGTTTTATTACAATATAAGGTGAGAAAGTGGATATTAAAATAATATATTAGAATTAATTATTATGTATTTGTTATTAATATATAAAAGGTTGAGTGAGCAATTTTAAATGTATGTAGTAGTATAGTTTGGAAACACCAATGACGTGTTTCCAATTCGAAAATAAAATTACTGAATTTCTTGTATTGGTTTCAAAACGTGACAATTTTTTCATTTAAAATTCGTTCAAATATTTACGATACAATAAAAATGCATATTTGATGAAGAAATTTGTTAGATGTATTTCCCAACTTGGGAAATACTTTTAATTTTGATGTGCGCTTACTATCTATACATATATGTATGTGTCAGTAAAGCTAAGGGTAGAAATTTCAAATTTGAAGACGACGTTGATTTTATGTAGTAGGTGTCATTTAAGAAGGGATTTTTCGAAATTCCACCTATTAGAGTGTATAAGAGGTGGCAGATTTTATATGGAAATAGCGTTTTTATGGTGAAATTCACTTGGAATATGGTAATAATGTCCTTTGGCAGTATTTATGAAACTCGTGTGTGGGCGTTTTTTTAAAATTGAACCCTTACGGAGGTGAAACGGGGTAAAAGGGGATGGCAAAGGCGCTGTTGATTTTATGTTGTAGGCTTCATTTAAGAACGAATCTTTCGAAATTTTACCCTAAAGTGTACGAAACGGAATAACGGGGAAGGAAAGGGGATGGAAAAGTTTGTGTAGTAAATAATCTATGGCCAAATTTAGCTGAAACTTGGTACGAATGCCCTTTGACACAATCTTTATTGTTTATGATAATAATTACAATAAATACGAAGCAATTAAGTTGAGTCTCAAATTTCTGCAGTAGCTGTATTTTGAATACTCTTCGCCAATCATATGTGTAATGTGATTGAAAACATCTGCAACACATAGAACGTAATTCCACCAAATTAATCTACTGAGACTTTTAATGGCAAAAAATGGATAACTTGTGGTGCACGTTTTTAGATTTGAAAAATTCAATGTGCTTCCCAAGATACAAACACAGTCACAATAATTTATAATTAAATCAGAAATTTTTCTAAGTATCTTCTATGCAGTAGGAATTAGAATGAATGTTTTTAATATGGCATTAAATTTCTCGAGGATAATGTGCTAATTCATTTGTAATGGTGTAGATATATACAAGCCGTAGTGGTTAAGCAGTTGCCCAGTGGGAGAACGTTGAGACCAGTGACTTAATCTTTTGTGAGGCCTGTGACATTTTCCATGGAGAATTGTCTCTCAATCGATCTACTATGTACTGTTGGGAGCAAAGTGATTAACAATGCAACATTGTAAACGAGAAATAATGTCATAATAAGGTTATCGAACACATTTTACGCAGAGAATTTACATAGTAAGAGTTGCAGTCGTAGTTAGATAAACAATAAAGTTTGAGGAGCCCTAGTAACTAACACCTATCATAAATAAAATAATCAGTATAGCAGGTTACACTAAGAGCTTCATTGTATACCAAAAACCCACCCAAGTCATTTAAACATTTAATAAATTTGGTCAAAGTATTTAAGCTTGTGAGACGCCATAATTTACTGAGCATTTATCTGAAGTTTAACCATTAATAACTGGGAACGTTTTGACTAAAATTTGTTAATTAGAATTCAAGTAACTTAAGAACCCTCTCAATATAATATTTAGATAATTTATACCTAAACAAAGACTTTCAACATATCAATAAACAATCGAGGTAAAAGTACTTATCAGATGAACAGATATACGCAAAAATTTATAATTAACGTTCCATACAGTTTGGCTTTTGTTATCAGACTCAGAAAGTATTCGATTGAATTAACTATTGTAGATTATGCAGTATGTATTCTAAATTGATATCCATTATTAATTTCTTGAAAAGAGCTTTAAATTGTACATATCCCGTTCCTAGTCTATCAAAACTTTATAGATTTATGTGTTGGAGCAAGCCAGGGCAAAAGCATGATAGCAGTAAATATTTATATCTGCACTGATAGTCTGACTGTTCTAAATGCTACGGTTTGATATGTTTTTGAGTCTAAACAACTCTATATGTGTTAAGCTGACGTTACACAACTGGCGACAAGACACAAAATAGCACTGGGCACATCAACCAACCAAACCATACCATATATATGTATATAAAATAAGCGAAATGCTTTATAGTATTGTATTTCAAAATATTCTCTTTTGGTCAAAGTGTATATCTGCGAGTTGGGGATTGCAATATTTACGATTGCTTAATAGTGATAACTATTAATAATTTCATATATAATATGATTAATAATTATTTTATTATTGAACAATAAACATTATTAATACAGCATTATAAGTAAATTGTTAAAGATGATTTCCGCTGTAGTTGTAATTAAGATACATTTTTAAGCTTTCGTAATTTTCCATTCTAAGCAAGTTGAGAATTGATTATGTCGTATTTGTATTTGTATTTTGAATAAGATATATTTCATTTTGCTTGTTAGAGCTTTCGGTGTAAACCTGTGTGAGTTCTATTGAAAAGATGTCAGTTTCGTATACAACTTACCAGTCCAGACAGCAGATAATGGTACGTCCTTTTTCCCAAAGCAATATCTCTCACGTGGCTTACAACGATTTCCTTCGCCATATCCGCCAGGCAGTCGAGTACGACGTATTTGTGCTCCCATCGCGATTGTTCCTCTAAACCCCTTAAGAACACTAAAGCTTCGGTCACATTACTGATTCTTCTCACTGTCGACACTTGAAAGCTTTCGTTGCCAGGTATTAAACCCTGATAAATTTGCTGTAGTCGTAATAAACCTAAAACCAATTAAAATAATTACGTTTAAAAATTGTAACTACTGCAGGAGTCAATTTCAATTGGTTCAATTGGCTTCTATATAGGGCTGCCCACTTAGCCTTTTTTTAAATAGTGCGTCTAATATTGATTTGATTAGAAAATGTTAAGTACATATTTTATTCGGACATTTCTCATTTACAATTTAAAAATATTTTGAGTTCCGTAAGGGCCTCAGTTTCATCTGTACAGGATCGTACTTAGTTTTTTTTTAATGGGAGACCCTATATATTTTTATATTTATGATATCTACATCGAATTTTAAGTCAACGTTGTTAAGACTTTTATCCGCATAAGTCTAGCCCTTTAGGAGAAAAAAACGTGTTTTTGTTAAATTTCCACCGTCATTACTATTTATTTAAAAAATCATATCTATTCAATCCTTGACTTGAGAGTGACCAAATTCGAGATTATCATAAACTAGAATGTGTTTTAATTTTTTGTAGTTTTAACGAAATTTATTGTAGAGGCACTTTATTGATATTTCTTTGACAACCGCAGAAAAATTGGAAAAAATATTTTCTTTTTAGTGGAACAGCCTGTATATTTTATCACGCATGAACTCCTTTTACAGGTTTACCATTTCTTATACCATTTCTTTTTTATATGATTTAACTTACTACTAGATAACACAATTTGAATAATAAGAATAATTAAATATTTAATATAAATAGCGTGTATTTGTTATTTATTTTAATTTCTAGCTTAAAAGAACGGCAAACTTTCTGAGTAACATGATATTAATGGTAATTATCTCAGAAACTATTGCCTTTGAGTATAGGACATGTGTAACAAAAAACATAGTAAACCTGTAAAAGGAGTTCATGCGTGATAAAATATACAGGCTGTTCCACTAAAAAGAAAATATTTTTTCCAATTTTTCTGCGGTTGCATTATATTCTGAAAAAATTTAATTGTGGCAACTGTCAAACGGTAGTCGGCCCTCTTAACAATTCAAAAAGACATTTTCTATCTATTGTTTTTTGAATGTTGTAGTTAAACTTAGAACAGTAATAAACGGTAAAGATTTACTGCAAATCAGTACCTATACAGGGTGACTGGTAATGAAACCGTCATACTTTACAGCGTCTTAGTAAAGATCATTTGCAATACATACAGCCCAATTTCCCTTATCCAAAAGGCGCCAGTTTTCGACCTAGTGTTTTTTTTTGTTTTTTTCACTAATTAAGTCACTCAAACTTAAAATTTACGAAAATAATGGAGCTTTTTCTCAATTTTTCAGTTTGTCTGCCTAGAGAACATCTCAACACACATTATTTATCGGTGACAATTACGTTAAATACTTGGAAAATTAAAACTTCCGCTTTTGATGAAACTGTAGACTCAGCCGCTACCTTTGTGACTATTTATTTAGCGATTGTGTCTACAGTTTCATCAAAAGCGGAAGTTTTAATTTTTTTTTAATTTTCCAACAATTAGCAATAAAGGTTAACTAAAAAAATCTACTTAACATAATATTTCACGAAAATGTTGAAGATGATAATGCGTTAAGACATTAATACTTCGAAAGGATCATCATTTTCTATAGCCACATCTATAATCATTTGTAATCACCCTATTAATCTATAAATCGATCAGATAAACGAATATATGCATACAATATAATAATACAATCATTGTAAAATAAAAGTATTTAATTATTATTATTATTATTATTATTATTAGCAAATCCGTAACTACATTAGAAACTCTTTCTAAGAAGTAAATATCCACCTATTAGTATAATTAAGGATCGAGTAGTATTTTATATATCGCAAATTATGTGTATACGACGACTAACACATATATTGATAAATATTACAGCGGACACTATGATAATGCTATTTGTAGGTGTATTTACAGTGCATGCTATTGCGGAAGATATTACTACCTAATGTCTTTATACTCATGTCTAAAATATTTTACAGCATACAGCCGCTGGCACTTTACAGTTGACCAAATTGTTTGTCTGTTTATATTTCGCTACCTGATTTAGTCCCGAGGAAATTTTATGGCTTTTCGATTCAATACATCTGTCTTTTATAGTACATAGAAAGGGATGCACATATATCTGTAAACAGTACACCTTTTTTGGAAAGGTGATTCATTATGAATTCTGTTAAGAAACATTTTTTGAAATTTAATTTAAATTATCTCTAAATTAATTACACTGTATTCTTTTTTATGTAACATTTTATAAGCTAATCTCTGTAAATTTTCTTTTCTCGTTCTATATGAAATTTTAAAATTCAAAATACATATATAATTTATCTACGAAATTTCCAGCGTTCCGGAGAAAAGTGGCATAAGATTCAGCTAGATGTTTATTTATTTAAAAGTAGAACTGCACTTTTGGAGGTAATAAAGAGTGGATATAGGCACATTACTGATCGTCAAATTAAATTGTAGTTCCTTACTGAAATCCCATGTTTAGCGAGCTCAAATAGTGGTGGTGATTATATGATGAAGCCGATGGCCTTACGGTACCTACCACTCTTTGGAACATTTCCCATTTTCTTATAACATATGAGAGGTAGCTGATTATTCTGTATTTTCCGCTCGTCTCTAATTTATCTATCGAGCTTCAAACCGAATTGAGAGTCGTTGCATATTTTAATCTCTTAACACGTTTGCTTCTCGATCAAACAGGAATTATTAATTGACGAAGGAAGACCAGTTTCGTGGTATGTATTAGCAACCAATTTCTTTGATCTTTAAAAATATATCTTTTCTTCATAGAGACGTACTATCGCGAGCATTTTAAACGACTCACACTTCAAGCGTTATGGCCGTATACAGCTTCTCGAAACATTTGACAAGTAGCACTGGGCGACTGTAATTAGGGGTCGATAACAAGCAGGTAGAAAGATTCGCAATAAATTATATACCCTATGATGGTTGTAATACATTCTTCATGATTATAATATGATTCGTATTTATTGACCAATTTCGCTCTGTTTAATATTATGTCTAGAACATTCATACGCGGTGCAAGTTTAAAATATATTTTTATATATAATATTACTATTGTATTTATAGGAAATCTGATGAAGGAAAAACAATGTTTACAAAACATTAAGAAATGATTAAAATTAAATATCAATTTAAACAAATATTTATTTCTGAATATATATTAATTTTTTAATAGGGCGAAATATATCTAAGGTAATTATCAGTTGATTTAGGAACATTTTATTGGACGAGACAATTGAAAACGTATTACACGGCATTTGACTGGTCTAAATTAAAGATTTTCCAGGTACTTAACGGTTGACAATTACTTTTTCAAAGAAATTATATTGAATTTACTTCAGTAGTGCAAATTGTACTAAAAAATAACTAATATTGGCTTTAAATTCTTATTAAATTAATACAACTGTCGTATTTATACAAACGTTTAAAGTTCTTAAGTATCCGACAAAACAAACACCGACAAATATTATCATTAATCTTCTTTTATATAACCATAACGTGCATCTATAAACAACTATATTTCTTCATCAAATTTTGTATTGTTAATGTTAGTAAATTATAAGTACTATTTCAATTAAAACCGACATTTTAAATAAAATTTCACAAAAGGCTAAGAAATAAAAGATATTTTTGTATTAGAAGTATACCTTGTTTAATTTGAGATTTCTTGTAAAAAGACATTAATCACATAATATTTCTATACGTTATCTATTATCGGCTGTTTCTATTAAAACATTGACCGCATACTAATAAAATAATATTAAATTCTTTCCATAATTACGTGTCCTAATCTGTAAGTTTATAATTTTTGCAATAATTGTTGTTAGATCAATATTTTCCCTGAGAAAAATGATGACATTTTCTCTTGTTCAATTAATTTGAGTACGGTCTATCTTCGCTCAGTACATCATATTCATGTCAAATATATTCATAATTCTTTTCGCTTAAATTTCTTTTAGATACTGTCTACCCTTCGGCCTGCGACTATACGGCTTATTATAGTTGTCCAGTTATATTTACCTAAATATTGCTCCGAGTAAGGAAAGCCTACAATAGATACGTTTTATGGCAGTTTGAGTCGTTTAAAGTGCTCGCGATAGTACATATATACATAAATGAACATGATGAATAATTGCTTTGTTATTATATTCATACACTCCCAGCAAATATAAACGTATCCTCTAGATCATTTTAATGTTTGTATACATATTTCAAATGAACTTAAAGACCGTTTATCAAAAATTTAATTTCTTAAAGTCGATCCATAGAATTCTGTTGCACTTTCAAAATATTCTGATGTTCTTTTCGCAGATGGTGGAACCTGCGTCTTTCGTAGAAATGCATTATCCTTATAACAGTACCTCATTAGATTAGATTAGATTAGATGTGGGTTGGGTAGGCAATGCTGCCTCTCTTAACTGCGACCTGTAAGATCTATTGTGAGTACCTCGTTAACGGTTGCTTGTATTCTATCATAATAATAGGATGTAGGATGTTTATCTGGCATACTTGGCATATACCACTACAGAACGGATTAGTTAACTCTCAAGAAAAGAAACAATCGAACTCAAAGTTGATACTCTGGATAGATTTGAAGAGTTCTAGGATGTAACTTTAGCGAAATACCGACTTTCACATCTGCTGAACGACATGTAGTATACTAAAGGCGAGTTATGGTAGATACAAGAAGTTGCGATGAACGAAGCGGTAGAGCGACACACTTCCGTTAAACTCCATTCACAAATGTATCGTGGTTCTAGGTACAGCTACATCATTTTTATGTCTAAAATGATTAGTGTTATTATAACAAAGAATCTCCCCTATAATACTTCAGATATGCGCTTGTATCAAAAACTACCAATGTATTTTTTTGGTGCGATATTTATTACCAGATAGTACGCTCAGTGAATTTCAAAATATTAGCACATACTGCAATATCTATTACTATGTAAAATCTGACCAATTACTATAATATAAAATGCACGGCACAATATAGCACTAACATCATACCGGAACAATTATTCATTTTCTTCTCGTGACTTTGAATGTGAAAGATAGCAATAACTGCCTTCTATCGCGAATTTGCTGTGATATACTACATACATACGTATGTATGTACAGTCAGGTGCAAAGGTATCCGGACACGTCTAGATAGAGAAATACCCTGCGCTCAATACTTTATTCCAATGAGCCACAGGGCAGCTTAGTACCTGCTGGGTGGGACCGTAGTTTGTCACTCGTAGAATAACATTGTATTATGTAAACGCATATATGTAGACATATTATATAAATTAAAATGTTAGAATTTAGGACGGTTGTTCTATGTCACGGATATTTTCCGAGTTGTCCGTTTTACTAAAAATTAATAAATATATGACTCCTTTATTGAATTGTAATCATTCAACCTACTATTAAGAGGAATAGCATTTTTGCAAATACATACCGAAAAAAAAAAGATTGTTGTCCTCCGATACAAAATAGTAATATATGTATGTTCACATTATATATCTTCACCAGGTGAAAAGCTATCAGATGCCTTTTTTATAAGATGCAGTAATGAAGCGTTCGCAAAATAATACATTATCAAATTTTTTTACCTAGGCTTTAGTGTACCTGATTATTTATGTTCCAAACTCATAAAATATTTTGTCAAGTCATAATACAATAGAGGTCATAATAGAAAAAAATGGTTGAACTGTGTGTAATTCTGTTTAGTGAAAATCACTTTATTTATATTAACAATTTTTTAACATTAAGTTAGTGTTCATTCGTGGCTCAATGTATCAATGATTAATTTGGTTATAAATATTTTTAACAGGCATATCTTTAAATTTTGATATTATTTGTCATTTACCTTCCAAAAAGAAGATGACGATAAAGTTGTAATCGAAGATATGAACTAGAATAAATTTAAGTTGTAATTAATGATAGACAATAAAAGATAAGTAAAACTTAATAAAAAATGTATATTAATTTTTATAGTAAAATACATTAAAAACAACAATAAGAATGTTTATGTATAAAATAAATAATTAATGCTCAACAGAATACTACACTTTAATTCTAGAATAAGATATATAGATTAATAGAGTTGTGTTTATGGATTATCCAATCATAAACTTGACAAATACTCATAACATAATACATACATCTCTGCTGACGTTTTCTTCATATAATATGTATATGTATTTCGGTTTTAGTAATACTAAGAAGTATTTAAATGAAATTTCTAATTAAATAAATTACCTGTTGTTACCTGCGCTTGTATTAAGTGAATCATCTTCAGATGAAAAATGTTTTTAAAACAAGGTACGGTATTACTAAAATTATATTGGTATACGGGCACATTTGGTTTTACACGTAATTCGCCAATACGCGTTTGTATATGTTTAAGATGTACTACTAGATGACTACCCCGGTGCTTCCTTTCTGAGTTTGGTTTTCTGTAGTTTTCCAAATTCCACGGCAAATGCGGAAAGGTAACATCTTAAGTCGGTCTACAGCCGCAGGCGTAATAATAACTCATGGCCAGCCGATGCCCCCTATAATTGGCGCAAGCTGTTGGGGGATGCTAAGGCATGGATTAAATATAAATACATTAGATATTATTAAACAGAATTGAATTATCTCTATATTACTACCTTTATGAAGCACATTTGGTTTTACACGTAATTCGCCAATACGCGTTTGTATATGTTTAAGATGTAATTTTAATTACAGCAACATCCTTATTATGTGGAGCTGGCTAGATTTTAAGAAATTTTGTTTCGAATTTTGTGCTGATATGAGGGTTTTTATATTTTCAGTAAGCGATCGGCGAAAGCTCCAGATCGCTTTTATCATTTTAAACAATATTTATGTACTATTTATACTAATTATAATATAAATGAAATATTTTCATTCTCAATATGGAATTGAGTTAGTTAAAAGGTGATAATCTGTCAAAACACTTTTAGTAAGTTGTTTTCTATTTTGCCTTGCAACTAACCTAAAACTCATACAACTAAATCATATATAGAACCATCAATAAGAACACTAACTATACATGTTAAAAAGTATAAATAAATATAAATACATTAGTTATTATTAAACAGAATTGAATTATCTCTATATTACTACCTTTATGAAGCCTTCAAAATTTATTTTCCAGTATAACTTTTATTACAGTAAGCTGAGTGATTTATTATTAACTAAAGGAGTAATATGTATATTTTAGATATTGACAAATTTTCGTTATAACTAACAAGTCAAATAATAGTCACGATATTCATTTATAAGATATAATGCTTTATGTAATGCTACTATAAGGAATAATAAAATCATCTACTTGACGCTACAGAAGCTTCAATTCCCATATTTTAATTTATGCTATATCCACATACATATATATATGAAATTAAGGAAAGAAATCTTGGTAATAGCGGCTAGTACTGAAAATGATAATTAAATTTAATTAATAATCACTGTCATTCATCACCATACAGCGACGCGTTTCGATTTTATAAATCTCATCAGGCTGTCTTTGTGAGAATGACAGTAATCTGTGAAAACTCATATATATATCCAACATCGTGTATTAAGTATATATGAGAGATTAATTCTACAAATATTGACTTATGTCGAAATTGACTATTGTCTATCTACTTTTATTTCTACAAAGTCAGTAATTGTTTATTACATTGACCTGTAGCTGTAGAATTAGCGACATCACATTAAGCATAAGCCAGAGATAATTGAAAATTATACCATTATATACATATATATATATATATATATACGTATTATACGCATTTGTATATTGCAATGTTATTGTAAGAGCGAAAAACTACGGTTAACCTCAGCAGGTAGTAATGTGCCCTGCGGCTCTTTGGAATAAAATATTGAGCGCAGGGTATTTCTCTATCTAGACGTGTCCGGATATCTTTGCACCTCACTGTACTACATATATGGGTATACGAATCGACTTTTTCATTCAAGGTGAATTCAAAGACTTCATTCTCAACAGAGTACTGGGTCAGATTACTTCAAAGCACACAACTTGATGTTATATTAGGTATATTAAATATTATGGTTTACTCATCTAAACTTTTACATAATAAGAAGTTATATTATAACAAATTAAGAGATATATTAATTTCTTATATTTTTAGAGTTATTAATGACATTAAACATTAAATAAAATGTCGCTTAAATGGTTACTGTTTGTCTGGTGATAGGTATGTATTTTTTTGGCGAAATTTCGCAGGACGTTTTGCAGTAAAGCCTGCCCAATTTCACGAATTTGTTTAGAAATAAATCGAACAGGTTAAATGGTAACTTCTTGGTGATCGATTTTAGTTTCTAAAACGAAAAATTGCATGATCTGCGAACTTAGTTTGCAACAACGCCATTGTTTTGCAGGCAGTGTGCCAAATGACGCAATCCTATTGAAACCATTAAAGTTCCTAGATGTACAAAGTATCGCAATAAGTAAGGAACCTCTGTTACAGAGAGAAGTACATTTTGGATCCAAAATAGCGGTTGTAGCTGGTACTATCCATAACGTCATTGGTTTGCGCATGCTTCGTAATGATGCATCACCTGCATAATATAACATAACTGTACACCCTAGATCGTATACATCTAATTCTTTCACTTTGCGTCGTTTTTGCGATACTACAACAAAAAGGCCTTTACAGTGAAAGAGTGAAGAGTAGAGATAGAAGATAGAGAGAGAGTAGAAATAGAACCGAAAACTTCATATTTATCGCGTTTTCTGGACCTAAAAAGGACGTATATTGCAGTACTTTGTATATCTAGGGACTTTAGAAACCACATCTTATTTATAGACATTCCATCCAAATTCTTGCAAAAAAAGTTTGTTACTACGGCAACGATCTCCGTTACAATGACACCTTCGTCATTTTTTAATAAATACGGTCCGATTATCCCTTTGACCCACATGGTACATCACATCTTAACTTCTTGAAGATGCATCGGAAGTTCTGGCAAGCCATGTGAATTTTCATTTGTTCAGATCCGAGAATTTTGCTTACCTACTAACGAAGTACCGTTGTTTAGAAGTGGGTCGCGTCACTGTTGACCGTTTTATTCTAGAATAAATTATCAGCTTGTAATTGTTCTAAGATCTAGTTAAATCCAGGTAAAGGTTCTACGCTGATTCAATAGCAGGCCATTCAAAAGATTAGTTCTTGCTGAGGCACCTTTTACATATACATATGTATGAAGGAGAATGCGAATTGAATCAGAAAGTAACGAAACGAAAGCAAATCGTGTTCCAATTTAAAAATCGTTTATTAATAAGGACAGAAATATATTTTTCTAATAAATTCTATAATCAGTCTTAATTCTGAAACTTTTCTTTAATCTGTCTTTCAACTTAAGGAAATGCGTTAATGGAGATGTGAATACTAATGTTCGTAAATGCAGTTCTCTTTAGATTTTCATCTGTTAGGAATTCTATGTGTACGTATATTTGCATTTCTAGTCTTATGGGTGGCGTATAAATAACACATTATACTACGGAATTTTTTCCGTATAAAGAACTGACTTTGAAATCTTCGATTATTAACCTACTGACCTGTTTCACAACTGCATAATAAGGGGGCGCAGAAATAAAACAAAGGTATCGTAAAAACTACTTCGAAATATGTATATTCATAGTACGTTAAGCTCTTGGCGAATTCATATTCCTTCGTATGAGTATGTCTGCCGTATGCAAATTTACTATTATCTTGTATAGCATGCAAACACATAGTTTATATAAAACCTTAATAATAATAAAGCCGTCTTATGTGAATAAGCACGCACGTATATTTCATTTATATGCTAATTCCTAATTATTTCCACTTTGAATTTGCTACACCTCTACATTAGATTATTTGATTTTATTTTGTTTCTGGTTTATAACTACCAACAATAAGAGAAATATTTCGATTAATCGTGATCATTGATTTGCTGTATAGATTTATATTGTCTGTTGACATTGTCGTAATGGTACAAACTCAAACACGAAAATTCATAAACTATTCTTTAGTTGAAATATTTCAAAAGGCACATTCATAATCTTAATTATGAATGAATTTTATCCATAGTTATTACGCATTAGTAACTACATTCATTTTGCTAATTGTATATAATTATACTATGATTTGTTGCTGAACAAGTATGCCGTACTTATTGCAATAAATAAGTAAATATACCACTGTTAGTTATCACTACATTAAACATTTATAAGTAAAGACGCCGGTTTTTGGTACCATACATAGCCGTCAAGTTAGGTTTACCTTCAAAATCTTTCCTCATCAGAGTAGGCTTTTTTTGTCAGTTTAGTTGTCATAGGTTGCTGCAAATGCGATGCTTTTCAAAACTTCAAATTCTAACAGTTGTCAAACTTAAATTCAAATAATTGACGTTTATATTTTTTTAATTATTTTATTATAATGTTAGAATTAGAACATAAAACATTTATAATTCAATGTTACGACTACTATAGAACTGGACAAAAATTAGAAAATGGAGAATGGGTTTATTCCATTAATCGGTGCATAGAAGAATTCCGACAACAATTTCCTAATTTGCCAGTTACTTACGCACAACTGCTAAAACACATTCAAGCTTGCGTTATTAAATTTGGCGAAATAGGTGCAGTAACACGTAAACCTGGCGGTGGAGCACCTAAAAAACGAACAGCAAATGTAATCAAAGATGTTCAACAGCGAATGGAACACTCACACAAAAAATCTGTCGCAACACTATCGCAACAAGTTGGTTTGTCAGTGGGAACATGTCATACGATTTTAAAAAAGGATTTAAAATTGTTTCCTTATAAAATTCAAGCAGTTTCAGAACTTAAAGAGATAGATTTTGGTACGAGAACACAGTACTGTCAATGGTTTTTGAATAACTTAAATAATAACGATGTTCTTGAGAAATGTTATTTTTCTGATGAGGCGTGGTTCCATCTCTCTGGCTATTTAAACAAGCAAAACATGAGAATTTGGTGTGCAGATAATACGCATGAATTCACTGAAACTTCGTTGCATCCGCAAAAAATAGGTGTCTGGCTAGCAGTTTCAAGAAGACGAATTATTGGGCCTACATTTTTTAACCAAACCGTAACTGCTGAAAGATATCGAAACGAATTATTACAACCGTTTATCAACGAACTTCATTATGATGAACTTACGGTAGGATATTTCCAGCAAGACAATGCACCAGCGCACAAATCTCGAGAAACAATGGCTTTTTTACAGCAATTTTTCGATACAAGAATTTTTAATTTTCCTGCAAGATCTCCAGACTTGACAATATTAGATTATTTTATTTTTCCATATTTAAAGAATACGATTTTCAAGATCAGACATCAAACAATCGAAGAGCTTCGTAATGCTATTGTTAATTCTTGTGCTGACATCACCGAAGAAATCTTAATAAATGACTTCGAAAGCATGAAGCGTAGAGTTCAACTTTGTCTATAAAACAACGGTCAACATTTCCAACATCTGCTTTAGTATTATTTTCTCTCAATTTTGGCTTTTGCAATAAATATTTTTTCGAAAACTTAATTACTCTATAATTATTACAGATACACATTTATATGACATAACCAAACTGTGAAAATGATGCATTTCTGACAGATTTACATGCATTCTGGCCAACCATTTAAAAAAAGCATGGCCGACTATAATGAGGAAAGATTTTGAAAGCGCGGTACATATACAGGGTATCTCAGCGAGATCGTTCATTAGAAGTTTATAGAGTTCTGGCCAAACTGTAAATTTGAGAATTCAGAAACGTATATAATCGATAGTGTTCTCTTCAATTAAAATATTTTTAGATTTCTAGCGCTTCCGGTTATACCGGAAGTCGCCATCTGCTTTGTTATTTTTGATGTATATTTTTACGTATTTGTATTCACCTATTTTTAGGCTTTATAAATACATTTAGACTTTTCAATTTGATTCGGGCGTTTTGCAGTTATTCAATTTTTTCTAAAAAAAATTGCTACAGCGGACATTTATTTAAAATATCGGAGAACACTTGATTTTTCGGATATCAATTTAAATTCATAATATGCTTAAACAATATATTGGAGGATATTCTAGTGCCCAGAACGGCTGCTTACATTGTGTGGTTACTTTACTGTGGCACGTTAACTTTTCGAAATTTTGAAGAACCACAACTTAATTGTTTCAAATGGCACCTCCCCCCCACCCTATTTTATTACTTAGTCGTATTTGGCACCTCATTTTACATCTTTGACATCACACATGGTTTTAAGGTTTCTTCGAAAAAATGCATTCACAACTCATCGATACTTATTCAGGGTGCCATGGAAAAATAAACATTCTCAAATTTTTTATTTATTTGTCAAAGTCTAACGTCAAAGTCACACTTCGTCGTTTGATCCCTGTTAATAATTAAGTAGCAAATTATCAGACCAGATTTAGTTTCAATGTCTTTTGCCTTATGATGAATGACAGTTTCGTTTACGTCGTTTATGACGGCGTGTTAACGTCAATACATTACCTGAATTTATTACGGGCAGCTTGAGAAGAAGCTGCTGGTATCAACTAGATGGAGCCGTGGTTTACCAGACACCGCGGTTAACACGAGACAGGAATTAAAAGCACAGAGCAGCATTCCACAGGCTGTTCCCTCAAGAACTACGAAGAGCAACATTTGAGGGTGTCTCTTGTCTCTTCACGCTTAACACTATGCTTGAATGCGAACGGCCAACATTTTGAACGATTATTATAATTTTTTTCTAGTTTTTACATCTTTTTTTATGGAATTAAGAGTACCTTGATTTGTGTAAACATTGTTTCGTTATTGTTATAAATTTTAATTTTCTATAGCAATAATTAATGTTGGCAATATATGTATATAGGAAAATATATAGGACATGCGGGACATAAAAGATGTAAAATTGAAGGCCGAAGGCGAGTAAGTAATAAAATATGGGGAGGGAGGGGAGGAGGTGCTATTCGAAAAAATTAATTTATAGCTCTTCAAAATTTCGAAAAGTTAACGTGCCACAGTATAGTAACCACACAATGTAAGCAGTCGTTCTCGACGCTAGAATATACTCCAACATGTTATTTAAGCATATTATGATTTCTAAATATATACAGGGTGTTCCATTAAAATAACAACGTAGATGGCGACTTCCGGTATAACCGCTAGAAGTATTTTAAATGAAAAGAACACAATCGTTTATATACGATTCTGAATTTTCAAATTTATATTTTAGCTACAACCATAACCATAAACTTCTAATGAACGGTCTCGCTGAGACACCCTGCATTAGTTGCTTCCCGGCCACGGCAAATACAACACGTTCGATTGTATAAAGTATACTAACAGGATGTCAGAATTATCGAAAAAGAGAGATTTATTTTCTGATAAAGCACGTAAATTGATACTTAGCTTTCCAGATTTAATATACACAGCCAACGCAATAAAATCCAGAGTCTGTAATGTACCTAATATTAATATGCAAAAGCAGAGAAACAAAATGTGAAATTTATGTCAACAGTAAAAACATCGACGCCATAAAAACTGCAGTGGATTTGTGTTCCAACTATGTATAACTTTTATTCTGTGTAATTTACCGTTTAACTAAGCAATTCCGTTCATTTTGGATAAAATACGGTAAAACAGGGATACCTAGCCTAACAACAGTACAATCTGTTTTTCCGTCCGTCCGTGAACATCTTGAATGTAGAATTAAATCTAAATTGAAATCTAAGAAACTGTGACTATTTGTGGACAAAACAACAGATTTTAAAAAAATCGGTTGTTAATATTATGGTATGTACAATGGAAGCACATCAACCGTCACCTTCAATTTTACTACCTTGTAGAAGAGTGGAAGAATGTACTGCCGAAAAAATATCAGAGGTAGTATTAAATACCTTGGAACATTTTCAAAATTTGCAGAGATTAGCTGCTGCTGTTCGTTAGTGATAGTGCCGCTACCATGCTTTCCGTGGGCCGGCTTCTTAAAAAAGATTGTGCAAACTTATTACATGTGACGTGTAAAATCTATGCTCTACATTTGGTAGCAGAAATTATTCGCAGATGATATCCAAATGTCGATACACTAACTGCATTTTTTCTCTGATACACACTCGATTTTCGGAAAGTACTGTGGAAACATATCTTATGTTGCAAATATTTAACCAATCTCATCCCGTTTGTGACTTAACGAAACACGTTTAAAACGCCAAGTGTTTCATCACGTTTTATAAATTTATAAGTTCTCTATTTATGTATATACATATCGCTGCGCTTCGGTTTTTAATAGTGATAATTTATCAGATTATTACGATAAATTATCACTATATAGTACCGAAGTATTATACTGATATGATAATGTATGCGGCAGCTTGCGAAACTGAACTCCACTAGACGACGTATTACCAAAAAACCGGCATCTTTATTTATAAGGAATATTAATACAATATTTATAAAAAAATTAAAATCAGACTTTTTGTCATTCGACTTACAAAATATGCTTTCGTGTATTTCATAAGCCTGAATCGATGTACATTTCGCCTGTCATCCTCTTACTGTTTGTTACTTCTAAATACTTATAATTTGTGGAATCGTCTGTCAATAGCACTTGTTTCTGTTGAGTTAAATCTTAATTGTGAATATAGCACATGATCCTAAAATGCTTGCTTCATGATATATGTAAGATTCGAAATTAACATTTTAGTTTTGGATGTTGCATATTCAAGTCAATGTACCTATTGATCATAGTGGTCTAGTAACATGACTTGTACTCTCCCCCGATTCCAATATTTCTATTTACGAAATCACCTCTGAACACTTGTCTATGTAGTTCCAATCAAAAACGAACTGTACCATAATATTATTTTTCTGTTGCAACAAATTGACTTCACAGAAATAAATTTGAAAACTCTGGTAATGAGTTAGAGAACGTAAACCAAAACAAAATCATAATAATCTGTAATTTAAGTAAACAGATTTACGCCCTCCAAATATAAAAAAACAGTGCTTCATCACATTATATAACATCGTGCCGTCGACCTTCGCACCAGACATTAATAAATGTACCTTAGAATCTAACTTGCTGAAGCGGAACAGTTCTCAATTGTGTATTTAACATAAATATAACATTAACAACAATGTCAAGTGAATATCAATGAATATAAAACGTTTTAATGTTGCTAAATCTAATTAGTATTCTATAGTGCAGTTAAAATTGTTCTTTAATCAAGATTCTTTATTTGACCCTATTTCTTAGCGTGAATGTTCTTGTAAAATTATTTATTTTTTTTATAATTATCTACACGTAATTTAAGATTCATGCACGATATTTAAAATATCTGCGCTGAATATTTTACATTAAATACTGAGTCATTGCTATGTTATGTCAAGGGTTCTGCAAAGAATCTATATAAAACTTGCTATCTAAGCTATTTAAACATGTTATTTTATCACTCAATTTAAAATTTTGTTAGCTTAAATTAAAATTAAGAAAACATTATAGCTTGATATAAATGCAGATCTTCTTAAATACATGACTAATTAATAATTACATTCATATTAACATGTGAAGAATCATTGGTACAAATAACCAGGTCACGATTAAATACTTTCCTAGATAAAAGTTAACATATTTAAAAAAACAACCGATGTAGCATTCTTCATAAAAGTAGTTTAAAAAATAGTTAATATTATAACGACTGTTGTTCACGGAATATTAAACAAGTTGTTTACATAATTTATTTAAACGTCAGTTAAGTTTGTGTATTATATACTTAAAACACAGTATCAACATTCACCTTTTAAAACAGTATCTTCTGTTACATAACAGTATTTCTCGAATTATTTATTATGTTTGAGGTTTTTGTTTTATTTTAGAATTGCCAGTTATATTTACAACTATTTCGAAGTTTCCAAAATTGTTTAGCACTGTTTTTGTTCAGTGTTCCTATGATAAGCGTTTATGGAAAAATTGTCCTTCATTTTTAAATTCATTCGACAAATGAATCTCATATACATTATATCATTTTGTGCCGTTTTGTGTCGCAAAACGAAAATTTTATACTTCCATATTAACCGAGTTATGGCAACTTCAAAATTAGGACCCGGCATGTTTTCCATCTCCTCAACATTTCAAAATTTCGTAGACGCTATCATTTTGTGCCGTATTGTGAAATGTGAAAATTTTGTACCTCAATAACATTTTAACTTAGTAAGATTTTACTATTTGTAAAGATTTACGTCTAATTTTACGTTTATTTTCCCATTTCATATCGGTATTTCCTATACCAAATAAATAAATTTCGAGATATTTCAGACTTTTAACGATTTTGTGAAAGTGTAAATAATTCTTGAATACCGTACCCAATATTAATGGGAGGCCACCACTGGGAGTCGTAATATATTCCGCAAAGGGTGGTGTATAAAAGAAAACCATTTTATTGAATATAAGCATGCACAAAATTTAGAAATATTAAGGTGGGGACATGCCAGGGCCAGATTTAAAATCGTTGTAACTATACCTTAAATACTTGACTAAAGAAAGATGTGATTTTTTTAGGAATACCTTTAGCATTAATGATTAATCTTATCCTTAGTTGTTTATTACATAAAACTATTATTTATATACTAAAAATTGATAGGAAAAGTTTATATGTATGTGCATACGTACCATCATTCGAATCGTAGAGGTAAATAATTTTATGCCATCCGTAGTATCGAACCGTGTCGATGATCGCCTGATGATATTCAGGCCGCATTGAAATGGCATAATCTAAGAATCCAGATGATGGAGCAAGCACTTTCTCCGGAAACCATGGCGTTACGAATGGCATCTGAAATGTATTGCTGTACGAGTGTAGCGTATCAAACGAGTCGGGCGATACAGCGCCTAACATGGAAAATACTCCACGTTGAAATTGATTACAAACTGAAAAAAAATAAGAAAGATAAAAGTAATTAAAGTTTTGCAAAAACAAACATAATAAGAGCAGCTATTATTCAACATTTTAAGCATATTTGTACGAATATTTCGCTACTGTTGAATAAAATACTCATGTATTTCAGTGAATTGAACACTCTTTTAACATATTAAATTAATTATTTGATTTTTGTATGCATTATTTTCTTTTACACTAAAGTCCTATTATGGTATGTAGTGCCTAGTATCTAATTAATTCGGCATTTTGATTTTAACTTAGTTTTTTATGTTAATTTATAATGTTAGTTCCAAATTCAGTCAAAGCTTCACTGAATATGCTCCATCTTTTACCCATCTTTACCCTCAAATATTTATCGAAGGAATAGAATTTTAGAAACTGACTATATTATGTAGGAAGAAGTTTGTCTGTCTGCAAAGATGCACAAGATTCAAAAGTTTTCAGTTCCATTATATAATTTAGTTATCCCAGTAGTAAGACATAAAAAGCTTACGTTCGCAAATCGAGGCGGGGAATCCTACACTGGTGTGCAAATACCTCAAATATTAGAATTAGGGGGAAAGTATTACCGAATGACAAAATTATCGAATTATGGAATCCTACTTTAATTTTTCCAGTGAATGCAGTTGCAATCAGGACTTATGTGGATGACATTTTGAATTTCCGCATGAGAATGGATTAGTGGAAATTTTATGTGACAACCAAGTTACCCTTACAGCATTACAGGCCACGAATTTTGTTTCCGAGGTGGTGCTGGGGTGCCACAGAAGTCTCGAATGACTGGTGAAACAGCAGAGTGTTACATTGAGATGGGTGCTAAGTCTTTCAAGGAATATTAACCCCGAGAATCTTAACCGGCCATTGCATACTGAACAAACACATGCATCACACGGTCTAAGTAAATTTTCCCCAATCTAGAAACTGCAGAAGTGCAGAAGAAACTCCTATGTACCTCGTACCTGCCCAGCATCAGTGAGGGTGGGATGATGCACTTCGGAATTGATTGACTAAACCATTCTATTTTAAGAATATTAACTCTCGACTAACATACTGACTTTTATTGTTTCGATGCAACCAGCTTGGAAGGCTAAATTCGCATGGAAGCACAATAGGTCGAGTTGCCTTTAGGATTCTTCTCGTTGACAGAGGAATGAAGAAACTTAACAAAACTAATTGGGTGTTGAAGCTTCTCTTTTCTCAAGCTTTTGTACTTGTTCTGTTTTCTCGACGTCTATTTTACGTTCAATATAACTTACGAAGAACATTGGATGGTATTCAACCGAATAATTTATTTATTTAGGAATAGGAGGCCAAGGATGCACGGTACCTAGAGAAGTAAACCACATTAGTTAAGTATTGTATTGAACCACATTGTTTAAATAATTTATAACAACATGATAAAACTTTTTTTTAGTTATGTTGGACACAAACTTGACGTAAATCACGTAAACGATCTTTCAAAAACATGCCTCTCAACACTTTGTAAACACTCTTGTCAAAACGACACTATGACGTCATTAAACTTGCGCGTTTTTTCGTTACTTTAATAATTACCCAAATTTAATTTAATATTACGGAGTAAATAACACGAAATAGCATTTTCAATTTGTTTTGATTAAGTAAGCACGCCTAAGTCAACAAGAAGCTGTCCTTATTTAAAAAAAAATAGCATGAGTGTAAAACTCAATTCCTAAATAGGCCACAGAAAAGATAGTATTCGTAGCAGTTTGCTTTCTTCTTTCCTCAAGTAACTCAGATGTTATTAACACTTTGGCCTCTAAATATTTTCCACAAATAAGATATTGCGCGAAAGCAAAATAAAAACCACAAAATATGATCCTTATAGTCCAAAGTCAACAGAATATTTACACAGTACTCTAAACATTATTCATCAAATTTAATGTTGATTACGAAGATGATATGATTCATAATCAAGGGACAACTTTTGACGATTAGAAAATAATCTCATTCTAAGCAATGCATCTTTACTGCAACAAAAAAAAATTGGAATGCCAAATTTGTAATTTAAATACTAATAATTGCTAACTATTAATCAGTAGGAAATCTCTTGGTTTTAATTACTTATAGTTATTGAAATTCCGAAATCTGTGTTTTTACATATCATCTGATTCCACACTTATCATAATTAAATAGAATTAATATTTATACACGAAGGCATATTAGGGTAAGCAGATAAGCAGATAATAAGAACTGACGGGCAACAGGTTTGAAGTTTCAGGTTTTACTTATATGTATAGTCGACAAATTTTCAAACTCAGAAAGTTTTTGGGCCCAAATTTATAAATATATATATAAATTGGTAAATTTTGTCGTTCAAATTTCATTGACCTATTTCACTATTAATAGCAAATTTGCATTACCTAGATTTTTTCTCGTAAATTGTTTATTGTTCACAAATTTACATATTTGTTAACATCCCTCATCCCTATATTTTCTTTTACTTTTTCTAATTAGATGCTTTCTTAATTTCTGTATTTTCGTGTAATGTTTTGGCGTATGTGGTTGATATTTATATCTTTTTAAGAAACAATGCAAGACGACATAATATGTATAGAATAGAATAGTTGGTATGTATTTACGAGGTGGAAATGGAGATATTTTGGAGCATAGCATAAGTATTCTTCCTAACTGAATCTGTCTACTTTTCAACCTATGTAATACACTGAAGCGCTTCTTAAAAGCCGTGGTATATCCTTCACGTATGGCTCAATCTTACTCCATCTATTTATCTGTAGTGCTAGTTCAATCAATCGCAAAAAATATGGCAGTAATAATAGTAGCTCTGTTATTCTACCTGTAACAGCAGATATAATTTTCAGTGAAATAAAATAAAGTTATCAATTATTACACTTACTTGTTAATAATTTATAGTCTTTGGCATTTAGAAGATTTATATGCGCTTTATGTCAATAATTGTATATTTGTTAATTTTGTTTTTGGAGGTAAATAATGACATGAAATTTTTATAGCAGTGTAAACGCGTATTTTAAAACCTCTGTTACAACAGATTGTATTCAAACTTGCAATTTGAGAACAGGAAAGCACAACAGAATTAAGTTTACCTTGTTCAAAATTTAGGTAGGAAATCCTTTGTGTTTGTTGAAGCCTCCGCGTTTATATAGATGTACTGAACGATAATATTGGTAATCTCTACCGAGTATTTTTCTGTTGTGGAAGAATTATGCTGTGCAGGAAATTGTGTCAAGACGAAGAAATTTGTCATATTTAAGGGATATTACTTTATTTATAATGATTTATTGGAAGTTGTATTAAAAGTTATATTTTTTTAAATGACTAAGTGTAAATTCTTAGAGTACTAGTGATGGCTTGCTGAGCTAATCCATTTGTTGAGAAAAGTGTCGCAGTATTATACTATGTATCTATCTCACGATATTTTGAATAGTATTCTAAAAAATAAAGAAAACCAATAGCTAACCTATTTTATTCATAAAGATGGCACATTCCATTCAAAAGTATGTTTTACATAATGAACGATAGGTGTATCTAGTCGCATCTATCCTCATGTGAGGAAAATTCATTTTACCGAGATATACCAATTATTCTTCTAAAAGTACTACTTTGTAACGACAAATGTACATACGTATATTACGTAATTCTTTTAGCGCCCATTTCTCATACCGGTTGATTACAAATTTTGATAGATTTTGTAAGTAGAAAATTTTAGGGTAAGTCGAAGAATTTAGAATATATGTCTCAACTATTTGAAACATGTAAAGTGAGCTTTTTTTCCCATAAAAAGCTAGTAGTAGTTTACTTGTAATCTTCAATTAAAACTGATAGAAGCAAATACGTCTGTTGTAGGAAGTTTTTAAAATTGTGCAGTGATAATCTAGCAAGTGTTGGTGACAAGATGATTGCCGGAGATGCAACGTGGATACATCATTCCATGGTATAAGAAAGAATCAGATCTCCCGCCCTCAAGGAGATTACTAAAGAAAATAAGATTTTTTATTTTTTCATTTTCAAATGATAGATACTCGTTTTTTAAAAATAGTAACACCTATTCTTTATTACAGTGCCATATTGGCATAATTTTTAGCTTTCAAGTAATATAAAATATGCTGTGGTTTAGTGGTAGACAAGTAGTACAAAATATAAAATGTTTTAAAAGTAGTCAAATTCCAAAGCAACAGAATAATTACATTTCAAATGAAAAAGCGCCAATGCGTGTAAGTGTGAAAAATATGTTTCTTAATTGTTTTCAAAGCTAACATTGATGGTTGTTACATTTCGACAATTGTTGCGAAGCTGTTTCACTTTAATGGATAAATTTAACAGATACCGCCATCTTTGACAGAAATGTCAAAAGTTGACCTGCACTAGATGGCAAATTTTTAGAAGAAACAGAATATGAACAGAAATAATACATATTTTATTTAAAAATTCAAAATTAAGGTCACTTCCGGTTTGACTGGAAGTGCTATAGAGAAAACTGAGTGCACCTGAAGAAGCCCACCAATCACCAATGGCGGGCTGATACATGATCTCGTTGACACCCTGTATATCTGGCCTGTTTTATTTATTTATTTTATTTTTGTTATTTGTGTTTCATTTGTCTGTTTCTTCTTTCACTGTAATGTCATGTCATTTCTCTTTCATTTGTTTTTATCTTTATCAATAGTTTATTCTCGAAAATCGTTCTTTAATACATTAAAAAAAAACACTGACCAGTCAGGCCTTAATGGGACACGGTACTTTTAAGAGCATATGCCGCGAGATTTGGCAATGATATCACAGATGTACATATGTGCTTACTGCGGAGCAACGGATACTGCGGATAACGCAACGGATAACTTAATTCAAGTCATTCTCATTCTCATATATAAGCAAATACTTATTTTCTTCGAGCAAGAAATTTAATTTCTTGGAATTTCAAGAAATTATATACTGAATTTTAGAAATCATTTTCTTGTTTAAAGAAAATAATACTTAATGCAAGAAATGTTAAATACTATATTCAAGTAATTAACTCTCTTATAATTAGGTTACAGTAAGAAAAAGTAGTATTTAAATTAAAGCACTATTTGATTTGGATTAAATATATCATTATATTCAATGTATATATTAATCTTGATTAATAATTCTAATTTCTTGAAATAAATATGCAAGAATGTAGGTAAAAGAAGTACAGAAATAAGCTGGTTTACGATTCTCGTGTTCTCTGTCGTGTAGAAAATTCCTGGTTCTGACTTCACTTCTGAAAATCATAAGATTAATCACCTGCAATAAAATCACAATCCTTTATATGATAGAGAAACCACCGAAAAGGTGCATTCAACGACGATTGTGAAAGCCTGAATACTATTTTAATCAGAGGAATTAACATTTCCGGGTATTGAATGTCCCTAATATTGTACTCTGTTATAAGAAAAGGTATAAGGTTATAATCACAATACAAAAGCACATGTGCACATATTACGTCTATTGCATAGTTGCATATAATGGCAGAAGCGCCACCTATAGCATTTTTTGGTTATTTCCATCAAGTAGACGATGTTCTTGTCTGTACAAATTATTTCTTGGATCAAATCTGATTTTAAGATTTTCATTTACTGTTCCCAAGATATTCAATTAACTTATAGATAGTAAAATTTCTCTTAACAAATAAAAAATTACTTAGGTTAAGTGGATTTCCTCAAGAGAAAATAATTTCTTAAATATAGAAATCCTTTTTCTGTGTGTATAAATAAATGAGTATAATAATTGCTGAGTAAGGTAATAAGAAAAAGTAAAGGACGATGAAATGGGCATGCCGGTAGTATCTGATGTAATATCACTTGATGGTTCCGGATACTATAGAGGGCATTGGGGGGTTTTAGTGGGTGAGAGTCCCACACGCCATGTTGTGATTGACCAAAGCACTTGGAGTGCATAAAGCATTTCCCCTGGCAAAAAAAACGACATTTATGGTTTTGTACATTGTATAAATAACCAAAAGCCTTCTTGGCAATGAAGTGATATTTTTTATTACCATTATACAGCGTGACCCATAATCTCCGGGTCATACCGCAATATCAGATAATAATGATAAATGCCCTAGATTAATAAGCTTTCTAATCGTGATTTCAGGGATATCGTACGTTTATTCGCAAGAAAATTATAGTAGTCGTACTGCACTTAGAGGTAATGATGAATTCTACTCAATCATTCCAGATCCAAAACTGTTTAAAAGAATATTGAATCAGTTAACTGAAACAGGTTCGTTTCACAATAACAATCCTGGTGGACGACCCAAAACTGTAATAGTCGAAGAAGATGAAGATATCTTGATTAAAATTGCGGAAAGTCGTAAATATTAAGAGCTAGGTGTTTGGTGTTGGTAAACCATTTGCCTTAAGAATTATTCATCTAGAATTGCTTAATACTACAATTTTACGGTAGTTCAAAATTTATTACCGGGAGATTGATAAGAATTTCGTCACAATCTAGGTACTAAATAAGAACGATGCAGAACTAATATTCCTGAAAAGCATACTACTTAGTAAACAGGCAACTTTTACAAGATGCTCAATTTGTAATTTGTAAGAGAAGAGAGGTATTATCGAAAATTTCCTGAGCAGATTTTTCACTTCATAGATGTTTAAGACAATATGTTTTTAACCTGTCACATTTTACTTAGACAACTTAGGCGCGAAATTATTATTTTTATGTCTATTATCTCTAATTGCTGTATGGTCCATTAGTTATGGGACATCTAAATGTACAGCGGTAGTTTTCTTATTATAATGACTTTCCATTGTTTGTCCATTGTTGTTTACTAGAACACTTTTCGCAGACGTTGTTGCATTGACTTTTTTTAGTTCATTATGTAAAGCTACTAAGATGTATGCAAATCTCCAAAGAAAGCAAGTAGACTCTATATGCGGATGTATACTTATGGAAACAGGGCTAGATTCAAACAGGAAACAGTTACATAAGATGTATACCTATCCTTGTATAAGTACATCTTATAATTTTTTTCTATAGCTTGTTTATATTGTTAATTAAAGGATAATGCTATTCGCTTTGCTATTTGTTTTCAGTGACGTACTTACAATTATATTCACACAACACATGTCTAATTGATATATGTATCTGTCTGAAACGACTCATTAAACTGTTCCTAGCGCTGATACAAATTAACATTCTAAGAAGATTCTGATTTGCTTGAAAGCTGCTAATGAAATGAAACTCTTAATTAATAACGGTTAAAATGAAATTTATCTTAGTACTGCGTAACAATGAATAACAATAATTATAAGGTTCACTTGAATTATTTCAAATCTTCTCCAACATTAGTTATAAGGTTGAACTGGCATTTTCCTAGTGACGTTATTATTGTTTTTGCTTAATATTTAGCCTTTATTTTATGTACTGATGATTTTTATTATATATGTACGTTATGTATGTTAATTTAATAACTTTTGTTGTAGTTTCTTAGTTGTTTACGAATAAAACGTTTACGAAACTGGTATGCAAAGTGTATTATAAACATGATAAACAAAGGTGAAGGCAATACTTACTTAATCTAGATAGCTTAAACGCATCTGCGGTATTAATAACATCTACATAAGCTTGCAATTCGAACTTTCTCGCTGTTACGTTTTGATTATGATTGAGCATTGCAAATTTGAACGCAGTTTGTACTTCATCCGTTCCTTGTTCGAATATGGCACCTGCAATAAAAACCAAATTTGCATTAAAACTTTCATACGTTACATATTATTTACTGATGCATTAATAATTGTCAACATATTGGAAATGAAACCTGTAATCTTAGTGTGCTGATGTAGATAAGGATCGGTATGTAAATCATCGTGACCCGTCAAAATGGCCCGAGACAAAATAGCCCCGACAAAATAGCCCCGACGAAATAACCCAGGACAAAAGAGCCCAGGATAAAAGAGTACCGACAAAAGAGCCCAGGGCAAAATCTGAAATTGTGATGGGTGCGTTATTTGTTATTATTTTCATGATTACATCTTTATACTCGCGATAATATGAAACCGCATTTGTATTTAATTACCTTTTTTTTATGTGTGGTGAGTGCTTAGTTGCAGTGACTCCGTAAGCTGTATTACTTGTCTGGCTATCACTGCAACTCTTGCGATGTAGTTTAGTGTGTGTAAGTTGTGTTTTAAAAATAATATTTGTTGTTCGGAATCCGTTAATAGTATTGTAGGTTTATTTATTAATAGAGCCATATAACGCGAAAATATTTATTAGAAAACGCATTTTGCAAATTGCCAACAAACATATACCATACGGTAACTGTGACAGAAATAAAAGTAAAATTGCAGAAACTAAAATTCGGATTCCGAACAACAAATGTTATTTTTAATGTGTAATTAAATACGAATGCAGTTTCATATTGTGGCGAGTATAAAGATGTAATCATGAAAAAAATTCAAAAAAGCGCACATATCATCATCAATTTCAGATTTTTCCCCTATTTTATATTGGGCTCTTTCGTCGGACCTCTTTTATCCTGGGCTGTTTTGTCCTGGGGTATTTTGTCGGGGCTATTTTGTGGGGGCTATTTTGTCTCGGGCCATTTTGACGGGGCACCAAATGTCACCTTTCTCTGAGGAGATTTTGGAACTAGGCCTTTTCCTTTGCTTTTCAGTGTAGTGCAATTTACACTACAATTTTTACAGTGCTGCAACGAAGCCAAAAATACAAAGGAACGAATCGAGTGTAGATGACTTTATAACATAACCTCAACCAACAACTCATCATAATCTGACTTGACAAAAACCGAATAGCACCATAGCACTTTCTGAATTCAGGCATTGTAGTTACTAACTAATCCTTTATAAAAGAGATCTTTATCAGATCTATATAACATTGTATATAATGTATGAACATTGTTGCTACAGAGCCGCAATATTATTCTCTTTCTACTTGCTACGACTTGCAGCGTTAAACAAATTTAGTTAAGATAAACTTCTTTGGCAGTCTCTTTGCATATATTCATAAAAAGAACTGTCAATTCCCATTATTATAAATTATATCTACGTTGAAAGGATGAAAATGCCTCAATTTGGACTAAACGTCAAAGATATTTTTCACTAATTTATTTACAAATCGTACTTTATTCGTAATAATACTTATTCGAAATTGCAATAATAATGGCATCTGTAATTTAACTTAAAGATAATATGTAAAAACAATTTTTTACTTTATATTTAATACATAACCACTTTTTGCCTTTCCTTTGCATGCGTTTCATACTTAACGTTTTTTTATCAATATATACTGCACAAATTCCAATAAATAACATTCGTAGTATAAAGTAAACGGCATTAATAAAAGTACCTTTATTAATCACTTTGACATATGCTTGACATTTAAAATAATGTAATTTACACCAGCTATTACTCTGGTGCAGATAAACAATCCTGGTGCAGCGCTGGTTTTGTTTACACCAGTTTACACCGTGCAAAGGAACGAAAATCTGGTGGAAAGTGTAGTTCAGTGCTGCACCGTGCTACACTTTTTTAGCAAAGGAAAAGGGCTACTATAACTACTATATATGTAAATATACCGGGTGTTTCTGGGTGGTGGCTCGCCCGTATGATTTCTAAAATATAGAGAAACGAAATTTGGGAAATATGTACGGCGCTTTAATTTACATTTCTTGACATAGTCGATACATTCTTATTACTTCCGCTTTTACCGGAAATAACTTTGATTTTCGATTTCTAAATGGGACTACCTGAATTGTTTTTGATATTTTGATTCGGGATAACATTTTGAGTACAGGTGCAGTAAAATATATTTTTTGATATAAATTTTTTTTTCCATTTTTTTTTGCGTTTTTACAAAAAATACTTAATAAACGTTCGTTCAGCATATTAATGTAGGGTATCAAAATGAAGGTACTTCAATGCTCTTTCGTGATGATTTAGTGAGCCACCCTGTTCCCATTTGGAGAAATTATATTAAAATATGTAAACTAAATTTTGGACCTACAAAGGTGCTTAAAAAACTGAGCATACAGTAAAAATGAAAAACTTTGTTCGTATCATGTTTATACAGTAACACCTGAGCATATTAAGAACTTCAAAGCACTCTCGATGAAAAAAAAAAAAAAAAAAAAAATTAATATCAAAAAATAACTTTTGCTGCAATTGTACTCGAAATGTTATCCCGAATCAAAATATCGAAAAATATTCAGGTAGTCCCATTTAAAAATCGAAAATCAAAGTCATTTCCGGTAAAAGCGGAAGTGATGAGAATGTATCGACTATGTCAAGAAATGTAAATTAAAGCCTCGTACATAATTCCCAAATTTCGTTTCTCTATCTCAAATATTTTAGAAATTATAGGGGCGAGTCACCCAGGCTCCAAATTTGTCGCAAAATCACCCTCTAATTGAATCATCAATATGTCACAAAGTCAACCCAAATAATAAAAATTATCGTTTTGGCACAATTTATTTATAGAAAACGTAAGAAAACAACGTAAATTAAGTTTTAAATACAAAGTATTGCGATGTATTCCATACCTAAGCAAAATCTAAATTATGAAGCACAGGACAGATTTTTATTACTTCTACGTATCTTCCTTTTCTTGCGTTTCTCTGAGGGTTACTTTTTCTTGCTAATTTCACTTAGAGCTTTTTCTAATGATTCAAATTTATAGTTTCTATAGGAGCACCTCACCGGTGGCCCCTTGTAATACTACCGTAGCATTTCTAAAGTATGCACCGTATAATTACATTAAAAAATGTCACCCCAATTAGTCCCAAAAGATGTCCCAACCTCACCTCGATATTTGTTGACATTTCATTTCGTAGAGCATACGTAGTTTATTTTTAAGAAGAACAGAGAGGTGATGGCACTTACTGCGTCTTAATGGATCATATTATAACTCTATCATATGCAAAAATAGATAAAACAATCCGTTCAAGTTACACAAGACAAAGTATTGCAACTTTCTGATAAAGTAAAACTTGTTAATCTACTTTAAAAAATATGTGTTGTAAAAAAACCCGCAGAACGACCGCGAGACATAATACGCGACACTGCTTCAACCGTTTACCGATGCTTGTACAAGATGTTGCTACAATAACATAATAAACAGAGATGTAAGAATGACTTTTTCAAAGAGGTGTGGTGCTGTCACAAAGTCGCCTGAATGTTACAAAGTCACCTCGTTTTACGGTACATATTTTTACAATGAGCAGTTAAATAAATTTAGTGTGATAATAGCAGATAGTTTATGTACCATCTTTGGCAAATTAAATGCGATATTTTTATCGGGGAATGTTGATTTTGTAAATAAAGGCTTTGCTTTAAAGTGATTAGATTACTCTAAAGAAGTTCATCAAAGCAGTACTCTCTTTTAGAGAAATTAAATTTGCTTCAAAGTATAGCCTTTATTTAGTAAATGGAAATTCCTCACTGAAAAATTCGCATTTAATTTGCCAAAGATGGTACATACATATTTTTCTTTAATATGTATTTCATATTTCAATATATTATACTCAAATAAATGCCTAATACTCTAATTTTAAAGATAAGTTGTTTTCATTTGAATATTTGATAAAGTTGATGCTAAAATATGATCTAACTTCTTGAATGTTAAATAGTAGGTGTAGTAGGAATTTATGTAAGCGTAGATAAGTTGTAGTTGTTGTGGTTCGACCATTTGTGAGTAGCTTTTGTATTACAGATATACGTAAATCTGGACGGATTAATAAATTATATTATAATGAAGAGCAACAGATAAGAACATATTCCTCATATACAGGGTTATTCACAGAACTGATTCCTTTTAGTACTTTTCGATGTTCCTGTTCCTCATGTTTGTACCTATTATATCGTCCATGTGTTACATTAAACGTATAGATATGATTATTTTTGCCGTTAAATTTTCAGAGGCGGCATAAAACACTTTTAATGATCCAATCGCGTGTAAAGTCTTATATGTTACAAAAAATTGGAATTATTAACTTTATATTTATGAACAAGAAGTTACATTGAAACTAAAGTTGAAGTTTCAGTGTAATTACACATATCCATTAGCTAGAAAATAATTGCCAAATTAAACGTTACTTTTCAAGCTGTTTTTTATAGGTTTAGTATCAACTTAACGTTACGATATTTTTGGAGGCTTTGTAATTTCGCTACATATGAAAGCGAAATGGCCGATTTAGCTGATGTAAATTTAAATATCGTTGTTTTCGATATTTAGTTAATATAACTATACATACAAATTTTAGTTGCATCAATAAAATATGAGTATAATTAGGTGTGAAATAAAGTTCGTTTATAATTACTGCACATATAGAGGTACAATATGGGTAACCAAGTATAGTCGAATTTTTAGATCTTGTCCGTTACGTCATGAGTAATGTCAGTATGAATCGACTCATATGTTATATTGACATTTCTATCTAATGTACGTTAAATGTCGGTGATGAATATTTTACGTATGTCTGTGTTTAATTATGCTGTTAATGACGTAACGGACAAGATCAAAAAATTCGACTGTATATCTACACCAACTAAATCCGACATTAAAATAGTGTAAGTAAAAGCAAATTAATGTAATGTTGTATAAAACTGTTTCTTTGTTATAACAGAATAAAATATTGGAAAATATAAAATGCCTGTGGAGTCCGAACACTGTAAGAAGTACGCATATGTTATCATGTGCATAAACCGATATTGGTTCAGGCGAGTCTATTAATTAATTACAGATAGAGTAGGTACTCAGTGGCGTGCAAGCGTGTCACTCACGATCAAACCACAGATGCATTGAATAGTGCTATGCGCCGCCACTGACATCAGTTCTTTCGCATATCTGCTAGGAACGTATGTTATTTGTTTTTTACTACATATAAAAAGGATCCTTGCTGAGACGGATTTCTTGTAAGATTTGTCCATCCATAAGGGTGTATTCCTCAGTAACATGAGTATTATTTTAATATTCAAATAAATATGTTTTTATAATATACATTAAAAACTGTCTCTAATAAAAGTCTGGAAGACTAACAATAACTAAAAGGAGAACTGATCATTATACGGTATAAGTGTAAGGTTTAATAAAGTCCTATATTTTACCGCTAGCAGGTAAATACACATATCGAGATTTAAAACTGTAATTACGCAGGTTATATACACGTTCAATCTGTATTGGATCCCCTGTGGCCTGTTTCTTAGCCGAAAATGTCCGGGGAATGCAATACGCTAAGTGAAAAGTATTATTGATATGAATCCATCAGCAGGGAGGAGACATTACTTTAAAAACAGAGTGCACTTCTTAAGGTGTTTAGACTCTACTTTCATAGTTTTTTTTAATGTGTGGTGGGTGCTTAGTTGCAGCGACTCCGTAAGCTGTTTCGCTTGTCTGGCTATCACTGCAACTCTCGCGGTGTAAAGTTGTGTTCAATTGGCTTTGTGACAGCATCATACCACCTTTTATGATGCCGCGCTGTTAATCACTTTGCTCCCAACAGCGAATGGCAAGTCGATCCGGGATTAAAACTCTCTGAAGAAATGTCACCGTCCCTCCAGAGAATTGAACCCCGGCGCCTATCGTCCTCCCACAACGATAGTCAGCCGCCTAACCACTACGGCTATCGACCCGTGGTAGTTAATATAACTATTACTTAATCTTCAGCGTTTTCTCTATACTGACTGCCGAATTAGATAGTGTAATCCCATACATAGTTGTGTGTATTTAACGACATAATTTGGAAAGATGATATCAATTAAATAATATAGTTGATATAACTAACTTGTTCATAATAAATTGCTTCATTGAGTATTACAGAAATTACTAAAAGTACACATTTCAATGAAGTTTAAAGTTTATCTTAGTTTGTTATCGCAATTTAATGTGTTATAGTTTTCAAAGAAAAAATATACACTGTTTCTGACAATTAACTTCTTCGGAATGATGTGCCACCTACAATCCATTTTTTTAACGAAACCGTACTTTTAAAGTTTAGCCAACAATTCTTTAGCACATGCACTTACTTTTGTTATTCGATAGATTTCGCTCTCACTTGCTGCTATATTTTTTGTGTATATGTATCGTAGGAATGATATAAAAAGTTTATGCTAATTTGAGATAAATCAACTTTAAATATTTTTCAAATTATCTGTTGATTGCGATTACTTCCTCATACTTGTTTCACGTAAAATATTTTGATATATAAATAAGTTGGCGAAAGCTTTGAAATTTTAGTAAAATGTATTCTGAATTGAACATCCTATTCTTTTGCAAATTTTTCACACACGTATCAGTTATGTAAATCTATGAAAAGTTACTGTATATTAGGAATACGTTGCGAGAAAGTTTGGTTAAATTCTTTTAACTCAGAGTATAAATTATAAAACAAGTAAATATAACCTTAACTTTAGTAAAAGAAATTATGTTTAAATTTCAAGTACAAGTATTCAATTATTGGAACTACCACAATGAATATTATATATTTTTTGTCCCTTGGTAATGGCTGTAAACAGCTGAAAAAATTAATGTTTAACATACTGGAATGTGTATGAGTTGAAAAATTTTATGGTTGATGAATTATAGATGCAGCAATTCAACGACGATGCTGATAGAAGCGCAAAGAAATATATCTTTATATATTTTTGTTGAAAACTTTTGAAAATAATATTTCTTTGACTAGATCACTCATGGCGTTACAACTAAATTCTTAGTAATTTGTGGTTAAGTAACGTATCTAACAATCAAAACGCATTGATTTGTGCAAACGATCAATACAAAAATAACCAATGAAGTATAGCTATATTAAATTCCGCTAGTAGGAAAGTTCTAAAAGTTGAATAGTAGTTAAAAAGGCAACTACATATAGAACGAAGATGAAAAACGCATGAAGATTCCTTATAGCGATTGATGCTGCTATAGTATTGAAGTAAGAAATTTGCGAATTGTATTTTAGTGAATATGTCAAGAAATTATATTTTATATAAGAGGCAAGGAGCTCCCCCATAAATTGTTTAATTTTGCAAAATAAGATAGCAATATAGAACATGCATAGATTTGGCGGACGCTGGTCGAAAACCACCTCGTCTAGTGCCCACTGACTATCTACCTTAACTGAATATCTAAAAATGTTGTTGAAGTGATCATGTCAGTCAAGCTACAGCATAAACGACTATTGAGAGTACTGTATGCCATTTGAAACCGAATTATTTATTTTTCTGGCCCTCTTTCGAAATAAAACTATATCAGATCGGTCCGTTAAGAGCGAATTAGGTGATAGTGTAGATGGAGTTCTTTGGTTCTGTGTTTACTCTAGTTTGTTTTTGTGGACGCAGGGTACTATATGGCGTGCATTTCAACAGCAACGATCAACGAGAATAGCTCTAGGACTTTTAGTAATTAAATGCTTGGAATACAATATTAAGCACACTTTTTTCCCCGTGAGATGTTGGGTCAATGACTGGTTATAAAGAATAGAGGTTGCATGTGCAATAGATTACAGAGCACACACAGCAACTTCGACGGAAATGACGTGGCAGCCAAATTTGTTGAAAAATTTGTTGAAAATAGAATTTTTTAGAACCTATTTCAAAAAATTAGACAGGAAATTCAAAATCAAGAAGCACGTGAAAGTCTTGTCCTACACGGTCCGATGAATAGAAATAAAAACTATTAAAACAGAGGAAGGTTTTCAACGTAAAAATTTAGAAAAACTTGAAACTTTGTATATATTCACTTTTTAAGTGAAAGAACAGAGTGTCGGTTTGGGCTTAAGCATATCTATGTATCGGCGTAATAATTCATGCTTTATGAGATAAATATGTTAGTTTTCTTACATTGTAGTTTAAAACCTCATAGTGTACCCTCACTGTGATGCGCTACAAAAATATTCTGAACAAAACAATGTCGCAAAGCGACGGAGACGGTCGCAAACGCGATTTATCGGGACTGCGATAAGAGAAAGAGATGGAGAAATCCACGCGTTACAATAGAGGATTCGCCCATTCAGGCCCGCAGGTAAGGTATGAATTTACTGCGAGCAATAATAAAAAATGCGTCCTTTACAGTAAATATTTTATTAAGTACCTATACCTTATATCATACCAATAGAACACATGTAGTAAATAAGGTAGGCAAATGATATACTTAATTATATTAAAAAACATATAAAATACAAAATTAAAGATATTAAGGTAAATTAAAATTAATTACAATTGTACAATTTTGCTAATAACTAACTTATTAAAGAAATATTTCGTATTTATGGTGATGTTTTATTTATTCTATTGCTGTGACAAAAACAATGTCAATCTCTATCTAAGAGCAAATGTATATAATTGGACAATATGATTTTTATGAGACTCACCTGCGCCTAAAATAATATCATGCCCGTGCTTTTCCTTTAAGAACAAATTAATCATTAATATACTTGCCGCTTGTTTGTCTCAAAAACGCATGCAAACGTAGAGAAGTGATTGATTTTTTTGACGACTCTTTGAATGACCTTGTATAATGTAAAATATGAAATTATTTCTCATATTAAACAATTTTATAACTTAGGCAAGTTATATTCATATTTGAATTTTTTAATAACAGAGTTAAATTCTCCTTATTTAAACTCCTTGAAACTATATTTCTGTTTACATTAAATCGATTTCCAGTAGGTCACAAAAACAACTGTAAACTTTTTTTTTGCAAATACGTCCGCCGTAACATTATTCGTTTAAACCTATGCACAAAGCAGTTGGATTTTGGACGGGATGTGGCGAAGATGCTTTCGATATTCATTTAATATAATATAACTTACAAAAGTGATAAAAATGAAATTTTTTTAATTAACTTAAAACTGTGTGAAAATTAGTGCAGTGTTACATCATACCAAAGAGTGGTCTAAGGTAGGTCAAATTATTATTTCCACAAAACATTTCTAAAAATATTTCCTTTGTTTAATTGCTTGAAAACAGTGTTATATCAAAAAATTTTTAATTCGTTTTCACATTAAATAAACACTACAACATGTGGCATTTAGCCGATCCGTAATTCTAATTTTGAACTTAATCCGTGCAAATTATTTATATTGAGATATGAGGTATGTCCCTCAAGCGTATTACATATTTAGTAATAAATGTGTCTTCACTTTTATGGAATTTTCAAAAATAAAATAAGACTGGTTATTGCATTAAAAAAAATTAATAATAGAGTTGTATTCTGGTAATTTAAACTTGTTGAAACTGTATTTTTGATGTTTACATTAAATCGAGTTCCAGTATATCACAAAAACGATTTCAAACTTTTTTTGGTGATGCATCACCCCTTGAGAGCTACATATACATATGTAAGTTCGATAAAGCAGAATATAAATTATCTGCTACAAAATAATTTAGAATTTCCATAGGCGTTGTATTTATTTCTTCGAACAGCTCTGCATCGTTAATGGCTTTGTAGTTTTCGTCCGTTAAATATAGGTATGTCTAAATCGAAACAGCTTTTTTAAACTATTTCTTGATCAATATTTCTAATATCTAGTAAAAAATTAAAAACAATAGCGTGCTCTTTCATATGGTTAAATGCGTTCAAACGTAGAGAAGTGATTGATTTTCTTTTGAAAATGACAGCTATTACCAACTAAACGCTATTTATCATAATTTCTAATTAATTTAATTAAAAAATGGCTTTTATGGAGTTTTTAAAAGTAAAATAAAACGACTTATTCCATAAGAAAAATCCCACCGTGATTATGCTCTTTGAATGACCTTGTATAATGTAAAATATTAAATTATTTCTCATATTAAAAAATTTTACAACTTAGGGAAGTTATATTCGCATTTGAATTTTTTAATAATAGAGTTAAATTCTCCTCATTTAAACTCCTCGAAACTGTATTTCTTATTATATTAAATCGAGTTCCAGTATGTCACAAAAACGACTGTAAACTTTTTTTTGCTAATACGTAGCCCCTAACATTATTAGTTTAAACCTATGCAGAAAGCAGTTGGATTTTAGACGGGATGTGGCGAAGATGCTTTCGATATCCATTTAATTTAATATAAATTGTAAAAGTGATAAAAATGAAAATTTTTTAATTAACTTAAAACTGTGTGAAAATTAGTGCATCATACCAAAGAGTGATCTACGGTAGGTCAAATTATTATTTCTATAAAACATTTCTAAAAATATTTTCTTTGTTTAATTGCTTGAAAACAGTGTCATGTCCAACATTTTTAATTCGTTTTTATATTAAATAAACGCTACAACATCTGGCTAAATGGATCCGTAATTCTAATTTTGAATTTAATCCGTGCACATTATTTATATTGAGGTACGAGGTATGCCCTTCAAGCGTATTACATATTAAGTAATAAATATGTCTTCACTTTTATGGAATTTTCAAAAATAAAATAAGACTGGTTATTCCATAAAAAGAAAATTAATAATTGAGTTGTATTCTGGTAATTTAAACATGTTGAAACTGTATTTTTGATGTTTACATTAAATCGAGCTCCAGTATATTACAAAAACGATTTCAAACCTTTTTTTGGTCATGCGTCACCCCTTGAGAGGCACATATACATATGTAAGCTCGATAAAGCAGAATATAAATTATCTGCCACAAAATAATTTAGAATTTCCATAGTGGTTGTGTTGTATTTATTTCTTAGAACAGCTCTGCACCGTTAATGATTTTGTAGTTTTCGTCCGTTAAATATATGTTTAAATCGAAACAGCTTTTTTAAACTATTTCTTGATCAATATTTCTAATATCTAGTAAAAAATTAAAAACAATAGCGTGCTCTTTCATATGGAGAAATAGCTGTTCGATAGAATTTTTTGTGCTATCAAGAATGGCAAAAAAAAATATTTAAAATGATCTTTAGGGTTTACCACTGGTTCATCTGTCGACTCATATACAAAAAGACGTTTTTTTCTTCTAATCCTGTTTGTAGAAACTGGTTGTAAATTGTGTCTTCATCAATTTCATTGCTAATAGTTTTTGCCTTTTCCATTAAAATATCAAAATTGTCATCTGTTCTCTGAGTGGAAACAAATTGTATCAAATTTTGGAAAGCGTTAAGACACTTCTTTTATTGTTGTAGACGTGTTCTGAATGAGTTTACTGACAACGTCGATCTTTTCCAAAAGACAATGCCATATTGTTAAGGAACAAACGAATTTAAAAGATTTAACTTTTGTAGTCAACGAATCAGCAGTGTGTCTTATATTAGTATCCCTGGACTGATCTGTAGACTGATCTGTAGACGTTTTTACGTTTGTTAAGTGTTCTCTCATTACCGGATCAAACTGACCATCATGCTTTCAGAAAATTACCGTTATTGTATTCATTTAACTTGATAGAATAGTCCCGAAACGCTAAACATTGTCTCGCCAACTACTGAACAATTGTCTTTCAATAATCAAATGCCATCGTTTTTTTCTAAATTAAATAATTTTTGCTGTTCGGAGTCAATTGTCAAATTTAATTTTAAACGGCGGCACAAATCAAACCAATTTGAATAAGATTTTAAATGAGAAGTAGATGTTTCATGACGTTTAAAATTAATTGAACAGTGGATCCAATCACTGTATCCATTTTTAGCAGTAAGAGATAGGTATATCACAAGAGCAAAACAATTTATAACAAAAGCAAAAAATTGCATTGGCTTTGTCGGAGTAAACTAACCACTCACTCTCTTAATACTTTTTGAAGATTTGTTAAAATTCTAAAGTAATAAGTATTTGAAACTTCAAGCAAAAAAATTTAACGTAACGCGCATCTGCTCGCGCGTGCGTAACGTAACGTATTTATTGTAATTATTTTTTTCTATGCATAAATGCGCCCCTAAATGAAAGTGCCTGCATGAAAACCACGCACTACACGCTTATCAGCTACGGGGCTGCGCCAATTGACAAAAAGATGCCTGTGTTTGCAGGAACCACCAGCACCGTCAGAGTCTTCACAATTATTATTGCATTTCCGCCTATGATTTAAAGTGTGAGACAATAATTTGACCTAGATAATGGCTGGAAAAACAGATAAAATCGCGAAAAAATCGAAACGTTAGAAAACTAAAGAAAACTTGCGTATTCGACAACACTTACATACTGAAATAGATCTATGTGGTAATATCACGGTTTTATAATATACCATTACCGACTAATAGGTTACCATTAGTAACTGAAAATAATAATGGGAAGATTAATGTTAGTTTAACTATAATTAAATACAAACAGTCCCTGCAGGAAATAAATACTCAAAATTACATTACTCTCAATATAAGCACAAGTGTTATAGGAACTAAACAGGAAATTAAAACTAGTAACATTTTTGAATGTATGGATGGTTTGTTAGTGTGCGCTAACTATATTCTAAGCAAAATAAAACAGTATTCTCTTCTACCAACATTTTGTTGTAATTCTGCAACTTTGTCAGGACAATAAAACAATCAAAAGTACAATTTCAAAAATATAAATATGTCAATTGTAAAATAAATAAAAGAAAAATTTTTGAGTCATAAGTAATCTTTGATACTCTTTATTTCACGTTTCTGTTCCTCCGAGGAAGTTGTGAATATAGTAATTGCGCGGTAAAATATAATTATAAGATTAGAATGAAATTGTTACTGGAACTATTATACTTCACTGTAGGTATCACACGATCTTCTTTCTTGTATTACACGTACAGTATACGAAATAATTAAAAAATGGTGATAAAAGCGTTGTATCGTGTAAAATGATCTTGCATGTAATACAATTATTATTAACTATTATTAGAGGTTCATTGTAGATACCATCAAGATAACAAATTAAAAAAAATAAAATTAGCCCTACATTCTTACTACTAAAATTGAGAGAATTGTTATTTTAATTATTACACAAATACCCGAAACAAAATGTTGATATGTATATAAAGATGTACATATTTCTTCTTACGATTACTTGTTGAATATTTTTAAAATATCCTGTATGATACCTACTTGAAAGAAAGAGAAGATAAAAACAGTTAACGAAGTTGAACATCATTATCTAATTTTGGATACAAGGGATAAGATTAAAGTAGGACGGTAAGGGTTAAATGTGCATGAAAGCGGTTTAAAAATATAATCTACTGAAGGAAAACGGGAAATATTAGAAAAAAGGGGAAAAATATCAAATATGTTCAAACTGTAAAAGTTGATACACCTCAAACAAAGAAAATCAAAGTAAAATTAAAATTATATTCATGAACTGCATAACTAAACTACTTATTGCTATGGACTATAAATGCCAATTTTTTCAAAATGTTTCATCTCCATATTACTTTGACACGCATTCAAATTAGGTCTAATTACATATTAGGTGTTTATTGTTGTTTATATTGCGAAAACGATATTTTTATACGTGAAATGGTTTTTATCCAAGCTCGTATCTGAATACACTGTTTGACACAATTTTTTTCCTCCTACACTTCATATACGTAGGTGTCGTTTATGTCGTTTTTCATGCTGATTGTGTAACTAATTTAAAACTTTCTTCATCACATCAGGATTTTGAGATATTTTGTAAATAGCTTTTTCAAAAATTACATTAAATTTTACAGAATTTCAAAGTAACTCTTATATAAGAAAGATATAACAAGATATATTGTAGTGCCGAATATTGACTCGACATGCTTGAACATGTTCTTGCCTATTTCCTACGTCACAGCATTTAAACCACGCCTATTTGCACTCTGAAGCCAATGAAATTAGGAATTTGTAAATTTCCGTCTGTGTTGGAGCTACGCACGGCTCGTTAGATTCAATTTAAGTCTGTTTGTAATAGCTGAACGTCTTTTTATTTCATAATGTCCCGTGCGTGTATAAATGTTCCCAAGAGCTTCTGTTATGTATGTAGAGCATTCATTACTCAGCGTAATAAAGGGAATATTGCGTCTTTAATAAAAAATGTACATTTTTACTATTTTAGTTTGAAAATTAAATATCAAGACCAAGAAGGGGCTCCTGACATTTGCTGCGCACGGTGTGCTGTTACTACGGGGGGGGGTGGTCAAACGGTAAGAACAGCGCTATGCCATTTGCAAGATCTATGATTTGGCGTGAACAAACGGCCCATGTGTCTGATTGCCATGTGTCTGATTGCTACTTTTAGTGCAGTTTCGGGTTCTCCAACAAAAATAAGAACAAGGTTAGTCACGCTAGTGTTTTTTTGTGTTACTCTATTACTAAATTTCATGACGACATTTCTGTTATCGAAGAACGTTATCAGGGCAAGTGCAACCGTGAAATATTGGCCGATTGTTGTTGGAGTTTGATATCAGAACACTATAAAAGAAACGTAAAAAGAAAAACATTTTAATATAGAACGTTTGTACCAAAACCTGCGGTGTCGTTTTATTGTTAATATCACGACTGTAAGAGAAAGTAAATCTGTACATAGTTACCAAAGAAAAAATAAAAAATTAAAATTTGTTGCCTTTAAAGTTTCTGCTAGTTTGCACTTAAGTTTTTCATGTTGACTGAACAAGTTAATTTAAAATGTTGTTTATTTAGGCAAATAACGGTAAAAACGTTCACAAAATCAGATGTATTATCGCAGTAGAACAAAACATGTCAAATTGTGTCTAACATAAAATGAAATTGCATTGTGCTGTTTTTGATTTTGTTTTTTTCGTAAACAAGTATTCGTGACAATACTTGCTGTAGTTGGTAACCTCAATTTTGTTTGAATAGTATTGTGGATTACCTGTTCGAAAAACGTGCCTGTTTACAATCATATTAACTTTACTTGGTTGTGTCTAACAATATCTTTGAAAATCGGATCATATTAGTTTTTTGTGTAAATTTACATATCCAAACTAAAGATAATATGTATATGTATATTGGCTGCAACATTTTACAAAAAAGTGCAATTTCTAGTTCGTGGCTTTAAGTAGTTTATTTATACAATTGATAAATATAATTTTAATTAGTTTGATGTTTTTGTTTAAAATAAGTGAAATTTTACACAACACTAGTTTTAATTTTTTTTCACAAGCTTTAGAAATGGTTAGGTACCTTACAGAATCATATCACGTCTGATTTTTATGCCGCAAACGAAAATATGCTCCTAGCGCGAACTGTGGTATATATTATCGTAGCCCTTCAACTCTCAAAGCCAATTACGTCTTTAGTAGTACATTAAGGATAAAATGTTCTTTAAAACTGTATTAAGTTATACAATCCAAGTACTGTGTGATATTTTAATAACTACAATATACCAGATTATAAATCTGTATTTTTTTTCTTATTTCGTCGCATTTCACTAAGATAATCGGATTTTCCTAGAGATTGTATTCATTTATTTAATTGTTGAACGATTAATATAAAAAAATGCTCATATAACACATATTTCTTAACATTACTAGCAAAATTTAACAGAAAATACTGGAAAGTTGTGCTTCCTCTTTAAATGTGCTACAATATTAAAATTCGTTATTATTAAATGAAATATATAAATCAAAAGTCGTAAATGCTGTAATAATTATAGACAAATTTTTATAAAGCTTTTGTTAACTATAGATTAATATTACAAACTTCATATGTTAACGTAACTTTATATGTATTTGTAAAATATTTACCGCGCAAATGCAATAACCCAAGAGACCGATTGTTGATGACACATCGCTTTTTCAAATTTTCGAGAAGTTCTTCAACCTCACTCTTAGGCCTTCGCTTATTTGTTGTTTCCATCCACCAAAGCTTTTGTTTTTCGAAATAATGAATGCTTGAGGATAAGCTGTTTACTAAATTGTGAAGAACAAGACTACAATGGTTTACTGTGTGCTTAAAAGTTACACGAACAATAAGAAATTTTGTATATAATATTGAGTCTAATAAATATCAAGTTTGCGAGAATCTCATTTTAATAAATTTCGTTATACGACTTACGTGTATTATTACGAAATTGCAATTTCTGAATGTTAGACTAGTCATTGTCAAGATGCTAATAATATACACACATATATCATCGTACATAATAATAAATAAAAATAATTTTGGACACGAATATTCAGAAAACGAATTAATAAAATATACTGCCTCTAAAAATACTAGGAGTAGAAATTGAAACTGAGTCAAGGTTTTGAATATTGCAATATTTTCTTTAGTGCAGTTTTTTAGTACAGTGTTTAGTACAGTAGTTAGTGTAGCAAATATTGGAATATTCAATCTCAAATAGTCTGCAATTGAGCACTACTAATATGAGTGTCAGTACCAGTTTCGCGTCACAGATATTAGGAGTATGTGAGCAATTTGTATGATGTTTGCGTGGCCAGGTATTTTTGAATTCTTAAAGCGCAAAATCAAGAACTGATTTACTACATACTGTTAAGCTTAAACACTAACGGCATTATTTCGTCGCCACAATACTAAGTAGTCAACACAAAGTCGACGCGTGTCGACAGCTAAGTGTCGTGCCGTATTAATAATCGTTACAAGGCAAATGATGAGCTGTGTGAAATCGGCCCTTGTCACACTTTATTAACTTGTTCTTGTTGGTAAATTTCTAAATTTATAAAAGTTCGTAAGAATTTACAGCTATTAACAAATGTAGGTAATTAATCTTATATTTGTTAATCTATTTTGTGATCTATTTCAACAAAATGTTTTGCAATACCAAACTTTTCAATCGTATTGTAGGTACTTAATTAAGATGAGCCTGAATGATTATTACATCTAGTTGAAGCTGCTCTCTTCGTTTATCACATTTTGACTATTATGCATATATTGAGATTGTATTGGTAAAATATTGAGCTCTTTAGCCAGCGTCAGCTGCAAGCGTTTTTAAAAACAGTATTAGTAGAATATGGTAATTTTTGTGATATTCTTGGAGAAGATATAATATAAATTTAAGGACTATGCACTCTACAGAAACTTTTTGAATAAAAAGAGATAACAACAAGAACAAAAATGACGGTGTATCAAGCAGTATACTTACAAGTCAACCTATGGAGCAGAAAATTGGATACTTGATGAAAGACAAACAAAACGACTACAATCCAGTGACATTAGACAGATGCTGACAACAAAATCATTAAGAACTGAAGTAGAAGAAAAGAAACTCAAATGGTGGGGACACTTGATCAGAATGAATGAAACTAGAATCGGAGAGGACGACCCAGAAAAACGTGAAACAACAGGACGGATGCACTTCTGAAAAAAAGAGGAAAAACATGGAACGAGGCGAAGACCCTAGTCAGAAACAGGAAAGAGTGGCGTGAATTTGTTGAATCTGTGGAACTAAATTAAGAGAACTTTACACCTCGACACATTCAGGTATAAGAGGTCTTTGATTATGTATGTATGTATGAAGGATTATGTTGGACGTGGTTTAGTTTAAACTTTAAATAGTAGTGTTAAATACCGCTTAAGGATGAAACCATCGTTTCTATTAAATTGACAAGAGCTGACATACTAGTTTTGACATAAATCAGTGACACTTTATTTTCATATCCCATACAAATTGAAGCAGTACAAGAAATGTTTAATGTCTTCAAGGCGATAACACCAGATACAATACTTCGTATGTATACTTCGCGAAGGAGAGTGCAGTATACAACATCCAATTAATAGGTAAATACAAGATGTGTTTTAAATTCTGTTATGGTTTAGACCTACATTCTAATAGTTACCCCTTAGTGGCTTTCCGAGATTGTTAAAACTTGAATATCTTTTGAGATCATTTTTATAAATTATCTAACCTTCGGTTTCGATATTACAGGTATACGTGACATATATCATCCAAATTGAAACTTCACGAGAAGCGTTAAGGAATGAAATTTTATTTCGTCGTGTTCCACGAAGATAACATTTTTGTAAAAATATTTTTAATGAAAATATAGGACAATATTCAGAAAATATATAAAAACGCTTTGTTTTTTAGTTAGTTAGAAATTCAATTTTCAATAATAAACAAGCTTTTCGTGCCCTAGTATGGTCTGTTTTAAATTTAACACATTTCACTAGATGGCGCAGAAACACGCCAACAAAATTTTATTAGAAGTGCTATATTCATTTTCGAGAAGTACAATCTTGACATGTTTCAGTTCTTTGTTAATATTGTTAGGTTGGGAAATTAACAAATTATCTTTGGGACTGGCAGACGATGCGAGTTGGTAGGAAGGCATTGAGCCGTATGTGTGGGTTTCCTATAGGCAGCGCGATTTAACTAGCCATTTGGTAGGCAAGTAAGTCATACATCAAGATGGGCAGAGTGTTTCAATGTCGGTAATGAATTTGAAGTCGGGATGTTTGCCTACTAATCAAAACCTCAACATCATTACGCATATATGGGAATCAGAAAAACGCAGATAAATGTGACTTATTTTATTTTGTCTAAACCGTACCGATTTTTGCTGCAAAGTTTAATATTCAGTATCTATAATAACTATAGTATACTAAATGATTTCCAGTACCAATTTTCATTTAGGGTAGCTTATAATTTCAGTATTAATTTGAGATCACTGTGGAGCAGTAAGGATTTTCGAATGTCAAATTTTGATAACTGTGATAGTTAAGTCATTTTATTGAAAAGTTTCTCTTTAATTAGATTATTTATTATCGTGTTAGAAACACAACAAAGTTTTTATTGGTGAAAGTTATTTTAGAACTGGAAGATTGGTAAATGGACAGTACAATTAATCAATGCATACAGGATTTTCCACAACAGAATCCTAATCTTGCAATCACGTATGTATGTACAACTAGTTAGCCAAATTCATGGTGGTATGTAATTGCTCTTAATACAAAAAAACTGAATAAATTTTTGTTTCTTTTTAAATAAAATTTTATACAAATTGGTATAAAATAATATGGTAATAATAAATAATAATAATTTAATTGTAACTCCTGCTGTATGATTATGTTACTTATTTTATTGCTCCAATCAAAGTCGGTGCTTGTAAGCTATTTTCATTCATGGCTGTGCGATACATTCAAATGTATCGAATAATATTAAAGAATGTACTTGTATTTGTTTATCAAAATTCACATTATTGTTATGCCGCCTCAATTCAGATTTAATTAGAAATGACCGGCTGGTTTTACTAATATAATGCTCGTATGTGCTGTTGTATATTATAAAATTTGATCTAATACTCCAATTTGGTGGTTTTTAATTTAATATTTTTTCAAATGGAGCTTGCTGTATATATTGTCATCGTATACATTATTACATTGTCCTGCAAACATTTGTAGGTGTTTCTATATCAATCTCTCAATTAACATTTTCTCGTTGAAAGTTTAAATTAATTGTTGGTTTAAACAAAGAGGTACATACGAAAATATCTTTAAATATTAATATTTTGTATAGTGAAACATAAAAATTAACCAACATAATACAGTATTCAATATAAAAAGAGGAAATAAAAACATCGGAAATACTTGGGCTACTACTTATGTCTAAACGTTTTAAAATTCTTGTATGAAGTACATGAGTAGTAGCTCACCTGATCTGTTGAAGATACAAATCTTCCCATGCTTCTATGACGTGTTGAATTGATTGTTCTTTCATGTGAATCGGATCTGAATAAACTACAGATTTGAGGTAGCTCCATAAGCTCCGTACATAAAAATCTATTAAAATAGAATCACGGGCTTTAGGTGGCCAATACTAGCCTGCATTACATTCAATTTGCTAATCATAAAATACATATTGTAATAACTAACCAACCTGCGTCATAGGTTAAGTGTGCAGGTGCTGCATCTATTTGGTAGCAGCAGTATTTTCTATGTAGAAGTGGTCCCTATAGCCTTTACTGTGAAGCATATCTCTATAAATTATTTTTATGGACGTTTGCTCATTATTCGTACTTTTGTAAACATAAATTTATATACTGACATAATTTTTTTAAAAAAGGTTGGTTTTTATTTGGCTTTTACCAAAAATGTTTTACAAAATTAAATGTGAAATACTTAATCAGAAGGATATAATTCCTGTAAAACATTCAATACATATATGTAGGTATGCTTTGTATTTTACTAATAGTGCGTTAAATAATATCTTTTGAAATTACTATTTCCTGAGAAACTATATATTACTACAAAAATGGGTTACGAATAGCTTGGATTGCTGCTATAGACTTTGTGACTATTTTATTTATAATCCAATATCTTCTGACACCTCTAAACTATTGCTTTTTTTGTTATACTCATTCGAGCTGAGTTTGCTGAACATTGGACATGCTCGGCAATCTTCTTACACTTTCTGTAAAATACGAAATAAGTTCAAAATATCTTCCTTCGTGTAATTTGTTAATTCGTTGTACATTTCGGTATTTTACATTGATGTACACTAACGTACTAGTGTGTTTATTAATAATTAATATTGTCCCAGCCTTCTGCTTTAATTGATATTTAATTAGAAATTTGTATTCAATTGTGCAAAAGTGTTTATTCCAAGAAAATGACTATAGGTATAGATGCACCTATAATTGTTGAAAGACAATATATAGTTCTGCATCACGTAGTGTTAAAATATACAAGACGTGCTATTTAACAAAGATATTTTTATTTATGTTGGTTTTAGACGTTAATCTAAATTCTTTTTAAATAATATAATTTCCTGAAGAAGTCACAGAATTGTCACGAAATATTGAAAATAAAGATTTTTATTATTAAAGGACCGAAAAACCAGTCGAAGTTTTATTGTTTGATATTTTTATTACTATGAAGGTCCGTCAATTACACACTTTATTCCAAAATCTAATATGCAAGCATACTTGCTTGACGAATGATATGATTTGTAATCAAGGGTTCTATTATTACACAAAAATACAAAAAATATATATACAGGGTCCGGCAACGAAGCGGAGACGGAAGATTACACACTTATTTGAAAGTTTGTCAAATATTTAGTCATCGGATATTCTTCCGTACCATCAAGTGCACGTTTTAAAAATATTTTGTTTTATACGGGGTGTTCCAGATGGCAATGCCAGACTAAAGTTGCATTTCTTTTAATGGAACGCCCTGTATATTAATAGAGAAAATGATCCGCGCTTGAAAGCTGGTTACAACGATATAATGTTGTATAGGTCTAAAGTTGATAGTTTCTGTGTAAACAATGATTTTACTTATAAATTGATACATTTCAGTAGGCTATTCTGCATAGGGAAAAACAAAAACTTTGAAATCAACAGAGTAGAATATTTTTTACTAGTATGGACTGTCGTTACTATGTGAAATAAATTCTGCAACTGCTCGCTTTATACAGGCTGTTCACAATTTTGCAAAATCGAAGAAATCTCGAAATTTTTAAACGGAACACCCTGTATATTTTCAGCTCATTGGAAAGCCCTTTTACTACGCTTTCTATTGATACCTCATTTCATGGAGCTAGGATAGACCATTTTCTGATTATTTCTTCTTAAAGTTGAATTAATGAGAAATGCTTGTATTTTTAGTAGCTAATTTGCACTTCAAACCTACTGTAAGATTGAATATTCAACAAATAATCCATAAATGGTCTATAACAAGAAGAAACTCCATTTAGTATGAGAAACAATTGATTTTCAACGGTGTTTTACGCTTGTATACTTAATAACCAAGTTGTAAAAAATTTCGTTTTGTGTTATACAGTATTTCGTTCAATCTTTAAAAGCAGTTGTTATATTGACTAATTTTGGTAGGTACCTACTCAAGAAATGGTAAATATGATATTTATTCTTGAGGAGTGTACAAGAAATTGTCTCCTAGCAAGTAGAGTATATGCAGAGAGATTTCCAAACCTTGAAAGAAGACCGGAAGCATTTGAAAGATTATTAGAGAAATTTTTAGAAACTGATGGTGTAACCTACAAGAAGGGAGAAACAAATAAACCGATAATAAATAAACAAAGCGAACTGGCCGTATTATAAACAATACAGGAAAATCCACATACAGAACATTTAGAGCGAGTAAGGCTAGCTAGAAAAGAGATAGATCTACAGTGGGGCGGTTGTAAAGCATATACGGAATTAACGCATTGGCGAGGGTGCTATTCCGTATATGTTTTACAACCGCTCCACTCGAGATCTACCTCTCTTCTAGCTGGCCTTAGTCGCTCTAAGTGCTCTGTATGTGGAGAGATGTAAGTATAGTTGGTATTTCAAAGGTAACAGTTATTGAAAGTAGGAGCTTGCGTTTGTTGAATATCTACTAAAATTAGTCATTATAACAATTTCTTTTAAAGATTGAACGAAATACTGTATAACACAAAACGAAATTTTGTACAACTTGATTATTAGTATACAAGCTTAAAACTGACATCTTTACTTTATATTAAATTAATGTTACCTTTCACCGCTGAGTGAAAATCAATTGTTTCTCATACTAAATGGATTTTCTTCTTGTTATAGACCATTTATGGATTATTTGTCGAATATCCGATCTTACAGTAGGTTTGAAATGCAAATTAGCTTCTAAAGATACAAGCATTTCTCATTAATTCAACTAAAAAGAAATAATTAGAAAATGATCTATCCCAGGTGCATCAAATGAAGTATCAATAGAAAGCGTACTTAAAGGGCTTTCCAATGAGCAAAAAATACACAGGGTGTTCCGTTTAAAAATTTCGAGATTTCTTCGATTTTGCACAATTTTGAACACCCTGTATAAAGCGAGCAGTTGCAGAATTTATTTCACATAGTAGCGACAGTCCATACTAGTAAAAAATATTCTACTCTGTTGGTTTCGAATCTTTTGTTTTTCCCTATGCAAAATAGCCTACTGAAATGTATCAATTTATCAAGTAAAATCATTGTTTACACAGAAACTATCAACTTTAGACCTATACAACATTATATCGTTGTAACCAGCTTTCAAGCGCGGATCATTTTCTTTATTAACATACAGGGCGTTCCATTAAAAAAATGCAACTTTAGTCTGGCATTGCCATCTAGAACACCCTGTATAAAACAAAATATTTTTAAAACGTGCACTTGATGGTGCGGAAGAATATCCGATGACTAAATATTTGACAAACTTTCAAATAAGCGTGTAATCTTCCGTCCCCGCTTCGTTGCCGGACCCTATATACAAAAATATTTTACCTTTTCATGCTTTCATTCATAGACAACGTCAAATGCCCTTTTAACAACAGAAATCAAAATAACTTTTAAATGGTTATAGGCAACTAGCTTTTTAATGGAATTTTGTTTCGAACGTCACCTAGAAACTAACAATGAAACAAAAACTATTCATTTAAAATAACGAAGTTGCTAGAAAGATAAAAATATTTTACTTTAGCAGGCTGTAGCTCTCTATCTCCAATTCCAAAAGTTAAGCGTCGTATATATTTTATAAATCCATAAACTTCTAATTGGTTAGTTCGGAAATCACCCTCTAAAAAATATGCGATGTTTTTGGAACAAATTTCTATCACTCGACTTTACCTTTTGATGGAGTGAATTCAACTCATCTTAGTAATCGTGTATCGAAACCTGGATTGTATTCGTATATTAGAGCTGTGCAGTATTATTATCAAATAACATTATAAAGTTCATAATTTCTTTGAAATATTGCTTTGAAAAATGCTCCATGTATGTAATCTTACAACAATACAAATGCTATGCAGTTGTGTTTGTTGATGTTTTGTATCTTTTCTCTTTTATGACGAAACTATTGATTTTTCTGTCTACAAACTTAATATCTAGCACTAAATATATAAAAAAATGTTAATAGTTACTGAAAGATCAATTTACTGATTCTAAGCTTTCGTTTCATACTACATTTTTTTAAATATACTATTATCAATATAAAGTTATCTTCATAACCTATATATGTATTATACTTGCTCCGACGTTAAACATATTATAGGTAAAATTATCAAACAGAATAAGGGTGAACCGCTCACCTAATGGTATTTTATCACTAGAAGTCAAAGCACCAATGACAAATGTCAACAAAATAAGCGTCTGTAGAAAGCCAACACTCATGGCGGCGACCCAGCCTCACTACTTCTGGACCAATACTAATAACAAAGCGACGCCCGGATCCGGGCGCAGACGCGTCTTTTTATTTCGCTCATTTTACTCTAATTGTTTTATTCTCTTGTTTTGCGTGCATAGTGCAACAATTTTGGGGTATTTGTAAAATGTACTGTAAGGTTGTATGTACACTCTCACAAATAAATTATATTTTCTGTATGCGAATCATTTGAAAACAAGTATGAATACCATCTTATACTAAGAATTTTCCATAATGAACCAACTGTAATTTGCATGTTGGTACGTAAAATGAAATTCACTACCTTCCTACAGGAATTGTTTATGTTGCGCCTATATGAAATTTGTGATTGATATGTCGGTGCTTTTACTAAGACAAAAGAAACAGGTTGTATATATACAGGTTGTTTGATTTAACGAGGCTATCATTAAACCATATTTCTAACAGAGATGTCGCTCGTGTTATGGAAATTATATTTAATATATTATTAAATTTCCATTCCTAGTGAGATTTTAGAATGCCCGTGTGTATACACTACTAAGTAAAAAAAAAATTTCGTAATACAGCATGCGGTTCCAAACAGCCGATTAAAACTAAAATGAATGTCCATGAAAAATATGAATCCGAATATGAATATGACAGATAAGACTACAACCAGAAGCTACGTACACTTCTGACGTCTGGCCACTACAAAAAAACTAAACAGAGACCCTACTAATAAGATTGAGAGACAAGTTAGGAAAGCTATCAAAGACTCGTCTATACCCAAAAAAGAACAAGCACGACTACTTCATTCAGAGAGTCGACCACCACGACTATACGAGTTACCAAAGATCCACAAAACAGAAAACCCTCCCAGACCTATCATCAATACTTGTGGATCACCCACCTGCAAATTGGCAAGATATGTTCAGAGCATTTTGTGGAAATACTTCAATAGCACGACATATTGTATGGCGAATCGTAGTTAATTTTGACGTGGAGTCTTTCTTCACGAATGTACCGGTAGACGAAACGCAAGAAATCATCCAACAGTTAGTACCAGAAGAACTACGAGAAGATGTGATAGAATTGGCAAGACTTTGCCTGACCTCGACATATTTCTTATGGAATGGAAGCTTTTATGAACAGAAGAGTGGTGCAGCAATGGGCATTATCGCCGGGCATCGGCAACATCTTCATGGAAGCTTTCGAGCAAGAAGTTAAGAATCTAGCAACTTAAAACCGAAATGCTGGTATAAATATGTAGACGACACTTTTGTTATATGGCAGCACGGACGAGAAACATTGGACGAATTTAACTTCATCATGGAAATGGAGAATAAAGGCACCTTACCTTTTCTCGACGTATTAGTGAAAAACGACGACAGCGACAAGATAAGCCACACGCTACGTCATATCACCCGCAAAAAAAGAGGTCCCTTACCAACGCGTTGCTAAGAAGAGCAGAGAAGATAAGTGGTAAAGACCACAGATTATCTGAGGTTCAACATGTATACAACGCGTTACCACTGAACGGTTACAAAACCAAGAACATACGACAAAGACGAAAAGAGAAGAAGGAGGAGAATGTAAGTCAACAGGAACTAACTAGATACGTTCTAAACCTGAGAAATCATTGCCGGATTAAAAGAAAATTTAAATTTTAGTTTTCGACGTTTGAATCGATTGATTAAACACTTATATAACATTTCGGAAATATTCGTTTTACTTAAGTTTGGTCCACATTTTCAAGCTCGAATCAATGTCGGTCCAAAAAGATATTTCAACAAGTACAAATTTGGCAAAATATACGAACATGTAAAAATTCGAGAAAAGGTATAATTGACAGTATAAAAATGTACTTTAAAATTAGTAGATTTGAAAATTTAAAAAACAGCATGTTTTATTGAAAAAAGGAAGTAGAATATAATTTCCATAATAACACGTTTGACATCTAGATTAGAAATATTTTTCACTTCTTTAGCTTATTTAAAAACGTTCAAGAAAATGATATAAAATCAATTTAATAAATACTTACATATGTAACAAATATATTGCCGTTTTTTATGCATGTTTAAACAGTTTTTTCTTTAATAGTTTTGAAATACTTTCCTAACTATAATTTTGGTATTCATTACCACAATTCGGTAGTAACAAAATCACCTCAATTTCATGATATTGTTTTATTACAAACATAAACGTGAAGGTTAAAAATATAGTAACTAATAATTGTTTGGATGCTATACTATATTTGAAGTATGTATATTTAACTAATATTCTTCTCAGTGCAGTATCATAAAGACTATACTTAAGTAACCTCTTAAAGGCGACATAAAACACTTTTCGTACTGGACAATGTTCTGCAATAGGCAATAATATTATAATTTCTGTTAACGCAAAAAAGTATAATTTACTTAATATTGCCGTAATATGCTCTCTCTCTCTTCCTCTCTCTCTCACCAATTTAAAAAGTCTAACCACCATACAAACAAATTTCTATTGCAAATTTCATAAGCTCTCACGTATACACCAAGATTTAAGATATAAAAACCAAATATAAGTGCATAATATTGCTTGCCTTTCTCTTGCGTACCTCTTTATTTATCTAGCTAAAACTGCATAGCACAACGAATGGAAGGTGTATTGATTGGCGCTGCTCTCTCATCAGCTTGAAGACATTAATTATGAAATAGCTTGTGTCTTATTAATTCATACGGTTCTTAAGATTTTGTAATTTAAATCTATACAGGGTTGCTCACTTGGCCTTCTTTCTTAAATAGTACATTCAACATTGATTTTATCAGAAAATGTTAAGTACATATTTTATTCGGACGTTTCTCGTTTACAATTTAAAAATATTTTGAGTTTCCCAAGGGCCTCGGTTTCAACTGTACAGGACCGTGCCTAATTTTTTTAATGGAACACCCTATATATTTTTATATTTTTGATATTTACATAGAATTTTAAGTCAACATTGTTAAAACTTTTGTCCGCATAAGTCTACCAATTTAGGAGAAAAAAAGGGGTTTTTTTAAATTTCCATCGAAATTACCGTTCATTTAAAAAATCGTATCTATTCAATCCTTGACTGGAGAGTGACCAAATTCGAAATTATCATCATGTGTCTTAATTTTTTGTAGGTTGAGTTTTGAGGCAATGTATTGTAGAGGGATTTTATTGATATTTCTTTGACAACCGCCGAAAAATTGGAAAAAATATATTTTTTAAATGGAACACACTGTATATTTTATTACGCATGAATTTCTTTACAGTTTCAAAAAAGTGATGAATACATACACATACACTATAATTAACAAGATGTTTAACGTCTTTAATATGCAAGTATGATTCTGTCAACTTTCTAATTCTTTAATACAGGTTTATTGAGAAATTTTCGTGAAAAAAACAAAAATCGCATACGGATATGCAACAGTTTGGATAAGCTAGCATTTCAATTTCGTTTATTGAGTTAGATTGATTGATCCTTTTCTATGTTTTTCGGGACTAATTCAATAACTCAATAGACGCAATATATTACATTATTTATATTAATATATTAAAGCTCTGTATTTTCTGCTAAGTTTATATACAATTCTGCCAAATTCGATTTATATGTTCAATAGTTTTGACTAGATAAGGTGATACTCAATGGATATATGAACAAAAAAAAAAGGCCAGCATTTTGTATTATCTCGTAGTTCGGTTTTACATTTTTGTAACTCAAATTTGAAAGGTAGTAAGTCGCAATTTGTATAACACTGTAACTAACGGAACTTCTGCTGTAACGAAAGAACAAAAGCGTTACCTGTATACTAAAAGGAAGCTTCTCTTTCAAACATCCTTGTTTGAAATTATACTTTACTATTAATTAATCCTTCTTTAATATATTCTATTGTAATTATCGATATATGATCAAGACCTTTGTTTTACGGAATTGTAACTTTGCTCGTTATAGAGATCGGGAAAGCGAGAAACGTTAAGAAGCTAACTTTGAATGTCGCTGCTTTGCGTGCTAGTCTACCATTTTTAATATACTCCGACATTGACCTTAGCACTGTTCGTAGCCGCTTTTATCAACGAATTACCAGAACTTTCTTTGCACTGAAGTGTATATATTCAAAAATTTATCGTACATTGCTAAGAAAAAGCATTCTCTAAGCTAATTGCGTGCAATTAACTGTACACAAAAATATTGGCGATTGCAATTATTATCAGCGGAATTGTAAAAATTAATGCTAACGAATTTAAGATCGAAGTACATTATGTAAAAAAAATCGATTTAATTGATCTGGGCTGGCTATTCAATCGATTTCAAAGGAGCAGATATTTCAAATTGAATCAGTTATAAGATTTACGACGAGTATCAGTTATCTCGTTTTGCTGCACATATACTGTTAGATATAATTCACTGTTAGATATAATAACCCTAATTTGTGAATATAATGCAATGAAATTTGACATAGAAATAGTACTGAAGCAGTATAGTTCACCTCGAAAGCGATGCAGCACCGCTACGTGGGATGCATTAATACTAAGAGTAACTTCCTCGAGCAGCCCGTATCTAAGCAAAACGACGAGGCATGAAGTTAATCAAGCGATATGTGATATATGAAAGGATATCCAACTATTGCGCTTCAAGTCGTCTCCGTAGATCCCCAACATTAGCTGGGAAGACAGTGCAACGATGAAGTCTTTAACATAATGTCCCAACATCTTCAACCGGATTGAGATTCGAAAAAGGAGCTGACCAGCTGCGTTTTTAAATTGTGATTTCTTCTTATGGTGTTGTTATTTTCACTGTAACAGCATAGAAATGTAAAACTCGCTGATATTTAACAAGAATTATATTTATTGTGGTGTAGCTTTCGAACTGATTCTTTATCAAGAGTTACAATGACAACTCAATTATGTAGTTAACCATATGTTAGAAGAGGCATTATCAAAATAAAACTAACTTACAACGTAAAGTCAACTTATAAAACTAGTGATAATGATATAGAAATTTCTAGAAAAATTAAAAACAAAATTCAATTCATCAAGCCATATGTTTAAATTGCACATGTTACAGCTTGTAACTTTGTTTTAATTTGTTAGTGCTTGTCCTGTCATGTGGTTTAAGTATTTAGTAAAATTATTATTGTAACTCCCGAATATAATCAATGTAAAATTGTATAAATTTGTTGGCTGCCTTTGTTGTTTTCATTTCAAGGAGTAATTTATTGGCAGGTCTTGTGCTCAGAAATATCAAATATGAAAGCCATGAGGATATACAGTAACGTGCAATCGGATTAACACCATTACACCATATTATGAGCGCTTTTGTATAGTATAAATTTTGCATTTACGATTATGTAAATACATTTCTAGTTACTGTATTGGTAATTACCATTATTAAAGTTTTTCAATCGCTTTTGATCATTCGTGTAAATGGGAAAGCGTAAAGAGCGTGTCTAGTGAAATAATAGCAAGAACACGTTCTCTCCTAGGACTAGCGTTGTATTATCATCGCCAAATCGCTGCAAAAGAAGAGTTTTCCCATCAAACAGTCGGTAGAGTGGCTAAATCTATCTTCGAAAACTTATCGTCCACATTGACCGGTTGGACTGGATCTTGCGGTATCCATAATTCGCAAAGCTCTTGAAAATAAACAAATGTCTGTTAAAGAACTTAAGAAAAACTTTGAGCAAAGCAATATTAAAACATCGGAGCGCACTTTAAAATTACGTCTCTACGAAGCGAATCTGAGGAGTAGGCGGTCTGCGAAAAAAACAAAATTGTCGGCTAAAATAAATAAAGCTTGTTTGCAGTGGGCAAAAGAACATCGACACTTCACACAACAGTATTCAAAATATTTATTAATAATAAGGTCGTGTTTAACGACGGGCCTCACTTAGAAGCTGTCACTGAAAACGTTCACTTCCTTATCAGAAGACCATCCGAACGATTTTTAGAAATTGCTGTGATCAGGACTGTGAAGCATTCGCCTGCTATAATGATATGGCCGTGTATACCAGCAAAAGGCTTTAGACCGCTGCATTTGATTACTGGGAATATGAACCAAGTTCAGTATCAACAAGTTGTAGAGCAGTATGTTAGGCCATACATGCATAACTTACGAACAAATAATAATTCGTACGTACTATTTATGCACGATGGTGCAGCATGCTAGAGGGAAAACCCCTTTCAAAGGTTATTCAAATAGAAAATATTAGGATATTACCATGGCCAGGTAAGTCCCCGGATTTGAATCCGATAGACGATATTTGGAGCTGCTTGAAACGTCGCGTGCTTAGGCCGCTCGCACACTCGACCACTTGTGGTCGTCACTGCTGGCCGCCACACGCTACGGACCATAATTCATATGTACTTTCAATAGGCTCAGCGCACACACAGCGTTCGCGGTGGCACATTCGAGTCACTCGCTCCGACCGTGGCCCTGTCTCGCTGCTTGTAGCCGCTACTCGCCACTCGTTTCTCCGCGCACACATAACCACATTCTTCCGCCACTATTTAAGTAGCACGGTTGTATTGGCATTGCGCGTAAAGAAAAATATGGCGACCAATAATATGGATATAGATGTGTCTATATCAGGAATTGAAAACCGTCCCACTATTTGGGATATGCGCTCATATTTATATTCTAACAAAATAGAAAAAACTAAAGCCTGGGAAGAAATATGTATACAGTCTGCCCAGACTTCTTCGTCTTGCTATAACTACGGTAATAAGTGCTTCCATATCGGAATTATTATTTTTAACTGACTAGAAAACGTGGGCGATCGGTGGTTGAATTAAGTCACCGGTTGCGGCTACTGGTGGCTTTATCTAGCCACTCGTGGCGGCCACCGGTGGCGACCACAAGTGGTCGAGTGTCCGAGCGGCCTTACTGTGCCAAATACCACCGTTAATATTTTAAAAGAAAATATTAAGGAAACTTGAGAAAACGTCCAACTACGAGAAATCGCTGTTGCCTGCAAAAGAAGTAGATCTTAAAAAAAACCATCCGTTATCAAAGCAAGGGGCGGTTTAACGAAATATTAACGTTTATTACTATTTTACATTCCAATGATATCTTTATAAGTAATAAGTGAATGTACAAGTGAAATGTCTAAATGTTATTCTCTTTTATGTAAGTTCTTCAATTTGAAAAAATTAAATTTTAACGCAGAAATATGTGTCAAATTTAATAATATGTAATTTGAAATTACTAATAATATTATTAGTAATTATTACATATTAAATGAAAATAAATCAATTTAAATATGAAAAAATTAAATATCTTAATTCGATTACACGGTACTGTAACATTCTATGTGATGATATGGTTTTCAACAACACCTTCTCAAAGCTTATTTGGTGAGAAATTATTTGAAATACACTTTACCATACAGATATTAGATTGCTATACCTTTTGGAGGAGACGTAGGGTATTTCTTGCTTAAGTATAAAAAATACAATATGAGCTTCTAATGTCGCTTTTTTTGTTTTATGCTATTATGATATTTTATGCAATAAACTAAAGGAGTAGGGTATAGTACTCTCGATAATTCTAGAAATTTTTGCATTAAATTTTTATTCCATCTATAGATGTGATTATGTGAAATTGGGTAGTTTGTATATGGGAAACTAAATATCTTGGTTGCCTCAAGAAAATTATTTTTCTACTGTCAAATGCTTAGTTCAACCCGAACGATATTTATTTTCTGCCTTAAACGGTTAGAATTACATGAGCGATGGTTTATTGAATTTTCTCATATATTGGCTTGATTCAACTAATTGCTGGTAACATCGTTGTATGTGCAAGCCATAAATATGTAGATCAAAAGAAATGCTGTCTTTTTAAACTAAATAGCTCTACTAAAGTATATTCTGGTACTTTAATAGTTTATTTTCTCTGTCTATCACTGTCTAACAATGATTATTGAGGGCATCTGAGTTGTTGAATGGATAAATATAAAAACTTGTTACCTACTTATTATATTTTGTAGGCTTAAATACATATACCGAGGAAAATAATTTCTTAACTAAAACTGTATATCCGAACATAGAGAGCGATTCTAGTAGATCGACCATTTGTGAATAAATAGGGCGCCAAATAACGTCATCAATACCTACCTGGCAGATATGTATATCACCATTACAGCTTTTTGACGATCGAAATCAAATACAGTTAGTTGTATACTTGATGGTTTTTATGACAAATTTGAAAGCTACCATAGGCACATCCAAGAAACGTCTAGAAGACCAGGCAAGATAACCACCAAGTTATCATACAGTAAGAATATACATATGTATACACTAGCGATGGGCGATTCGAATCTTTTTAGTGATTCGAATCCAAATGACTCCTAAAATAAAAGATTCGTATAATATGATTCGTACCGAAAGGATTCGCATCGACTGGTGATTCATGACTCTCCGTACTAGCGACTCTCATAATACACCGCTGTAGTATAAACAATAACGATTCACATTCATGCTACTGATTAGACTATAAACTATTTGAGTCATCCTATACGACTGTTCGTAACATAACAATTTACCAGTATGAAACAAATTTACTGTTTGAATTTAGTTTCGTATCAATAGACTAACTCTAAGATATACGAATTGATTGAAGTAAATGATTCATATAAGTTACGTATAATTATACAGATTCGTACAATGGTACGAATCATACTACTATGATCAATTGCTACCAGTATACTACTTGACTCCGATTCCGATTAGTATCAAGCGACGGCGCGACTCCAAAATTATACGGATTCATATAAAGTAAATGATTCATATAAGTTACCTACGTATAATATTATACAGATTCATAAAATGGTACGAATCATACGACTACAATCAATTGCTACTAGCATACTACTTGACTCCGATTCCGATTCATATCCAGCGGCGGTACGACTCCAAAATGATACGGATTCGTATAAAGTAAATGATTCGTATAGGATTATACGAATCCGTATAAATAGTAAAGATTCGTAAGATTCGTATATACTGTACGAATCATACGAATCCGACCCATCGCTAGTATACATATATATTTAAAAAATCAAACAACATGTAGAAACAATAAATAGGTTTTTATTAGGTTCTTTTTTTTTGGTTTCTAAAGAAGATTTGTTATCAAAATTATATTTTTGGGTTAAACAAATATATCTTTGCCACCACTTAATAGTAGAACCACTAAAATTGACTGATTGCACATTTGATTTGATCCAAGAACTTTTTTCTCTGTATATCTACAAATTTATTTTTAATTAAACTTATGTATCGTTAATTACGTAAATAATTGCGCTCTGTTTGTGTTACAATAATTCGAAAGTAAGTTTTCAAGTATTGTTTGATGTTTTTAATATATCGTTTGGAAATAAGATAAATAGATGAACATGTTTATAAAACCTGAACAAATAACAAGTAACATTTTAAATGTAAATATCTACTTAAATAACAAAACAATCATAATTTTAACTCAATAACAAAACTATTCGAGGTAGTTATGTGGTTTGATTGTAAAGTCAGCTTTATTTTACATGTATAAACTATTTTTGGACGACTTTTCAATGGTTGAACTTGGCATTCTACTACACGTTGGTGAAAACTTGGCCGATTCTGAGTTAATGTCGTCGTAATTACATCATCTTTGGCTAGGAATGTGTACTGTTTCAAACATTGTAAATAAATAATATTAGATCGTGATCCTGAAATTTTTAAGATAAGTAAAGAGCGCTACTTACATGTACAAAATACTAACTCACTTAATTAAAAAGCAAAATTAGTTTCTGTAACTAGATGATATCTGCTTAAATTGTGATTTATCCGTTAATAATAAAACTCTGTTTAATATAATATAATTTTACTTTTTTATTCTGCCAGCATAAATAATTAGGTTGATTGAGTTTGTAGCTGTTATTGTCGTTAATTATTACTCAACGAGACGTAGCGGTTATGCTTTAAAGTAATTTGTGTTTGTACATAATATAAGCCACCTGAAATGTTCTACTTTTGGCTTTTCTGGTAGTAAAATACTAATTTAAGTTTTGAACCTGCTCGTGTTAAATACACAGATTCAAGTTCAGATTTGATATACAAATTGCTCAATATTTGCATATTTGTGAAAATATGCTAGTACAAAGATCCTTTATTTTTTTAAATATAGTAAAGTGCCAAATAAGAAAGTTGCTTGACATGCTACAGTAGGCCTAAATATTATATTACAAAAAAAAACGAATTAATAACAGCATTAAAGTAAAGAACAACTATAGAAAAGTTTTCTTTTAACAGCTAACAACATCAATCACGTTACAAGATATAAAAAGTTATTCAAAAGTGTCACCGCCAACTTTTGCACATAATTCCATACGCCGTTTGCACTTCTGTTAAGCGTTTTTAATTTTGTGTAAATGATTGTGATTGATACCGTCTTTTATCTCAGAAATAGAAATCTGTTGCTGTAAGGTCTGGAATTCTAGCAGGCCAAGGATTCGGAGCATATCTTGCAACTCTTGTTCAACTACTGTACGGGCATATTTTCATAAATATGCAAATATTACATGCCCTATATCAAATCTGAAAAATTACAGTTTGTGATACAAGAAGGTATGTAACAATTTTAATATCAAAATATCCACCCTAACTTATGATGTCTGTAATGTATTAAGGTATCTGTGAAGGAAAACTTCATCAAATTTATATAGAGAAATAAATTTTGAAATTTTTGAATTTAATAAATAAAAACAAAATGACAATAACCTGATGAATATACTTTATATAATAGAATGAATTAAGTCAATTAAGTCATTAAATAGTATTAATATAGCACAATTATCTGCAGAGATAATTGACCTTCATACGGTAAGATTTTTATCTTCATTCTAGAATGTAATTAGCACCACATCAAATGTAAGGAAAATATATGTAGAATTAAAACTGTAAAGAGTAAATACTTTGGCACAATTTCAAATTGGGTAAATGTTTATGCACGGTAGCATAATTTTTCTTTGATGAACATAAATAAATAGGAAAGCAAAATTTCAATATAATCGTCGACAGTTTGTTTTCAATTTAGAACTATTTTCTTGAGGTAAACATAAAATTTGTAAAGTAAGACGTGGAGATAAAAATAAAACAACTGATTTCACATTTCGTTTATTTTATAGAAACATAAACTTTGTCTTCTTGAACAATAACATTCTGTGTACTGTATGTGATTTAAACATTTGTTTATACTAATATACATATTTTTTAGACATGTATAGACTACGGAATGTACAATCCGAGTCTTATTAATGAGTGTCAGAAGAAACTTTTAATTTAGATAATTTTTTTTTATTTTGTCCTATTCGTAATTTAGATAATAAAAAAATAAGACTCTTTTTGCCTTATAGACAAACGATTTTACTTAATATCTTAACAGCTTAAAGCAGCTAATGTTTTATGCTAACGCTTTTTGACTTTGGCGGAAAGACAGCAGACTATTACGTAAACGCTCTAATGCTCTAATTTCGCAAATTTGATTCGAGTGATAATTATATCTTATATGTGTTTGTTAAAACAAATGTTACACCGAATTTGTAAAAGCAAATATCAAAATAAATGAAATTTTCGATATGACATGAGTAAAGCAACTTTTTATTAGGCATTATTTAATTCCTCTGCAATTGCAACATACTTAAGAAAATTTTCAATAACTGAAACCAAAATGTAATTCTGTACAGTAAGGTTGTTGACTTACAAATACGTTAAGTCGTAGACACATTACAATACACATCACAATTACCAAGTAAATATACCTGTAGCATATTTACTCTACTACAAAGAGTATTACTTCTGTGATACTAGAAATTATGTACTAAAAAATTAAACTAGAAAGTAGCTATGTTCTAACATGTGGAGAGATTCGATAGAACTAAGAAAGTTTATTACATACATTCGGTTTAAAAGTTTGTAAAATACAAAAGCACATCCAACACCACACGATTTGCTTTCAGATGCATTACAATATCAGTATACTAATTTTAGTATACGAAGTAATGATAATAAAAAGGAATATGATCGCTGCTATGATTGCTGTTATGAACAACATCGCTTCAAGTTGTTCATGAAGATCTAAAAGTTAACGACTAGCACTGTCGAGATGCAGACATTTAGAAGTTGTTTGGGGTCAAATTAATTCGAACACTTGAATTTTGATATTGAGAATAAATAATCGGAAGAAACCAATACTTATGTCATATTGAAAAAACTATATATTTAATGCAAGCGTGTCGTTTAAAATTTGATAAAGTAGTAACATCAGCACTACCTAGAAGTGAGGTTTTGATAGTCATACGTCGCAGTAGATTAAAGGCAAATATAACTACTTATTAACTGTCATCAAAAGTTCTTTTATAACATTTTAAAATTTTGTTACTAAGTAGTGGCCATGCTACGCTCAATCCTTTACAAAAAATATTATAATAAAAATAGACGAAATTTGTGACTTTTTTAAATGGTATAAATGTCAAAAAGTGGATCTATTCTTTTAAAAAGGTGCAATTACAAACCTATTTTCGCTACATCATTACAACAATACAAAATTGCAAGGACAGTACAATATTTAAGTACTAGAACTGTTAGAAATACTTAGGAGAAATTCATTGGAGAAGCAGTAAGCACAAAACAACTTAGATCAGAAGACATTCACTTGCTTTTTTAGTTTAGTTAGTTACTCTATTTTGGCAACTGTTATGCACAAGTATTAATAAATATATTTATAAAATAGAATAGTTATACTCTTTAAGTTAAGGATTTAAGTACATGACACAAGTTTACACGTGAAGCGGTCACGCTTGTATGACAAAAATGGTAGAATCTAATAATTCTTCCGGCAAATCTCTTAACGGCTGAATATGGAGTACAGTGAGAGTTGTACGGTATGGTTGATATAGCAATGCGAAGGTATAAGGTGTTTTGAAGTTGCACTTCTCACACATTATTTGTAGGTGGTGTTCTACTGAATTTATTCTATGGAATTAGTTTACTAATGAAACGTAATGAATATACTAATCATGACAAATGTTGTTACTATGTACATATATATTTTGTACCTATGTCACCGCTAGTCATTTTTTCTACTACTCTCTAGAAAAGTGATGTTTACAACTCTAGGAATACGTCAGAAATGGCAAGTAAATTTTTGAGTTTCGTGGTTGTTATGCGTTGCTACTTGGGAAAGTATACTATTCCATCCTAAGACTGAAACGTAAATAAAAAGAGAAACAATATTTTACGTCCTTTTTTTGTACGCTCGTTTGCAAAAATGGTGGGACAACTTTGGTTTAACAGTATAAATGCAACCTCTTCAATTTGATTACAAATTGATATGAAACTATAAAAACGACATTATTATCTTATTTTATATTTATTTAATTGTCTAAATAACATTGAGTAAATTGATTTGTTTCACTTTTTTTGAAACCGTAAGTATTAGTAACAGTTATAAGACTTGTTCTACGTTTTTTTGTAACCAAGTGTAACCTATATTAATTGTTGTCCACTAAAATCTTAAATTTATTCTACAATACCAAACATTAGTAGAAAACTATTTCAACTATCGTGGTTCTTGTTACGACGGGACGTGCAAGCAATGTATTGTTATTGGCTTTATTTTAACGCAATTGGGAACAAACCTTAAAATTATTTACAGGTTAAAGTTCAATTCAGTCACAAGCTTAAAAGTCTGTAGTAGAAACTGCTGTTATATGTACTTTCGAATTACAGTCTTATCCTGTTTTGGAGATAATATGCCCAAAACATTTCCACTTAAGTTTCTACTTAAGTATAAAATCTATATTATGCCCAGCGAAGTAAGCTAAGTAATTTTCCAGCATACCAAACTGAGCATCAATAAAATATACAGGAGCAAACAATATTTGCTTGTAGCATAACTTACAATAAATTAGTTGGCACATTGAACTTTACACATTAACTTCTAATATGTATAATAAATTTTCAAATTGATAAAAATTAAATTCTATTTATGTAGATACTTTTTTTTTACATTTGTACATATTTCCTCTGTATTCTAAAATGTACTATAATCGTAAAATTTTTTTACTAAAATAATATAAATTGTTTTCATGTTCGAAAATTATAACAATAATTTTTATCTCAAGGCTCCTTTGTAAAGGACATGTTCCGAACTGATACTGTGCAATGTACCTGCAGACATTAGTTCCTTGGTGACGACTTTCTCTTCTCACTGCTATCCTATATCAGTCTTTCGGTAAAGCACTGTCGCTTTTACCTCTTGCATATAATTTAATGTTACTACCTTTAGCACCCAACATTCGTTCCAGTAGTGAATGTTTAGATTTTCTACGAGCTGCTAAAACAGCTCTACATAAATCCTGAAATACTGATGCGATTGGTGCAACTTGTTCTGCAGCAGCTACCTCCGAAAATCCACAATCCATTTCTCTTGCTAGTATTGTTCCTTCTTCAGCACTAACTTGTCTCAAGTGGACCATGTCGTTTTTATTAGCAACCAAGTAAATAGGTACATCATTATCAGTGAAAGAAGCACTAACTTTCTTAACGTACGCAAATGATCTTCTGTCTGTTATTGAATATACTAAAAGAATTCCATCTGCCCAATTTAAAGTATCTGATGAGGGAAATCGTCTTCATTCTGTAAGTAAATGAACAGCATTAAAACATTGTTTGATTACAACAACATGTATATCTAGAACACCTTTTTGGGTGTTTGTGTAAGAAACAAACTTATGTTGTCATATACTACCCAAACAAAACGCGGGTGATATTCATTTTATCTAGCATATACAATTAATAGAAGCTAATTACCTATGTGTATTGATTATGTATCATATACATAGAAAAAGTCGGAAAATTTTGGAAATTTAATTAATTAACAAGATACAAGAATTTTTTGGCCTCAGCTGCATTAAATGAGAGCACATATGGTATAAATACGGCTCAACTATTTTTTGTGTGGAATTGTCAACGACTTTACTTACATAGGATGAAGACTAAAACTACAGATTTGTACAGCATATTACATATTCCAAGAAGTACTTTCAGACATAATTGGAAAATGAAATTGTATTGGAAAAATATCGCGAAATTACCACCGATTTGAAGCCAAAGTAAAACTTTTCATGGGAATTAAAGTGTCAATCTATTAACGCTACATTGTGTTAAGAGGCATTATATTGCAAAGTTTTAGATATGATACATGGCAGAGGTGAGTAAAATATTTAATTTGATCCGCTCACGTTGTTTGAATTACAAGAAATTTATTTTGACTATTATTTTTTTTTGATTCTTTATCTCGATGTTAGTAACATATTTTTTTATTATCCACTTTGGAGGAAATTATTATATGTTCGTATCAGATATAAAGGGCAGTAGGTATGGATACATTTTAAACATAACACGCGTTCTGTATACATAGATTCGCTACTGTTCCATGTTTATTATTGTTTCTAATAAATTTGATTCAGGAATTTAGTATCTTTTATTATATGTAGGTACTTCCTGCTGCTTTTTCAACATACATGTTGTTGTGATATTATACAGGTGTTTTAATCTAAATTTTTGTTACTACTTATTGTGATTGTTATTACGTTTATTTATTATATGCAATTATTCATACCTTTAAAAACTGTTTGGCTTGACTATATTACCGATATCCCACATTTAAGGAAGTTTGTTTGGAATGTTAAGTTATTATATTAATATAGCGATGCAGGTGTTCTATTTTCTTTTAGTGCATTTTTTATCTCATGAAGTTTTAAATATGTAAAGAACATGTTAAGTTAAAATTAGTTAGGAATGTTATGTGAAATTGTGTCAACGGAAATAATATTTAATCTCAAAAACAAAAGTGACAGTTTGTTTTGAATCGAAAATCCACTGACAAGCCAGAAGTACCTTCACGGCGATTTTCCATCGGAAACGATGAATAAAATTTCGGAATTCTAATTTTGTATTATGGAATAAAAAAGTGTATTATTAAAGTAATTCATGTTTAGTGCAAAGAAATTGACTAAACAAAGATCGACTAACAGTGTTTTGTTCAGTTTTTTGGCAGAGTTGGTCCGAAATTGTCATTTGTTTTTATGTTATTTTAAAATTGGCTTGGTACACATTCATACAAACGTCTTCTATTTATATATGTAAGTATTGAATTTCGTACATTAATAGCCCATATTAACTTGACAATCTTCAATTTGAATTAGAATGTATGAAATTAGAAATGACTAAGTTTATGGCAGTTATCATGTACGAAATTTGATACATAAATAGTAAATACGTGTGAAATATGTACATAAAGGCTATAGGCATAAACTATAGATTTTTCCAATTTAGTAATAACAATGCTTTAGATAAACAATAGTAAATGGGCTTCTGAAGTCAACCACAACCGCTCCTATATCAGCAGTACATCTTAGAACTCCAAACACCAAAAACTTTTAAGTAAACACCGACGCGTTTCGACAGCAACGCTGGCATTTATCAAGGCGATAATAAAACTAAATTAAAATAAAAACTACAAATATCAGGTAACCAAAATATTATGCACGTTCAATCCACCAAAACCAATAACGAATGCGGGATAGGGCTGTTGTCACCCTTCATTACACATAACTTATTTTTATATATTTCTAAACTTTCGAAATTCTTTAGAAACTTACAATTGTTTATTTGTCTTATGAATTTAACATTCATATGATTGATGTGATCTCTTTCCAAAATGTGTTGGGCAACCCTTGATTTCTCAATTCTATTAAATCTAAGACTAACCATATGCTCTTTAAATCTAGTTGAGACTACTCTTGTAGGTTGCCCAATATATTTTTGATTACAATCTTTACAATTGATTTCGTAAATATCTGACTTTTCTAAAGGTTGTATCTTATCTTTAGGGATATCGATGAAACTTTGTAAACTAGTCTCAGAACTGTAAACTATTCTGAGATCTAACTCTTTGAAGATTTTACTCAAACCTCTAATGATAAAGGGAGCGTAAGGGAGGGTCAGAACGGCTGAAGCTTTAACATCCTCTCGAAAAGTCGTAGATTCTTTCACAGTTTTCTTATAATTAAACTTATAGACATGCTGAGGTGGGAAACCATTACACTTGGCCAGCTAAGCTCTTTCTCATACTTCGCCTTGTTCAAGGAAAAAATAAGCAGTCTGTGTACCAAAAAATTCAGGCTTACCATTTTTTGTTGAATACAATGATGGAAATCTGAAGGAATATAGCGATGTGTACTGGTTTCTTTTCTTTACACGTCAAACTGTAATCTATTGTTATTTCTAATTAGTAAAGTATCTAGAAAGGAGCTAACCGTTTTCTTCTCTTTCACAAGTGAGCCTTATAATTTCGAACCGATTATTTAATCTATTGAGAAAATCGTCAATCATCATTTCGTCAATCGTCATTTTTTGGTATCATAAATAGCAAAAATGTCATCCACGTATCTCAACCAAACCCTAAGAAAATATTCGCTAGTTAAAAGTTTTTGGTGTGTAGTGGGTTGAAGTGTTTAGTGTTCTACTGCTGCACCAAGAGATCCAATAATGAACTTCGCAGTATATCTTATAAAAGCTGCATATATCTTTATTTCAATATATTGAATCCTTTCAACAATACTAGTGTTACTTAACGAGCCAACTGTGCCGCCAGTGAGGTACTTTTTTAAATTTTGGTGCAAAATTTTTAAAATTACAAATGGAAGTGATAGAAAATTATAATTATACTAGAGTAGCATTTGTTACCTTGTTGCTAAGATCCTGACATATTTCTAAGTTAAAGAAAGTACTAGAAAAAAAGAACTAAAATTCAAGATTTGCATCGAAGCTGAACTACAAAATTTTTTGGAAATAGATTTTCCTAAATTTTTTAAATTTCAAATACGTTATTACCTCGGCAACGTAATGATAGTTGCAAAACATTAGTATTACATATAGTTTATTTTTTAATATTATACCGTGTGTGTATCTACAAAATGAGCTCTTTATGTATCTAGTACAACCATGCACTAAGATGTAGTTCACAGCATTGAACACATGATATCCACCATATCTAGTATTATAATTTTCAATAACATTCTGAAGAATTTTTGGTGACAAATATGAAACAAATTTAGTGTCGCTCACCTAACTTACATTTAAGCTTCTGACTTACTAACAAAATATTTGTATAGGTGTATCACTTAAGCAAAAATAAACACAGTTTCATCTTCTGCACGAATATTTTTAATATTGGTATATTTTCAGAGCTTCGTTGTAAATAACATTTTAGATTTAAGAAATTGCTGTTTTTCCGAAGTTCCGTCATAACATAAATATATAAAGTTGCCTGCCAAGATATATTAAATGAATGAATTGGTCTGCGCTTTTAGTTTCCGATGATAAATGAATAAGCAAACGGTATTGCAATAAGTAAACAGTATTTACCGCAAATCTCATTATATATGAAAATTTGAATAGTACCAAGAGGAATAAAAGTAGTTTATCGACATACGCTTTCATAATAACTCAACATAACTACTGCCAAATGTATACACACAAATATTTTCCTTAATAATAATAATGCATAATATTGCAGGTTAATGCATTGTAGTAGGAACCTACTATACCTCCAAATTTAACAATATGTTCTTAAGGAATTGCTTTTAGATCAAATTCATTTATTGAAATGATTAAAAGATTATGTCACACAAATGTACTGTTCTTAAGTTCAGTCTTCTAATGGGGCCGCTGTAGTGTGAATAATTTTAAGTGTACTTCGAATTATGAATTGTATAATTTTGGGCAGTCTATTGGTTTAACTTGTGTTAATTTTGTGTAGTTATTGTATATTGTAACTGTTTTTCGAAAATTTTGGCACTGTCCACGTTTATTTATCAATAACAGTAAACATTTTTATAATTCTTATTACATGAAACGGTAATAAAACTATGTTAGCTAATAATATACTCTTTAAAACACAGGATACAATTAATTTAAATAAAACATAAATCATCATAAATAATCCGGAAACGCGAGGCAGGAACAAATAAAAACAACATAGAAAATTTCACAGCTAAGTAAGGTATGTAATTTCCCCTGAGAATTCAATAGAAAGTTGAAACTCGAATCAGTTTGTAGTCCAGAAATGTCTTTCACACAATTATTGAAAAAGAATGTATATGTTTACTTGCCACCTATTTCAAAATGAATTCGTTTGAAATAGTTGATAGTTTTTGTTTTCAATAGAATGAGCTGTATTTTGTTTTACGGTGTAATTGGCAATGTAATCTAAATCTAAGCTCAAGTCTTAAATGTCAGCAAACTGACAGTTGACATATACTCGGAATTAATCTTTGCTTATTTAAACCGATATGAAACGTACAACCACTGTTGCTTGAAACATGTAAACTAGAAGCTTTTACTGTAAGTTATTTATATAGATAGTACTAGCAGACTGATAGTCCTTTGCATTTTTCATGCTGTTCAATTTTGGAGACGTTGATGTACTTGATGTTGCTTCTATTAACGGTCCCAGCAATGTGTCTTGATACACTTACTTTGCTCCTGTAAATTGACGTATCTGACCATTTTAACTAATGAGGCTAACTAAATTATTTATTACTTATAATACATGTTAGGTATACAGGCTGGCCCACTTAAAATAATGCATTGAAATTTTGGCCAAACTAAACAAGAAATTTAAAATCGAACCAGATAAAGTTATAGAGTTCTAAGGAAAGCAGATTTTAATAAAAATGTGGATTTTATACAATTCATCATAACATCAGAGCGAAATCAATTTGGATTTATTTAAATGGAATGTGGTATTTTTATTGTAAATTTCTTAAACAGCTTATTTTTTAACGTGTAACTGTGTAAAATATGACCGATTTTAATAAGAAATGAAATCAACAACTTTTTGAAATTGCCGCCAATATTTCAAATTTTGAAGTGCGCAAATATTGTTATTTATCTGATGCATATTTGCGTAACACGCAAAATTTGAATTGGGCTCTAGATATATTATATGTATGTACATACATATGTCGTTATGTCACTTGGCAACTGACAAACATTCAAAATTGATTATTCGTTTTGTAGGTTTTGTAGATTTCATAGTTTACACTTCATATTGTAAATTTTGCACGTTACACTTTAAGATAAACAAATGGCAGAATAGTGATTTAAGTCAAACCTAACAAATGTCATACACATTAACATGCGTTACGTAAAATATCGGTAAACTATGCTTGAAACTTCGATACCGCGAAATTTAAATAATCAAATTTCATTATTTGTAATTGCAAACATAGTTGCATAAAATATTTAATAAGTGATTGTGATGTGTTAGAAATACCATCTTCTTACAATACAGTGACAGAAACCATAAATGTGCTATTTAATAAGATGCAAATTGATTTCGGCGTGAGGTCATCATGAATGTTATAAAATTTACACTAGGTGTAGAAGGGAAATTATGGGATTGCAGCTATTGGCGTTAGAATTAAATAGACGTGAACCTCTTTATGTATCTAAGCTTTCGCTAATTCTTTATCAGCTTCTTCAGAGAACAAACTACAAATAAAACAACAAAAGTTGTAATTAATTCGGCTTTTTTAAATCGAAATGAACTATTTAACTTACATGGCTGTGCTAAAAAGTACGGCAACATCACAAGACTATGTGCAGAAAATATTCGGAAACAACAACATCAGACATCAAACAACATATTTAAAAAACTTATTAACAGTCTTATTAATACTCGAAAGTGTAACGTTTCACTAGGACTAACAGTAAGAGGGGTAATAATAATCATAAATTTCCCACCAAAAGTTAGGGAATTGATATTGTCAATATAGAAACAGGTGAAAACTTAGTGGATAAATAAAATGTATATACAAAGTTGTACAAAAGCATTGTTACAATTAACATAAGTTATCTGAATATTTGTAACCATTTCTAAGAATTCTAAATTATTAAGAAAGATCACGTTATAATATATATTAATTGTAGATTATATGTACAATGATTATAGAGTGAAAATCACTAAACTAAATTAAAATTAACTAATGAGTTGTGTTATTTATTTTTAGTTTTATTGTAATGTTGCTTGTCTATGGACAATATGTAAGAATAAATCGCACTAAGGTTTCGGATGTCTGTTTTATAATTAAGCGTGTTATCCGTCCTTTGATGTGAAACATTTCGAGGAATAAACGAGTCGACCATCTGTTTTCCTTTTCCAAAATGATAACGTTGTCAAAGTCAAACGTATACTTCAAGGAGGTGCTATGTTCAGACAATTCTGTCTTCGTGGATGAGTGTTGACAATCCAAACGATATTTGGCAACATGTCTCGCGTCAAGCCGGCGCTTATCGATAATCACAAAACCACTCGTTGTATTATACGTATATGACAATGCGAGATAATTCTAACCTTTTTTTAAAAAAAAACAACACAAATTTCTCTGTACATCAATTTGACATTTTTGTTTTTGGTGGAAGCGTACACACACTGGCATTCCTTATTAATTATTTTAGCTCTAAACAGAAAATTTATCATCTCTTAAATGTAATAAAATAAGTACATGACATCAATAAAACATGTTTTCATTGCATATAAGGAATAAAATAGCATAATTAAAAAAAATCCAACATATTAAAAGTCAAAAGGAGCCGGTCTATCAAACTTCATTGAAGTAGCAGAAGGTCTTTTGTAGGCAACTTCCTAAAATGCCGAATAATTTTAATTTCACAAAGTATGTTAATAAAATATTAATGACAACATGATTTGTTTAGGCATGTGTTTATTGTGAGAGATAATCATACATTTCTATAATTGTTTTTAGTTTAGGTTTATGGTTGTTTTTATTCGCCTTGAAGAATATGCCACCAATTATATTGTTTAAGAGTTGGTTTTACTTGTTTTCATTAATCTTAATGTATAAAGTCGCGTTATTGAGCTTAAACAGCATTGTTATAAAAACTTAACTACAAAAACGGAACTTACAATAAATACACATGTTATTCTCATATCAAAACTTCTTCCTTAAACTATAAGCTGTGTTTATAGTGATTGACATGTTCAACATAAAATATATATCAATAAATAACATTAGAGAGTAGTAACAATATCAATATCTACCTTAAAGAAACCGTATAAACGTCAGAATTGCCAATTAACCGTTCAGTGATTTATAACCAAATCTATTTTAAAGTGCAACTTACGCGCATTCACATTTAAGCTTACAATCAGCACGTGTACAGTTAATATAAAGTTATTAATAACATCTGGACAATGGGAAACACTGTAATATGTTTTTATGAAAAAGCGTGTTAAATTTACTATATGCATTATTATATTATTACTATTAAAAATAGCAGCTGTTTAAATATACTACTAGACTTCAGGGTCTCAGTAATTAGGTTCGGTTAATTAAAATAATGAAGATGTATCTTGTTAAGAGATAACTTTTATTTACAACAATAATACCAAGTTATTAATGCTGTTGTCTATTACAGTTTGTGACAATTTAGAAAAATGTACAAATATGTTTAATATAAAGTAGGAGTAATTAAATATAATAATATAATAAATATTTAAATATTACAAATATCCGGATGACGACTTGCTGCTAGTCGGCACATTATTGTAAGTTTTTTAGTTCCAGATATATTTCACTTGTAGGAATTAATTAAAAATCAATTTATTCCAGATAATATATAATTATGTTTTCGTTAAAAATACTTATTCAGTGGATCACTACTGAACCTGCAGCTAAGCACTCTAAAGATAGACGACATAATTTTGATTTCGAAAATAGTAACGCTTTAAAAAAGGTAAATAATTATAAAACACGGACAGTCGTAGTAGTGTAGTTCGTAACGTTACAGTAATTCATACTGGTCAATGCCAATTCTCAGATAGACTTCATTCGTTTTGAAAGATAAATACTTAATAAATCATCAATGAATTTTATCAAAAGATATGTATAGCAACAACGGTGTACTAATTATGTTAGCCGAACATATTCCAATGATCTCATACCATATGCCAGGTACTAATGTTTTTGATAACTGAATTAATGGAAGTACTTAGAGCTAAATTCCAAGTATTAGCTTGCAGCAATTATAACACATTTTGAGATATTCAGATTAAGTTGTTATCCTGACATTATATAACTGTTTTGTTATTATTTGGCAAATGTAGTGTGTGTAGCAAAAATCTCCAAAACTGTTTTATACCATCAGCATATGTAAGAACGGGACAATCTCAACTGAGAAGTAAATTGCTCAACATTATAAACAATAATACACCTAGACTAGAATCTTGTGGTATATTTGTAGAAGCAAACCTATTCCTATTTACAAAAGATTCTATTTTGTAAATAGGAAATATTGCGTGATTTTCTAAAACAATGCTATGATTTACGCTGTCAAATGCATGATTCTATACAACAAATGCATACTATTTTGCAAAATTTGATAATATAGAAATAGGTTTATAGTTAGATAAACAAAATGTAGCAGATTTTATATAAAACGAACCGACTATAGAATGATTCCAGTAATTGTTATTACAGATGGTTTATTATTATATGATTGTATAGTTGAAGCAGCTGCAAATATATAACTTCAACCATATATAATTAAGAGAATTTGCTAATACGTCACCCGAAGTATATTTTGAAAAAGTAGATAATTACTTATCTATTTCGTACTATAAGTTCACAATACTTGTATTGTCCCTCTTAGTCCAAGTTTCAAATACTATATTTTCTACCTCTGACCTGATATACTTTCTACAATCTTTTTACATGCGTTTATGTAATATAACAATAAGCGCCAAATTAGTGTATGATACTTATGTATTGTATTTCATACGTTACTAGCTAGACTCGCAGCGTTTTGCCAGCCCGTACTCATACATGGTGTCGTTTGTTCTGCCCAGATAGTGTTAATACATATTTATAAACCCTATATTACCTACATCGCACACCATATTGCATGTTCAGCAATGTATAACTCTTATTTTTGGTAGTTTGAATTTTTTATGATTACACTTTTAGGGAGAAACTAAGTCTTAAAACCCATTCGCTTTTTGTGAAGATCTCTTTCCATTTAGAATTTTCGAAGGTATGTACTATTGACTGGATATTATAACTCTAAGAATCTGTACTGGTTATAGAACAAATTTGCAGAACTATGTTTAAAGTCGATTTAATTCAGAAACATTTCATTTTTAATAACCATAATTTTGCATTATTTGGGATAAAATTAATAAATTTCAATTAAATGTTGTAAATGCTTCAGAAAATATGGAGGTATATTAAGTAATATGTATACATATTATTGTGTGTTTTATTGTAGTTTTCGTTGTGCATGTTTTAATCTTTTACGAACAGTGTTCGGTTGTTTTTTTTTATGGCGGGTTCTGTATATAGATCTGTTGAACACAAATATGTAGTTATTGCTATGAAAACGAAGTCACGTAGGCGTAACTGATGAGCCTTAAATTACTATTACATTTCACCAATCAGAGCAACAATAGCCAACTTACGGAACTGCTAATATATCATCTGCGGCTATTATTAAAAAGGCAGTATCATATATTTTCGGCAGATAATACCTCGTTCCAGCAGTAATGCTGTGATACTTATATGCAGAATAAAGCGAACTGTATTGACAAATAATAATAATTAATATATCTATTTTGTGACCTTTATGTACTTATCTTTCAATTCCTGAAATATGTCCACTTATAGGTCAATAAAACAACAATTAATTAAATACCAATTTATTCCAGAACATATAATATTGTTTTCGTTAAAAAGACTTCTTCAATGGAAGAAATTGACATTTAATATATGTCAAAACACTAATAATATAAATGGCCATGCCTATCAACAAAAATATTTAAAAAACAAAATTCATTGATATATCGGATTTTAATTACATTCGCAAATAATAATGAAGGATATATTGGTTTAATACAACTACAAAAATTAAAATGATTTGAATTATTCGTATATAAATCTATTTTTTGTCAAGCTCTAACAATTCTGTTCAAGGACTAGGGAAAAACATGGCAAAAAAACCTAGTCAAGAGCTTAAAATTAATAAAATTCAGGCGTGAATTAAATTATTATAAATAACACTTAAATTATCGATATCAGTTCTAAAATTTACCGCGTTTTTATCTTTTCTAATGTATATCATTTCGTAAATTAATCTTTTTTATATTTATTTTCCTTTTTTAAAATTTTAGTGTTTTGAAAATCAACATTATGTCGTCTATCTTTAGAGTGCTTAGATAAAGCAGTTTCAGCGGTGACGTTATGTGTAAGAGTGTATTGGTGATTATAAATTCGTTTCTTTAAATATTGTTTGCTTTGTCCGATATAACATTTGTTACAATCTTTGCAATAAACGACATTACTTTGATTATCATGTTTAATGGGTGTTTTTAAATTTGAGAATAAGTGTCTATTGTTGGTAGGTATGAAAGTTATGTGAATGTCTAATTTTTTTAATTCGTGTTTTATTGTGTCACTTAAATTTTGTTTATGTATAGTGGTATAGTGTGGTATATATTATGATTTTATTTTATATCTGTGCTATATATTTTATTTATTCTTTTTGTGATTAATTTATTATAAAACTCTTTAGGATAACTATTTTTTTTAGTATTGTTCTAACTTTGCTTAAATTTTCTTTTCTAAAATCAGGGTGAGCTAATTGAATAGCCTGATCTACTAAACTGTTAATTACGCTTTTTTTTTTAATTTACCGAAGTGTTTGAAAAATAGTTAAAATGCCTACTACTACTAACGAAAACATAATATTATATGTTCTGGAATAAATTGGTATTTAGTTAATTGTTGTTTTATTGACCTATAAGTGGAAATATTTCAGCAATGAAAGACCAATAATTCCAAGAATATAGTAAGTTGCAATTCCTTATGGATCAAATAATTTTTTTTCCATTGTGATTCTTTAAAACCGAATTCAACGTTGCATTTCATATAGAGAAAAGCTGTTTTCCAAAGGGTTTTTCATTCTATACTTATTTTATCTTGAATTTCAAAATTATTGGACGTATTTTTAGTAATACAAGAAAAAAAACCAGAGGGAAATAAACTTAAAATCCTCTTGATACAAATATCGTAGGTTAATTAAACAATTTGAGTTACTGCCAAGGGTGGGTGTGATTTTGCATCTAGCTAATAGAAAAATTATTTGGCTTCTTTTAGGTCGCCTAACATTTTCTATTGTAATAAATCAATATCATTTTATTATAATAGTAATAACTGCTAATAAGCTATAATATAGTTACACTGCTACTGGACTGCTAAAATTTTAACAGAAACTTGTTTAACGCCATAGCTCACTGCAACCGCTAGAAACTAAATCATTGTTGAAGGTATTAAACACCTTGAACGTTTTAGTCACGTTATACTTTCAAACTCTTCAGGAAGTACTACTGTTTCATCGTAGCAATGAATATTGTTGAAAACATTAAAATTAGAGTGTCTTAGTTAAGGATAGCCACAAAATCACTTTTTTTTTAATTTACTTACAATCTACATTGCTTGTTATGTAGGTGATCATTTTATCCGAATTTATGATTGGAGGAAATTCTAATGGTAGCTGCTTTCTATTTGTAAAATTTCAGGATCATGATTCGCAAAGCGTGATCAATGTTTATTAGAAACATATTTAGCAACTAGCATTGCAAAAAGAACGCACAAAAGAAGAACGGGATTTGTTTACACCACACATAACCATCACATAACATAAGAAGTGAGCTTATGTTCGTTTTAAACATACTGAACAGAAAAATATTGTTCCACGGGAAAGAGAATTACAGATCGTGATCACAAATCTTGTTGTAGTGGGGATGAATCACAGTTTCAAATTTTTTAAGTAGAATATGATTCGTTCGAACAAAACCGGTTTTGTTCACTGATCAGTGTTAAATAGAAAGTACCTTGTATCCGATTAAAGGACGTTTTAATAAGTGTTCTGAGCTACAAACTGTGCGGACGTAAAAATTTACCTCTTTACGCGCAAAATTTGAAGACTGTGTTTTATTTCTATATACCATAATATATTCTATCGTGTGTTATACTAACCGAAACATGATTAACTCCACGGGAATACTGCAGTTGTTGATTTGAATGAACATACATTGCCACATCATTTTGGAGATGAGGTTTTAGCTTTTTTATTCAACACTTCCAATATAGTTAATGTAGTGCTAAATATCTCTAGCATGGCATCGTTACTTTTGCAGTTGACACTCTATATCTCTTTATGGTTGGAGTATAGAAACCACGTATGTACTTCTTTGAGTTTAGTTAACATTAGCAACTGGAATTTAATACTATTAATTTTACTGATTGGCTGATTCCACTGAACCAACAGAGTAGTGTACTTGATATTTGATACAACTCTTGTCTTGCGACGTGCGATGGCTTAGCAATTACAATGGTTTTCCCACAAACTTGGCGATGGTCCGACAACATAGATACTGTTGTGCGCACAACCAACATAGAATTCTACATGCTTCCAAATGGCCTTTTATAGCTGCCAAAAGTTTTTTCGTGCAGCAAACCTTACAAATCCGATCTTCAGGTTTTTTCTTCTCGTCGCCCAACCTTTTCTGGCACCTACAGAGCGCTTGCTTTTTGCCGCCGTTTAGTTAAAGACGAGTTGTATTTGGGCATTTTCACGTGTCCCAACGAAACATAGAACCAAAATATTAGCACCATTTCTTTAGAATACAAGTTTTCACTATTATTTGGACTATAAGAGCGCTGAGCAAAATAATCTAAAAATGCACTACATGTATACATATACACTTCCGGTATCACAATATAAAATATGTATAGAAAAGTAGACTTACTATATAAGTTTTCACAACACAATAAATAATACAAGTAACGAACACAGGAAACAAAATAGATTCACGTAACAGCAAATTGGTTACAAGAACTAATAGTGAAATAATCACATCGGTCACTATGAGTTGAACGAGTCTATGGAAGGGAGAGAAAACAAATACGCATATGTCGCAATTTACAATCAATTCCTTTATTCCTACTTGTACTGCTAAACATTTTCGACCTGAGGTAACGACCACACATATTGTGCTTTGGCATGCATTTTTAAGTGCTGTCGATCCCTTGTCGTTATTTATGAAATTTATGGGTACCACAATATGGTTTCTACTATAAAAAAATTCAAAATTATTTACAGTCAACAATGTACAAAGACAGATGACAATGACAAATAAGTACATCTTCGTCCTCCCGTTTTATACATCGTAATGTGTTTTCCACTATCTGTACACATACCGGACGATGTAAGCACATTCAGTGCGTACTAACTCAGTGAGTAAGAAACGCTATAAAATTTCGGTTTTGAAATTTTGTCGGTTTACACATATGCCGTGGTATTTGAAACCTTGTGCAGAAAAAGAAAGTACGATGACGAGCTTGGCCAATATATGTATATCAAACTTTGTCGAAAAAGACCTATTTTAATCCGTCGTCAAAAAAAGCCCGTGAATTGCAACCTGCAATAAACTCTTTTTTTTCGTTAAATAACTTCTTCAGTGGAAGAAATTGACATTTAAATATGTGTCAAATTACTAATAATATAAATATAAATTGCCACGCCTATCAACAAAATTATCTAAAAAACAAACAATTCATTGATATATCGAATTTTAATTATATTCACAAGTAATAATGAAGGAATAGTGATTTAATACAACATTAGAAATTGAAATGATTTGAAATATTCGTATATCAATCTATTTTTTGTCAAGCTCTAACAATTCTGTTCAAGGACTAGGGAAAACATGGCAAAAAAACCTAGTCAAGAGCTTAAAATTAATAAAATTCAGGCGTGAATTAAATTGTTATATATATAACGCTTAAATTATCAATATCCGTTCTAAAATTTACCGCGTTTTCATCTTTTTTAATGTATATCATTTCGTAAATTAATCTTTTTTTATAATTATTTTCCTTTTTAAAATTTTAGTGTTTTGAAAATCAAAATTATGTCGTCTATCTTTAGAGTGCTTAGATAAAGCAGTTTCAGCGGTAACGTTATGTGTAACAGTGTATTGATGGTTATAAATTCGTTTCTTTAAATATTGTTTGGTTTGTCCGATATAACATTTATTACAATCTTTGGTAATCTAATTTATAAACGACATTACTTTGATTACCATGTTTAATGGGTGTTTTTAAATTTGTGAATAAATGTCTATTGTTGGTAGGTATGAAAGTTATGTGAATGTCTGATTTTTTTAATTCGTGTTTTATTGTGTATACACCCCTTATTGAAATTAACAATTCTTAAAATTTAGGATTATGTATTTCAATATTTGGAATCTGAGTTCCAGTTAAGAGATCACAGTACTTCAAGCAAGATTTAATTATTAGGATAATATTAAACAGTAATTTGTTTTGCATACAATAGCTTATATTTATTGTGGTCTAATCCCTACTTTACAGTGTATGGTATTCATGGATTAATAAATTTGGTTTAAATATTCGACGTATAAGACTGTAATGCTTCGAAGGAAATTTGATTGTTAATATTAAATTACTAAACAAATTATTCTAATAATTCTAATAGATATCTTGGAATTCATTTATCTGCTTCCTCTATAATGCTTGTTAAAGATTATAAGTCAAGTGTCATCAAGAATGATTATAAACTAGACATCATTAGCGTAATATTAAGATTTAATTTTAGACTCGTGGAGAAATAAGAATGAATAAATTACGAGTTTAGTAAGTATTATTTATCAAGATTATTTGAGTGAATGATTAAAATATTGAAAAATAGGTATCGTATAGTATCTATATCGTTTGCTTGACTTTGATAGTTTCGTAGGGGTATTCCAATATGATGGTAAAATACATACATCAATCCGGATCCGAATATCAAATATGGAAAGAGCGATTCAAATTAAGGATTTTTTTATACGAGAACTCATTTTTAACTGTTACAGTTTTCGAGTTCTACTAATTAGAAATGTGTTGCTGTTGCCGCTATTTTCCAGTTCTATTGCACATAATGGTATATGCATTTCAACAGCGTAGGACAAATTAAATTAATAGTCACATAAAGATTAGTGACCTTGTGTGCATTATATTAGACCGTAAATTTGCATGTGTAAATAGCATTTAAATTGCCCTGAAATGTAGAAACTCTTATCATTACGATTTTACCTGTAGGTGTATGGCTTAAATGAAAGTTAGGGAGTATTGCATGTAATATATCGGATATCTTCGGCACGGCAGGTGTTATCATATTGTGACAGGACTGTCCCACCATTAACATTACTTACTGTACCTGCAATATTTCTATTGAGATATAAAAACAAAAAGTGTGGAATAGATGTTTTCGAATACAAAAAAATCCGAAGATTTGCCACTGTAAGTGCTACTCTTATCTTAGTGCAACGATCCTTGTGTATGTTTCGGGAAAACATATTGCAGTTGAATATTTCAGGTAGTCGAACATTTTTGCTATTTCACTCGTTCACTATCGCTTCCTTGTTTCTAGCATACTAAGAAACAACGAGTATGCAACTTACAATTCACCCTGCTCGAAACGGTGCGAAAACTTACTAAATTAATAGAAAAATATTGTAGCGCCTCCTGGGCGCTCGTTCGACAAAGTTACGACGGAAATCGCGCCACAACGAGTATGTCGCTGAGAGGCCACAACACTCGGATCTGCTTTCATCCATCGTGAGATCTTGATATTGGCGTTTTGTCATTTATTTGTTATTATTGCTATGTATGTTTATATTATATTATTTGCTGTTATGACTTTTGGGGTGTAGTTACTAGAATATTTATTTGTACTATACGTCTAACTATATGTCTAATTATATGATGTTCTTTTGTATACATGATCTTTCTGTGTTTATTCATGAATTATGTATTTTACAGCATGTGTAGTGTATTCTTTTTTGACAATTGTCGCTATCCTTATGGATTTGTTTGAATTACAAGAAATTTATTTTGACTATTATTTTTTTATCTTATCTCGATGTTAGTAACATATTTTTTTATTATCCACTTTGAGAAATTATTATATGTTCGTATCAGATATAAAAGGGCAGTAGGTATGGATACATTTTAAACATAACATGTTCTGTATACATAGATTCGCCACTGTTCCATGTTTATTATTGTTTCTAATAAATTTGATTCAGGAATTTAGTATCTTTTATTATATGTAGGTACTCTGCTGCTTTTTCAACATACATGTTGTTGTGATATTATACAGGTGTTTTAATCTAAATTTTTGTTACTACTTATTGTGATTGGGTTATTACGTTTATTTATTATATGCAATTATTCATACCTTTAAAAACTGTTTGGCTTGACTATATTGCCGATATCCCACATTTAAGGAAGTTTGTTTCTGGAATGTTAAGTTATTATATTAATATAGCGATGCAGGTGTTCTATTTTCTTTAGTGCATTTTTTATCTCATGAAGTTTTAAATATGTAAAGAACATGTTAAGTTAAAATTATTAGGAATGTTATGTGAAATTGTGTCAACGGAAATAATATTTAATCTCAAAAAACAAAAGTGACAGTTTGTTTTGAATCGAAAATCCACTGACAAGCCAGAAGTACCTTCACGGCGATTTTCCATCGGAAACGATGAATAAAATTTCGGAATTCTAATTTTGTATTATGGAATAAAAAAGTGTATTATTAAAGTAATTCATGTTTAGTGCAAAGTAATTGACTAAACAAAGATCGACTAACAGTGTTTTGTTCAGTTTTTTGGCAGAGTTGGTCCGAAATTGTCATTTGTTTTTATGTTATTTTAAAATTGGCTTGGTACACATTCATACAAACGTCTTCTATTTATATATGTAAGTATTGAATTTCGTACATTAATAGCCCATATTAACTTGACAATCTTCAATTTGAATTAGAATGTATGAAATTAGAAATGACTTCAAGTTTATGGCAGTTATCATGTACGAAATTTGATACATAAATAGTAAATACGTGTGAAATATGTACATAAAGGCTATAGGCATAAACTATAGATTTTTCCAATTTAGTAATAACAATGCTTTAGATAAACAATAGTAAATGGGCTTGAAGTCAACCACAACCGTGTCTATATCAGCAGTACATCTTAGAACTCCAAACACCAAAAACTTTTGCGCAAACACCGACGCGTTTCGACAGCAACGCTGGCATTTATCAAGGCGATAATAAAACTAAATTAAAATAAAAACTACAAATATCAGGTAACCAAAATATTATGCACGTTCAATCCACCAAAACCAATAACGAATGCGGGATAGGGCTGTTGTCACCCTTCATTACACATAACTTATTTTTATATATTTCTAAACTTTCGAAATTCTTTAGAAACTTACAATTTATTTGTCTTATGAATTTAACATTCATATGATTGATGTGATCTCTTTCAAAATGTGTTGGGCAACCCTTGATTTCTCAATTCTATTAAATCTAAGACTAACCATATGCTCTTTAAATCTAGCGAGACTACTCTGTAGGTTGCCCAATATATTTTTGATTACAATCTTTACAATTGATTTCGTAAATATCTGACTTTTCTAAAGGTTGTATCTTATCTTTAGGGATATCGATGAAACTTTGTAAACTAGTCTCAGAACTGTAAACTATTCTGAGATCTAACTCTTTGAAGATTTTACTCAAACCTCTAATGATAAAGGAGCGTAAGGGAGGGTCAGAACGGCTGAAGCTTTAACATCCTCTCGAAAAGTCGTAGATTCTTTCACAGTTTTCTTATAATTAAACTTATAGACATGCTGAGGTGGAAACCATTACACTTGGCCAGCTAAGCTCTTTTTCATACTTCGCCTTGTTCAAGGAAAAAATAAGCAGTCTGTGTGTAATTAAAAAATTCAGGCTTACCATTTTTTGTTGAATACAATGATGGAAATCTGAAGGAATATAGCGATGTGTACTGGTTTCTTTTCTTACACGTCAAACTGTAATCTATTGTTATTTCTCAATTAGTAAAGTATCTAGAAAGGGAGCTAACCGTTTTCTTCTCTTTCACAAGTGAGCCTTATAATTTCGAACCGATTATTTAATTTATTGAGAAAATCGTCAATCATCATTTCGTCAATCGTCATTTTTTGGTATCATAAATAGTAAAAATGTCATCCACGTATCTCAACCAAACCCTAAGAAAATATTCGCTAGTTAAAAGTTTTTGGTGTGTAGTGGGTTGAAGTGTTTAGTGTTCTTCTACTGCTGCACCAAGAGATCCAATAATGAACTTCGCAGTATATCTTATAAAAGCTGCATATATCTTTATTTCAATATATTGAATCCTTTCAACAATACTAGTGTTACTTAACGAGCCAACTGTGCCGCCAGTGAGGTACTTTTTAAATTTTGGTGCAAAATTTTAAAATTACAAATGGAAGTGATAGAAAATTATAATTATACTAGAGTAGCATTTGTTACCTTGTTGCTAAGATCCTGACATATTTCTAAGTTAAAGAAAGTACTAGAAAAAGAACTAAAAATTCAAGATTTGCATCGAAGCTGAACTACAAAATTTTTTGGAAATAGATTTTCCTAAATTTTTTAAATTTCAAATACGTTATTACCTCGGCAACGTAATGATAGTTGCAAAACATTAGTATTACATATAGTTTATTTTTTAATATTATACCGTGTGTGTATCTACAAAATGAGCTCTTTATGTATCTAGTACAACCATGCACTAAGATGTAGTTCACAGCATTGAACACATGATATCCACCATATCTAGTATTATAATTTTCAATAACATTCTGAAGAATTTTTGGTGACAAATATGAAACAAATTTAGTGTCGCTCACCTAACTTACATTTAAGCTTCTTGACTTACTAACAAAATATTTGTATAGGTGTATCACTTAAGCAAAAATAAACACAGTTTCATCTTCTGCACGAATATTTTTAATATTGGTATATTTTCAGAGCTTCGTTGTAAATAACATTTTAGATTTAAGAAATTGCTGTTTTTCCGAAGTTCCGTCATAACATAAATATATAAAGTTGCCTGCCAAGATATATTAAATGAATGAATTGGTCTGCGCTTTTAGTTTCCGATGATAAATGAATAAGCAAACGGTATTGCAATAAGTAAACAGTATTTACCGCAAATCTCATTATATATGAAAATTTGAATAGTACCAAGAGGAATAAAAGTAGTTTATCGACATACGCTTTCATAATAACTCAACATAACTACTGCCAAATGTATACACACAAATATTTTCCTTAATAATAATAATGCATAATATTGCAGGTTAATGCATTGTAGTAGGAACCTACTATACCTCCAAATTTAACAATATGTTCTTAAGGAATTGTTTTTAGATCAAATTCATTTATTGAAATGATTAAAAGATTATGTCACACAAATGTACTGTTCTTAAGTTCAGTCTTCTAATGGGGCCGCTGTAGTGTGAATAATTTTAAGTGTACTTCGAATTATGAATTGTATAATTTTGGGCAGTCTATTGGTTTAACTTGTGTTAATTTTGTGTAGTTATTGTATATTGTAACTGTTTTTCGAAAATTTTGGCACTGTCCACGTTTATTTATCAATAACAGTAAACATTTTTATAATTCTTATTACATGAAACGGTAATAAAACTATGTTAGCTAATAATATACTCTTTAAAACACAGGATACAATTAATTTAAATAAAACATAAATCATCATAAATAATCCGGAAACGCGAGGCAGGAACAAATAAAAAAACAACATAGAAAATTTCACAGCTAAGTAAGGTATGTAATTTCCTGAGAATTCAATAGAAAGTTGAAACTCGAATCAGTTTGTAGTCCAGAAATGTCTTTCACACAATTATTGAAAAAGAATGTATATGTTTACTTGCCACCTATTTCAAAATGAATTCGTTTGAAATAGTTGATAGTTTTTGTTTTCAATAGAATGAGCTGTATTTTGTTTTACGGTGTAATTGGCAATGTAATCTAAATCTAAGCTCAAGTCTTAAATGTCAGCAAACTGACAGTTGACATATACTCGGAATTAATCTTTGCTTATTTAAACCGATATGAAACGTACAACCACTGTTGCTTGAAACATGTAAACTAGAAGCTTTTACTGTAAGTTATTTATATAGATAGTACTAGCAGACTGATAGTCCTTTGCATTTTTCATGCTGTTCAATTTTGGAGACGTTGATGTACTTGATGTTGCTTCTATTAACGGTCCCAGCAATGTGTCTTGATACACTTACTTTGCTCCTGTAAATTGACGTATCTGACCATTTTAACTAATGAGGCTAACTAAATTATTTATTACTTATAATACATGTTAGGTATACAGGCTGGCCCACTTAAAATAATGCATTGAAATTTTGGCCAAACTAAACAAGAAATTTAAAATCGAACCAGATAAAGTTATAGAGTTCTAAGGAAAGCAGATTTTAATAAAAATGTGGATTTTATACAATTCATCATAACATCAGAGCGAAATCAATTTGGATTTATTTAAATGGAATGTGGTATTTTTTATTGTAAATTTCTTAAACAGCTTATTTTTTAACGTGTAACTGTGTAAAATATGACCGATTTTAATAAGAAATGAAATCAACAACTTTTGAAATTGCCGCCAATATTTCAAATTTTGAAGTGCGCAAATATTGTTATTTATCTGATGCATATTTGCGTAACACGCAAAATTTGAATTGGGCTCTAGATATATTATATGTATGTACATACATATGTCGTTATGTCACTTGGCAACTGACAAACATTCAAAATTGATTATTCGTTTTGTAGGTTTTGTAGATTTCATAGTTTACACTTCATATTGTAAATTTTGCACGTTACACTTTAAGATAAACAAATGGCAGAATAGTGATTTAAGTCAAACCTAACAAATGTCATACACATTAACATGCGTTACGTAAAATATCGGTAAACTATGCTTGAAACTTCGATACCGCGAAATTTAAATAATCAAATTTCATTATTTGTAATTGCAAACATAGTTGCATAAAATATTTAATAAGTGATTGTGATGTGTTAGAAATACCATCTTCTTACAATACAGTGACAGAAACCATAAATGTGCTATTTAATAAGATGCAAATTGATTTCGGCGTGAGGTCATCATGAATGTTATAAAATTTACACTAGGTGTAGAAGGGAAATTATGGGATTGCAGCTATTGGCGTTAGAATTAAATAGACGTGAACCTCTTTATGTATCTAAGCTTTCGCTAATTCTTTATCAGCTTCTTCAGAGAACAAACTACAAATAAAACAACAAAAGTTGTAATTAATTCGGCTTTTTTTTAAATCGAAATGAACTATTTAACTTACATGGCTGTGCTAAAAGTACGGCAACATCACAAGACTATGTGCAGAAAATATTCGGAAACAACAACATCAGACATCAAACAACATATTTAAAAAACTTATTAACAGTCTTATTAATACTCGAAAGTGTAACGTTTCACTAGGACTAACAGTAAGAGGGGTAATAATAATCATAAATTTCCCACCAAAAGTTAGGGAATTGATATTGTCAATATAGAAACAGTGAAAACTTAGTGGATAAATAAAATGTATATACAAAGTTGTACAAAAGCATTGTTACAATTAACATAAGTTATCTGAATATTTGTAACCATTTCTAAGAATTCTAAATTATTAAGAAAGATCACGTTATAATATATATTAATTGTAGATTATATGTACAATGATTATAGAGTGAAAAATCACTAAACTAAATTAAAATTAACTAATGAGTTGTGTTATTTATTTTTAGTTTTATTGTAATGTTGCTTGTCTATGGACAATATGTAAGAATAAATCGCACTAAGGTTTCGGATGTCTGTTTTATAATTAAGCGTGTTATCCGTCCTTTGGATGTGAAACATTTCGAGGAATAAACGAGTCGACCATCTGTTTTCCTTTTCCAAAATGATAACGTTGTCAAAGTCAAACGTATACTTCAAGGAGGTGCTATGTTCAGACAATTCTGTCTTCGTGGATGAGTGTTGACAATCCAAACGATATTTGGCAACATGTCTCGCGTCAAGCCGGCGCTTATCGATAATCACAAAACCACTCGTTGTATTATACGTATATGACAATGCGAGATAATTCTAACCTTTTTTAAAAAAAAACAACACAAATTTCTCTGTACATCAATTTGACATTTTTGTTTTTGGTGGGAAGCGTACACACACTGGCATTCCTTATTAATTATTTTAGCTCTAAACAGAAAATTTATCATCTCTTAAATGTAATAAAATAAGTACATGACATCAATAAAACATGTTTTCATTGCATATAAGGAATAAAATAGCATAATTAAAAAAAAATCCAACATATTAAAAGTCAAAAGGAGCCGGTCTATCAAACTTCATTGAAGTAGCAGAAGGTCTTTGTAGGCAACTTCCTAAAATGCCGAATAATTTTAATTTCACAAAGTATGTTAATAAAATATTAATGACAACATGATTTGTTTAGGCATGTGTTTATTGTGAGAGATAATCATACATTTCTATAATTGTTTTTAGTTTAGGTTTATGGTTGTTTTTATTCGCCTTGAAGAATATGCCACCAATTATATTGTTTAAGAGTTGGTTTTACTTGTTTTCATTAATCTTAATGTATAAAGTCGCGTTATTGAGCTTAAACAGCATTGTTATAAAAACTTAACTACAAAAACGGAACTTACAATAAATACACATGTTATTCTCATATCAAAACTTCTTCCTTAAACTATAAGCTGTGTTTATAGTGATTGACATGTTCAACATAAAATATATATCAATAAATAACATTAGAGAGTAGTAACAATATCAATATCTACCTTAAAGAAACCGTATAAACGTCAGAATTGCCAATTAACCGTTCAGTGATTTATAACCAAATCTATTTTAAAGTGCAACTTACGCGCATTCACATTTAAGCTTACAATCAGCACGTGTACAGTTAATATAAAGTTATTAATAACATCTGGACAATGGGAAACACTGTAATATGTTTTTATGAAAAGCGTGTTAAATTTACTATATGCATTATTATATTATTACTATTAAAAATAGCAGCTGTTTAAATATACTACTAGACTTCAGGGTCTCAGTAATTAGGTTCGGTTAATTAAAATAATGAAGATGTATCTTGTTAAGAGATAACTTTTATTTACAACAATAATACCAAGTTATTAATGCTGTTGTCTATTACAGTTTGTGACAATTTAGAAAAATGTACAAATATGTTTAATATAAAGTAGGAGTAATTAAATATAATAATATAATAAATATTTAAATATTACAAATATCCGGATGACGACTTGCTGCTAGTCGGCACATTATTGTAAGTTTTTTTAGTTCCAGATATATTTCACTTGTAGGAATTAATTAAAAATCAATTTATTCCAGATAATATATAATTATGTTTTCGTTAAAAATACTTATTCAGTGGATCACTACTGAACCTGCAGCTAAGCACTCTAAAGATAGACGACATAATTTTGATTTCGAAAATAGTAACGCTTTAAAAAAGGTAAATAATTATAAAACACGGACAGTCGTAGTAGTGTAGTTCGTAACGTTACAGTAATTCATACTGGTCAATGCCAATTCTCAGATAGACTTCATTCGTTTTGAAAGATAAATACTTAATAAATCATCAATGAATTTTATCAAAAGATATGTATAGCAACAACGGTGTACTAATTATGTTAGCCGAACATATTCCAATGATCTCATACCATATGCCAGGTACTAATGTTTTTGATAACTGAATTAATGGAAGTACTTAGAGCTAAATTCCAAGTATTAGCTTGCAGCAATTATAACACATTTTGAGATATTCAGATTAAGTTGTTATCCTGACATTATATAACTGTTTTGTTATTATTTGGCAAATGTAGTGTGTGTAGCAAAAATCTCCAAAACTGTTTTATACCATCAGCATATGTAAGAACGGGACAATCTCAACTGAGAAGTAAATTGCTCAACATTATAAACAATAATACACCTAGACTAGAATCTTGTGGTATATTTGTAGAAGCAAACCTATTCCTATTTACAAAAGATTCTATTTTGTAAATAGGAAATATTGCGTGATTTTCTAAAACAATGCTATGATTTACGCTGTCAAATGCATGATTCTATACAACAAATGCATACTATTTTGCAAAATTTGATAATATAGAAATAGGTTTATAGTTAGATAAACAAAATGTAGCAGATTTTATATAAAACGAACCGACTATAGAATGATTCCAGTAATTGTTATTACAGATGGTTTATTATTATATGATTGTATAGTTGAAGCAGCTGCAAATATATAACTTCAACCATATATAATTAAGAGAATTTGCTAATACGTCACCCGAAGTATATTTTGAAAAAGTAGATAATTACTTATCTATTTCGTACTATAAGTTCACAATACTTGTATTGTCCCTCTTAGTCCAAGTTTCAAATACTATATTTTCTACCTCTGACCTGATATACTTTCTACAATCTTTTTACATGCGTTTATGTAATATAACAATAAGCGCCAAATTAGTGTATGATACTTATGTATTGTATTTCATACGTTACTAGCTAGACTCGCAGCGTTTTGCCAGCCCGTACTCATACATGGTGTCGTTTGTTCTGCCCAGATAGTGTTAATACATATTTATAAACCCTATATTACCTACATCGCACACCATATTGCATGTTCAGCAATGTATAACTCTTATTTTTGGTAGTTTGAATTTTTTATGATTACACTTTTAGGGAGAAACTAAGTCTTAAAACCCATTCGCTTTTTGTGAAGATCTCTTTCCATTTAGAATTTTCGAAGGTATGTACTATTGACTGGATATTATAACTCTAAGAATCTGTACTGGTTATAGAACAAATTTGCAGAACTATGTTTAAAGTCGATTTAATTCAGAAACATTTCATTTTTAATAACCATAATTTTGCATTATTTGGGATAAAATTAATAAATTTCAATTAAATGTTGTAAATGCTTCAGAAAATATGGAGGTATATTAAGTAATATGTATACATATTATTGTGTGTTTTATTGTAGTTTTCGTTGTGCATGTTTTAATCTTTTACGAACAGTGTTCGGTTGTTTTTTTTATGGCGGGTTCTGTATATAGATCTGTTGAACACAAATATGTAGTTATTGCTATGAAAACGAAGTCACGTAGGCGTAACTGATGAGCCTTAAATTACTATTACATTTCACCAATCAGAGCAACAATAGCCAACTTACGGAACTGCTAATATATCATCTGCGGCTATTATTAAAAAGGCAGTATCATATATTTTCGGCAGATAATACCTCGTTCCAGCAGTAATGCTGTGATACTTATATGCAGAATAAAGCGAACTGTATTGACAAATAATAATAATTAATATATCTATTTTGTGACCTTTATGTACTTATCTTTCAATTCCTGAAATATGTCCACTTATAGGTCAATAAAACAACAATTAATTAAATACCAATTTATTCCAGAACATATAATATTGTTTTCGTTAAAAAGACTTCTTCAATGGAAGAAATTGACATTTAATATATGTCAAAACACTAATAATATAAATGGCCATGCCTATCAACAAAAATATTTAAAAAACAAAATTCATTGATATATCGGATTTTAATTACATTCGCAAATAATAATGAAGGATATATTGGTTTAATACAACTACAAAAATTAAAATGATTTGAATTATTCGTATATAAATCTATTTTTTGTCAAGCTCTAACAATTCTGTTCAAGGACTAGGGAAAAACATGGCAAAAAACCTAGTCAAGAGCTTAAAATTAATAAAATTCAGGCGTGAATTAAATTATTATAAATAACACTTAAATTATCGATATCAGTTCTAAAATTTACCGCGTTTTTATCTTTTCTAATGTATATCATTTCGTAAATTAATCTTTTTTATATTTATTTTCCTTTTTAAAATTTTAGTGTTTTGAAAATCAACATTATGTCGTCTATCTTTAGAGTGCTTAGATAAAGCAGTTTCAGCGGTGACGTTATGTGTAAGAGTGTATTGGTGATTATAAATTCGTTTCTTTAAATATTGTTTGCTTTGTCCGATATAACATTTGTTACAATCTTTGCAATAAACGACATTACTTTGATTATCATGTTTAATGGGTGTTTTTAAATTTGAGAATAAGTGTCTATTGTTGGTAGGTATGAAAGTTATGTGAATGTCTAATTTTTTTAATTCGTGTTTTATTGTGTCACTTAAATTTTGTTTATGTATAGTGGTATAGTGTGGTATATATTATGATTTTATTTTATATCTGTGCTATATATATTTTATTTATTCTTTTTGTGATTAATTTATTATAAAACTCTTTAGGATAACTATTTTTTTTAGTATTGTTCTAACTTTGCTTAAATTTTCTTTTCTAAAATCAGGGTGAGCTAATTGAATAGCCTGATCTACTAAACTGTTAATTACGCTTTTTTTTAATTTACCGAAGTGTTTGAAAAATAGTTAAAATGCCTACTACTACTAACGAAAACATAATATTATATGTTCTGGAATAAATTGGTATTTAGTTAATTGTTGTTTTATTGACCTATAAGTGGAAATATTTCAGCAATGAAAGACCAATAATTCCAAGAATATAGTAAGTTGTAATTCCTTATGGATCAAATAATTTTTTTTTCCATTGTGATTCTTTAAAACCGAATTCAACGTTGCATTTCATATAGAGAAAAGCTGTTTTCCAAAGGGTTTTTCATTCTATACTTATTTTATCTTGAATTTCAAAATTATTGGACGTATTTTTAGTAATACAAGAAAAAAAACCAGAGGGAAATAAACTTAAAATCCTCTTGATACAAATATCGTAGGTTAATTAAACAATTTGAGTTACTGCCAAGGGTGGGTGTGATTTTGCATCTAGCTAATAGAAAAATTATTTGGCTTCTTTTAGGTCGCCTAACATTTTCTATTGTAATAAATCAATATCGTTTTATTATAATAGTAATAACTGCTAATAAGCTATAATATAGTTACACTGCTACTGGACTGCTAAAATTTTAACAGAAACTTGTTTAACGCCATAGCTCACTGCAACCGCTAGAAACTAAATCATTGTTGAAGGTATTAAACACCTTGAACGTTTTAGTCACGTTATACTTTCAAACTCTTCAGGAAGTACTACTGTTTCATCGTAGCAATGAATATTGTTGAAAACATTAAAATTAGAGTGTCTTAGTTAAGGATAGCCACAAAATCACTTTTTTTAATTTACTTACAATCTACATTGCTTGTTATGTAGGTGATCATTTTATCCGAATTTATGATTGGAGGAAATTCTAATGGTAGCTGCTTTCTATTTGTAAAATTTCAGGATCATGATTCGCAAAGCGTGATCAATGTTTATTAGAAACATATTTAGCAACTAGCATTGCAAAAAGAACGCACAAAAGAAGAACGGGATTTGTTTACACCACACATAACCATCACATAACATAAGAAGTGAGCTTATGTTCGTTTTAAACATACTGAACAGAAAAATATTGTTCCACACGGGAAAGAGAATTACAGATCGTGATCACAAATCTTGTTGTAGTGGGGATGAATCACAGTTTCAAATTTTTTAAGTAGAATATGATTCGTTCGAACAAAACCGGTTTTGTTCACTGATCAGTGTTAAATAGAAAGTACCTTGTATCCGATTAAAGGACGTTTTAATAAGTGTTCTGAGCTACAAACTGTGCGACGTAAAAATTTACCTCTTTACGCGCAAAATTTGAAGACTGTGTTTTATTTCTATATACCATAATATATTCTATCGTGTGTTATACTAACCGAAACATGATTAACTCCCACGGGAATACTGCAGTTGTTGATTTGAATGAACATACATTGCCACATCATTTTGGAGATGAGGTTTTAGCTTTTTTATTCAACACTTCCAATATAGTTAATGTAGTGCTAAATATCTCTAGCATGGCATCGTTACTTTTGCAGTTGACACTCTATATCTCTTTATGGTTGGAGTATAGAAACCACGTATGTACTTCTTTGAGTTTAGTTAACATTAGCAACTGGAATTTAATACTATTAATTTTACTGATTGGCTGATTCCACTGAACCAACAGAGTAGTGTACTTGATATTTGATACAACTCTTGTCTTGCGACGTGCGATGGCTTAGCAATTACAATGGTTTTCCCACAAACTTGGCGATGGTCCGACAACATAGATACTGTTGTGCGCACAACCAACATAGAATTCTACATGCTTCAAATGGCCTTTTATAGCTGCCAAAAAGTTTTTTCGTGCAGCAAACCTTACAAATCCGATCTTCAGGTTTTTTCTTCTCGTCGCCCAACCTTTTCTGGCACCTACAGAGCGCTTGCTTTTTTGCCGCCGTTTAGTTAAAGACGAGTTGTATTTGGGCATTTTCACGTGTCCCAACGAAATATAGAACCAAAATATTAGCACCATTTCTTTAGAATACAAGTTTTCACTATTATTTGGACTATAAGAGCGCTGAGCAAAATAATCTAAAAATGCACTACATGTATACATATACACTTCCGGTATCACAATATAAAATATGTATAGAAAAGTAGACTTACTATATAAGTTTTTCACAACACAATAAATAATACAAGTAACGAACACAGGAAACAAAATAGATTCACGTAACAGCAAATTGGTTACAAGAACTAATAGTGAAATAATCACATCGGTCACTATGAGTTGAACGAGTCTATGGAAGGAGAGAAAACAAATACGCATATGTCGCAATTTACAATCAATTCCTTTATTCCTACTTGTACTGCTAAACATTTTCGACCTGAGGTAACGACCACACATATTGTGCTTTGGCATGCATTTTTAAGTGCTGTCGATCCCTTGTCGTTATTTATGAAATTTATGGGTACCACAATATGGTTTCTACTATAAAAAAATTCAAAATTATTTACAGTCAACAATGTACAAAGACAGATGACAATGACAAATAAGTACATCTTCGTCCTCCCGTTTTATACATCGTAATGTGTTTTCCACTATCTGTACACATACCGGACGATGTAAGCACATTCAGTGCGTACTAACTCAGTGAGTAAGAAACGCTATAAAATTTCGGTTTTGAAATTTTGTCGGTTTACACATATGCCGTGGTATTTGAAACCTTGTGCAGAAAAAGAAAGTACGATGACGAGCTTGGCCAATATATGTATATCAAACTTTGTCGAAAAAGACCTATTTTAATCCGTCGTCAAAAAAGCCCGTGAATTGCAACCTGCAATAAACTCTTTTTTTTTTCGTTAAATAACTTCTTCAGTGGAAGAAATTGACATTTAAATATGTGTCAAATTACTAATAATATAAATATAAATTGCCACGCCTATCAACAAAATTATCTAAAAAACAAACAATTCATTGATATATCGAATTTTAATTATATTCACAAGTAATAATGAAGGAATAGTGATTTAATACAACATTAGAAATTGAAATGATTTGAAATATTCGTATATCAATCTATTTTTTGTCAAGCTCTAACAATTCTGTTCAAGGACTAGGGAAAAACATGGCAAAAAACCTAGTCAAGAGCTTAAAATTAATAAAATTCAGGCGTGAATTAAATTGTTATATATATAACGCTTAAATTATCAATATCCGTTCTAAAATTTACCGCGTTTTCATCTTTTTTAATGTATATCATTTCGTAAATTAATCTTTTTTTATAATTATTTTCCTTTTTTAAAATTTTAGTGTTTTGAAAATCAAAATTATGTCGTCTATCTTTAGAGTGCTTAGATAAAGCAGTTTCAGCGGTAACGTTATGTGTAACAGTGTATTGATGGTTATAAATTCGTTTCTTTAAATATTGTTTGGTTTGTCCGATATAACATTTATTACAATCTTTGCAATCTAATTTATAAACGACATTACTTTGATTACCATGTTTAATGGGTGTTTTTAAATTTGTGAATAAATGTCTATTGTTGGTAGGTATGAAAGTTATGTGAATGTCTGATTTTTTTAATTCGTGTTTTATTGTGTATACACCCCCTTATTGAAATTAACAATTCTTAAAATTTAGGATTATGTATTTCAATATTTGGAATCTGAGTTCCAGTTAAGAGATCACAGTACTTCAAGCAAGATTTAATTATTAGGATAATATTAAACAGTAATTTGTTTTGCATACAATAGCTTATATTTATTGTGGTCTAATCCCTACTTTACAGTGTATGGTATTCATGGATTAATAAATTTGGTTTAAATATTCGACGTATAAGACTGTAATGCTTCGAAGGAAATTTGATTGTTAATATTAAATTACTAAACAAATTATTCTAATAATTCTAATAGATATCTTGGAATTCATTTATCTGCTTCCTCTATAATGCTTGTTAAAGATTATAAGTCAAGTGTCATCAAGAATGATTATAAACTAGACATCATTAGCGTAATATTAAGATTTAATTTTAGACTCGTGGAGAAATAAGAATGAATAAATTACGAGTTTAGTAAGTATTATTTATCAAGATTATTTGAGTGAATGATTAAAATATTGAAAATAGGTATCGTATAGTATCTATATATCGTTTGCTTGACTTTGATAGTTTCGTAGGGGTATTCCAATATGATGGTAAAATACATACATCAATCCGGATCCGAATATCAAATATGGAAAGAGCGATTCAAATTAAGGATTTTTTTTATACGAGAACTCATTTTTAACTGTTATAGTTTTCGAGTTCTACTAATTAGAAATGTGTTGCTGTTGCCGCTATTTTCCAGTTCTATTGCACATAATGGTATATGCATTTCAACAGCGTAGGACAAATTAAATTAATAGTCACATAAAGATTAGTGACCTTGTGTGCATTATATTAGACCGTAAATTTGCATGTGTAAATAGCATTTAAATTGCCCTGAAATGTAGAAACTCTTATCGTTACGATTTTACCTGTAGGTGTATGGTCTTAAATGAAAGTTAGGGAGTATTGCATGTAATATATCGGATATCTTCGGCACGGCTTGGGTGTTATCATATTGTGACAGGACTGTCCCACCATTAACATTGCTTACTGTACCTGCAATATTTCTATTGAGATATAAAAACAAAAAGTGTGGAATAGATGTTTTTTCGAATAAAAAAATCGAAAGATTTGCCACTGTAAGTGCTACTCTTATCTTAGTGCAACGATCCTTGTGTATGTTTCGGGAAAACATATTGCAGTTGAATATTTCAGGTAGTCGATACATTTGCTATTTCACTCGTTCACTATCGCTTCCTTGTTTCTATATATAAGAAACAACGAGTATGCAACTTACAATTCACCCTGCTCGAAACGGTGCGAAAACTTACTAAATTAATAGAAAAATATTGTAGCGCCTCCTGGGCGCTCGTTCGACAAAGTTACGACGGAAATCGCGCCCTTAACGAGTATGTCGCTGAGAGGCCACAACACTCGGATCTGCTTTCATCCATCGTGAGATCTTGATATTGGCGTTTTGTCTGTTTATTTGTTATTATTGCTATGTATGTTTATATTATATTATTTGCTGTTATGACTTTTTTAGGTGTAGTTGACTAGAATATTTATTTGTACTATACGTCTAACTATATGTCTAATTATATGATGTTCTTTTGTATACATGATCTTTCTGTGTTTATTCATGAATTATGTATTTTACAGCATGTGTAATTGTATTCTTTTTTGACAATTGTCGCTATCCTTATGGATTTTTATGACAAATAAATAAACTTACTTACTTACTTACTTACTTACTTACTTACTTACTTACTTACTTACTTACTTACTTACCTCCCGTATCTATGTGAACACATAGGTCTAGTAGAGAATTTTAAGCGTAAAACACAAAACGTACTTTATAGATTGTACGGACACCTCATTATTTGCCATAATATTCTGTCTGACAGAGGCGTTCTTCGCTTCTTTAGCATAATCGAAAATCGATGACTTCGTAGTGACTAACGAAAACTATCTCATGAAAAGTTTAAAACCATTAGGAAAGATTTCTTCTTTAACCCTGTCAGCAATGCAATGACCACTGCGCAATAGTATTGATCTACATATGTACTTTGTAACAATTTTGTAAAATCAATCACGACTGTACGGTAATATTTTGCCTTAGTGGTATTTTTTTCTTTTGCTGTACTTACAAATCAACGCTAGTTACTGTGGAGAAATAAATGAAAATAAGGCTCTACTTGATAGTGTTATACATTACTAGTAATTCAAAGAATTATATTCAAATCTAGAAATTAGCCTAATGTGTTAACTATTTTTTCATTATTGTCCGTGTAATTAGTAATAATAATAATGAACATATTTATGATAATATAAGGAAATGCCTACATATGTACGAGTATATACATAAAATATATAGTGGCAACAAAGATAGATGATTATTCAACTGTCAGTGTTCGGATACTGCAAACCAGAGAGGGGTATTTCGATTTTTGTGCGATAAATCTTGATTAGGTGTATCATACTATGAATATTTTTCTGTCGTATAGTTTTGTGGGCTGAAAGAATAACTTTTACCTAGTATGTTATTACGCGAGACGTATTTTTATAGTAATTCTTATACTATATTTAATATAAACGTTTTCGGATTTTGCATTATTACGTGTCTAGAGGCTTTGGTCTAATGGTTTTGTAAGTAATTCAAAATTGCCTTCGAATTAATTGAGATAAGTTATTGGTATTGCGCCTGATTTATATATAAAAAATTAATTCTACACTAAGTAAATAACCCGGAGAAAAAGCGTAAACAGTTCCAACTACTAAATACTACTAACTATTATTCTCATTACCACAAGACTAGAATTGTGCCCTTTTTAATTATGGTTAGTATATCAATATATACATACATATTATGTACTTGAGTGCACATGTTGGAATCATATAAATAATACTTGAGACATTTATTTTTTATGCAAATGATTATACTTATGTATTAATCGTACCTTTAATAATTAATTACACGTTCAATATTGACCTCTATTATTTGTTGTGATGATGTTTTACTATACATCTGTGTTGAGCACAAAAAAATTGAAAAAATTACAATAGCAACTATAACGTATATTAATTTCAGTCAATTATGGAACAATACCACAATACATGAAAAAATTCCACCATTTTGTTGTTTAAAATATTTTTTTTTAGAAACAAAATGCCTTGCCACTGAGTATGAATGTATTTATGTTTAATGTAAAATATGTAATTAACTGTATTTGCAACAGCAGAAGTTATAAAAGTTTGATTCTGTTATTAAGTGAGCAACTGAATTAACCTTTTATAGCTTTCGACCGATATAGAAACAATTAATTTATTTTCTGTTAAACATGAAAATAAATCTAAAATATCTAAGTAATTTTTTTATGGATTATCACAGCAGAGTCTTTCTTCTGGGTTTATTGGTACAACGGCAAAACGCAGTTATCGTAGGCATGGCGTCGTATGACAGATATTGAGATTATGGGTAACCAGATATTAGTCGGTGATAGTGTGCCTCTGTTGTTGTAATGTTTCGAATAGTTCATTCAAATTAACTAAAGCAAAAAATCGCCGTTTTAGTATCTCATAAGCTATAAGACGAATGACATAAAAAATGTGAATTTTGGAAACTATAAAAGTTTTTAATATATTGGAATTTTGTTTTTAGAATACATACACTGTGTAAAAGCCAAATGAGATAAATTCATTATTTCGGTTATTGCAAATATTTATAAAAAATCCCGAAACACGTAAAATTAAAATTATAAATTGACATTCTTTAACGTGAAAATACGATCCCTATCTTCAACCCCGTTCGAATGACAGGTACAACCCCCATTTTTTTAATGGGAAGTATAGGCTTGTGATATATCGTTTGTCTCTCTATTCTCTATTCAAAAATGTTATCGTTTTTATGTTTGTTGTACCAATTAAGATAGAATAAAATAATAAAGTATATATATAAATATATAGCGCATATACGCAAAAAATGAAATGTAATGCAAATTGTAAAAAGAAAACTATGAGTGTCAATGAAGATGTTCAAAATGTTCTGTTTAGAGTTTTACATTTTTCTTTACATTTTGCATTACATTTCATTTTTTGAGTATATTGTAGCGAACTTCGATAACAACATATGATTTTATTTTATTCTATCTCAATTGTTATAACAAACTTAAAAACGATAACATTTTTAAATAGAGAATAAAGAGAGCTTTCAAACGATATATCACAAGCCTATACTTCCTATTTAAAAAATGGGGGTTGTACCTGTCATTCAAAGGGGTTGAAGGTAGGGATCGTATTTTCACGTTAACGAATGTCAAGTTATAATTAAAATTTTACGTGTTTCGGGATTTTTTATAATATTCCATTTGGCTTTTACACACTGTATACAGTTGGGTTTTAAAAAGAATCCATGAAGTAGATAATGTACAGGAACTTTTATTGTGGATGCCAGATCAAGTTCACGCTCACTTAAGCAACATTTATTAACATTTAAGAAGAAAACTTAATGAAATTTAATAAAGAAGATCACTATTAATTTGTTACTAAACCAGATTTATACATTTCAATCGTCTTTAACGATATACATATGTAAGTACATACCTCACAAGAAAACAGATTAAACAAATAGTACGACTCGGTACACTAGAGTGTAAATGTTTACATAGTTGTGTTTGTAATTCGTATTTTAACGATATTTAACGATATAATTTGCTCAACTGTGTAACGCAATTAGAACTTACAGCTAAAACACTTACTTACTTTGGGACACGTATCCAGTATTTCATAAAGCACCGGCTCATTGTCAACAAGTACTTCGTGTTTATAACGTGTTTCTGTAACAAACATAGAACATATAATTATAATAACAAGCTAAAGATGTATATGTTCAGATTTGTTAAAAAATTTATTTTGTGGTTTTTCAAATATATTTCTATATTATATAAGTAAAAAAATCCCTTCTTATCTAAAAATTAAACTGTTTTTTATATTATGCAATTATTTTATAGTTATATTGCTGTATACATTTCTGAACGCAGTATAATATCACGTATAGAACAAAAAGTAGTGTTTGGTACTTTAACAAGGTATCTACTAGAACTTCCTGAAAACAATTTTACCAAAAGCAATTAAAAAAAATAACTTGTACCAATATAGACGTGTCCAAATTTTGGTGGAGTTGCGGTATACTCCGGTAACCGTAACAGGTAGCTAGCGAATTTCATATTACTGTACTCATTGTGTGTATCATTTTGTGAAAAAAATATCGTACACAGTAATTTCATTTCTGTTTTTAAAAAAGTCTTCTTTTTAACTACCACTTATATCTCCTCTCCATGTATCAAAAAAGTAAAAGCTGTCTTATATACCGAGTTTTCAAAATATTTCACCGGCATAGAACTTACTTTCTACTATTATCTACTTTCTACTATTAACATTTTTTTGAGATATAAACTTCACTTCCATCTTTTCAAAAATACATATTACTCCATACAAATTTTCAATACTAAGCAAGAATATGCAAAACTATATGAAATTCTGCAGTAGGCCGTAATTCATACACATACGTACGCTCGGTAAGACGTCTTCGAACGATTTTAGAAAGGTAATTCACTAAAATCGTTCGAAGACTAAGTCGTACCGAGTGTACCTACATATGTATAAGCAACGATAACTACTATATTTCTATTGAAACCTAATTTTAATTAAATATCGTGCAGATTTTAATCTAATACTTTCATTAAAGTAAGAAAACAGAAAAACAAAACATACAAGCCTAATGCTTGATACGTATTTGTAAATATTACTAAAAATGAATATTTTCATTGATGAAATATTAAACAGATCTGGTGACCTCGGAGACCATATTATAAATCCATAATAAGTTATTTAATTTTCGGGAAAGTTCGTATTTTTTAGTATTTCTTTGTACTTATCTGTTGTTAGACTACCTTCCTAAGTATGTAGGTGCATAGGTCTTCTGTGAAGATACCTAAACCGATGATATTGAAGGACCGATTATTATTAATAATATGTATATGAAAATATACCTGATTAAAATACAACTATAAATCTTCAGGTAAATATTCATTACACTCTATACAGGGTGACTGCTAATGAAACGGTCATACTTTACAACGTGTTAGTAAAGATCATTTGCAATAGATGTAGCCCAATTTGTCTTATCCAAAAGTCACCCGTTTTGGAGATTTTTTTGTGTTTTTTTTTGTTTTTTTCGAAGTTTACTACTTACTCTCACTGAAACTTAGAATTCACGAAAATAACTTTTTCTCAATTTCTCAGTTTGTCTGGCTAGAGGACATCTCAACACACATTATTTATCGGTAACAATTACGTTAAATATTTGGAACAATTAAAAGAAAAAAAATTAAAACGTCCGCCTTTGATAAAACTGTAGACACAATCGCTAAATAAATAGTCACCAAGGTAGCGCTTGCGTCCCAGCAACTATCGAACTATTGTAATCCTTAATAAATAATACATGGAATATTAAATAATAAAGATTATGATGTATTAGTAAAAGACTAATTTAATCAATGATATCTTGGAAGCTGAATCGGTAGGATTAATTGACTAGCCGGCAAGATCGTCAAATATAACGCTACTCGAATTGTTAGAGGGAAATGAAATTTTCATGAAACAATAGGCGCTCTGGTATAACAACCTACTTTTATCTGTATGGGTTACCAAAACTTTTAAACAACTAGATGACAGAATTAAAGTGTTTACGTTCATTTTTTTTTGGTCGTAGTTTGGGTATTGCTCTACATCCATTAATCCATATTAATCTCGAAAGGTCGTAAAGAACAGTAACTCTGCAATAATATTCATCCCTTAAGAGGGTCATCTACCTGCTGATTATTTTACAGCAGTCCCATATTTACATAATTCAATAAATCGTTTGCTTGATTTTATTTTAATATAATTTGAAAATTGGGCTTCATACACATATTTCGACAAATGATTTATATCTACATACACAATTTGGTCTATTAATATTTGATATTAACTTCACAATCCCTTTCCCCGTTTACCTTGATACGGGAATCGAGATTACCTCATTAATTTTTAGATTTAATTACTGAAATTTGCTATGAGCATTCAAAATACGTCTACACATGTATGTATCAAGCCCAATTTTTAAATACGTTTTTAATAAATTATGAAAACGTAATATTATGAAAAAGTTAACTATGGCAACATCGCCAGCTGTCAAATGGCAGTCGGGCCTCTTAATAGCTGGATGAACCGATAAGCTTACATCGCAAACGACTGCCATTATCAGGGCCAAAATAACTTAAATAAAGACTCGACTCGAATCAAAAGATTTCTGCCAAGAAATAAACCTTGACTTGTCATAGTATTTTCATAGGAAATACTGCTAAGTTATTCAAGATGTTTCGTTAATTAATATACTCTGTATAAATACAGGGTGATTGGTGAGAATGGCCTATTAAAAGTATTACACAAACGGAACGGAATTTTAAAACAAAATTTTGCAGGTGGATATGGTTAGTATCACGCGAAAATATTTTCACGTGATAGATCATACTCCACCATAATCAACCGCAAAATTTTGCTTTAAAATTCCGTTCCACTTGTGTAATACTTTTAATAGGCCATTCTCTGTATATTCTTCTGTATATAAAATAACCTAATTTTCATAAAACTAGTGTTAGTTAGTGTATTCTTTTCATTGGGGAAGCCACCCTTAACGTCTCATGATCTTTAAAATATACATATTGAGTTAGTTATTTATCTGTATAATATATCATACTTTTATGTAGACAAAGCAATCGATCGGCAAATGTATGTATGTACGTGAATGTTGCATAATTGTAAAGAAAAAGCTCTACATGTTAATTAATTTACACTTCAGGTTGACATAGGTACTCTATCAACACTTCTTTAAGATAGCGCACTTCATTAACATTTTTTGCATATTTGTGACAAACTGTTATAGAAGTGTTGTAGAACTATCTCGTGCCAAAAATAGTCACCACATCAAGTAATAGTACTTCACTGCTCTAAAGTATTTGAAGGGTAAATATAATAAAGCAAACAAATAATACAAAGTTCATGACTTCGTACATAACAGCATTTTCTGCTTCTCATTCTAGAAAACAATTTGTGTTCTTGACGAAAATAACTCAATATTCCTGACTAACCAGGTAGACATTCGATAAATCCGTGTCAACTTTTTACTGCTCAATTATGTTTGAAAGTATAATAATCATAAGTATACATATGTAGTAGTGAAAATACAAAATAAATTTAAGCCCACAAGCATCATTTAATAAAGAATAATAATATAAAAATTTGCGTATAATTTGACTCACTTACCTGATTGATGATCATATTCGCCTATATATCGCTTAGTGAGAAATCGTACAGACAGAGCTGAAAACAAAACAACAGTATATATTAATTAATGATATTTGTCAAATTTGTATTATTTTTTACACGAGTTTTATTGTAGAGAATTGGGTATTTTATTTAAATTTCACAAAATATTCGTACTATTTAATAAATCAGTGGTTAAATACAAAGTCCCAGATATGTACCGGGTGGCCAAATAAGAATGACGCTCGGCTATATCTTGGGAACAGTTTATAGTATAGCTTCCGGAAAAAGTTATCACTTATTAAACCAACAAATCAACGAAAATCGAGTATCGATATCCTCTTACCTATCCGAAGATATCTTGAGAAATGTGTAAATAGTAGACATTTTTTTATACATTTTTATAAATTAGTCTGCTGATCCTGGAGGTCTGAATTTTGCAAATTATTAGAAAAGATTTTGCTTAGCTTATTGTTAGATACAAACTGATACAAACTGTTTAATATTATTGCTTTCGTTACCGCTAGAGAGCGTTAAGAAAAATTAAATAGATAAATTCTGTGATTTTTAAAACGACCAATGCATGAACTGTTATATTTATGCTCACACTATAAAATCATGAATGTTAATACTAGCAACAAATTCTAATAAACTCCCCTGCGTAGAATTAAAATAATGAGACAGTCGCGAATGCATCTTCGTAGTATTTGTTTATTTTTTTACATATTTACATACGATTCAGTGTAAATATTTCTTTCGATACTTATATTCGTTTTATGAAGCAATTTTAACAATTTCGGCCATCGTAATAGCACATCGTCCCAGAATTTCAAAGATATAGGTCACAGTCTCGATTAGTAGGTACCTATGCCTAAAATTCTTTTTTATTTTGACATTAAACACTTGTGCAGGTTAATGTGTTTGCTCGTTTGAATGACAGCTGAAAGAAGACTTAAGTATGTTGTACATAAATTACTACATATTGGTCCGTAGGAGTTATTTTCAGCTATGCTACTGTGTATTCGTTGACTGAAAATTCCAAGTTCATATCTTCTGTAATACTATCAACGTACTATAAAAGACAGATGTATTGAATCGAAAATCCACAAAATTTCCTCGGGACTAAATCAGGTAGCGAAATATAAACAGACAAACAATTTGGTCAACTGTAAAGTGTCAGCGGCTGTATGCTGTAAAATATTTTAGACATGAGTATAAAGACATTAGGTAGTAATATCTTCCGCAATAGCATGCACTGTAAATACACCTACAAATAGCATTATCATAGTGTCCGCTGTAATATTTATCAATATATGTGTTAGTCGCCGTATACAAATTATTTGCGATATATAAAATACTACTCGATCCTAAATTATACTAATAGATGGATATTTACTTCTTAGAAAGAGTTTCTAATGTACTTACGGATTTGCTAATACAAATAATTGAATACTTTTATTTTACAATGATTGTATTATTATATTGTATGCATATATTCGTTTATCTGATCGATTTATAGATTAATAGGGTGATTACAAATGATTATAGATGTGGCTATAGAACATGATGATCCTTTCGAAGTATTAATGTCTTAACGCATTATCATCTTCAACATTTTCGTGAAATATTATGTTAAGTAGATTTTTTTAGTTAACCTTTATTGCTAATTGTTGGAAAATTAAAAAAATATTAAAACTTCCGCTTTTGATGAAACTGTAGACACAATCGCTAAATAAATAGTCACAAAGGTAGCGGCTGAGTCTACAGTTTCATCAAAAGCGGAAATTTTAATTTTCCAAGTATTTAACGTAATTGTCACCGATAATAATAATGAATAATGTGTGTTGAGATGTCCTCTAGGCAGACAAACTGAAAAACTGAGAAAAAGCTCCATTATTTTCGTAAATTTTAAGTTTGAGTGAACGTAATTAGTGAACTTCGAAAAAAAAAAAAAAAACTATGTCGAAAACTGGCGCCTTTTGGATAAGGGAAATTGGGCTGTATGTATTGCAAATGATCTTTACTGACACGCTGTAAACTATGACGGTTTTATTACCAGTCACCCTGTATACTGATTTGCAGTCAATCTTTACCGTTTATTACTGTTCTAAGTTTAACTACAACATTCAAAAAACAATAGATAGAAAATGTCTTTTTGAATTATTAAGAGGGCCGACTACCGTTTGACAGTTGCCACAATTAATTTTTTCAGAATATAATGTTTTTATAATTTATTTAAACCGTATTTTAAAATTGAGCTTCATACACACACGTGTAGACGTATTTTGCATGCTCATAGCAAATTTCAATAATTAAATCTAAAAATTAATTGAAGAATCTCTATTTCCCTATCCAGGTAAACGGGAATAGAGATTGTGAAGTTAATATCGAATATTAATGGATTAAGTTGTATATAATAATATAAAATATGTATATATAAAATAATATAAAATATTTGTAGAAATAGGTGCATGAAACCCAATTTTCAAATTATATTGAAATAAAATCAAGCAAACAATTTATAGAATTATGTAGATATGGCACCGCTGTAAAATAATCAGCTGGTAAACGACCCTCTTAAGTATTGCAAACTACTTCATCATGTATTTTGTTGTCGTAGATAAATAATCATTTTTCAGATAAAATTGTTTCTATTGTTTTTTCATAGTATTTTATTTGACTCTGTCCCTTTTCACGCACTATAGCGAATTACTTTATATGATATAATGATACTATATTCCTACGTATTGTATGTATATTAGGAAATATGGATTGACTTATTAAATAAAAATTAATTTAATTATTAATAATAATAATAAATTTTAAATATGTATACTAATTGTGCAAATGCAAGAGGGTTGTAAGTGATACGTTAAGACTTAAAAGTATATATATATATATATTTAAATATATGTATGCAGATATAAACTGTAGCGTATTTTATACATAAATATGCAAAGCAGTATACCTGAGACATACAGTTTACCAAACAAATAGTAAATCAGAGATTAAATCGCTATCGGCACCCCGCAAAATAGGTGATTCAATTCTTATGTCTGCTATGGTACATGCTTATAATTATAAAGCTTTTAGTGACTATGAAGGTAATGATTCTGTTCAATTCATCACTACTACTCTGAAAATGATTTAAACAATACGAGATAACAGTTTGCTACTCGTTTTACCGAATCTAGTATAGTTTGTCTGAAACAAGTTTTACTTTGCTGATTTGCTAGTTTTATGCAATAGTACTGTCAGTTGTTATTCATAAATTCATAGTTCTCTTTGATTATTTTATTTATTTGGTTAATTTTAACGAACTTTACTCAATAAGATATATTCGCTCTGATACATGTATTAAAGAAATGCAATCGAGATTGTATTTAGCTCGCTGTATATCTACATAGCGAGAAATGTTGAAAAGCTGTGGTTAGAAGAAACAAAAACTGTTACATACCTATAAGAAAACCAACTTCAGAAAAAGAAGAGGAAGTAATCCTGTAAATGTAGGTGATAATATTGAGGCTTATTAAAGTTTCTTAAATATGTTAGGTTTGATAGCTCCAATGCTACTTAAGGTAACATAGTCCAGTATTACTAACTACTGCATGCGGCAGTATATCAATGCTATCCTCCAGCTGATTGAAGATGTAGAGATACGTAAAGAGGTCTTTACTAGAAAGAACACTACGAAGCGCATTTCGCGAAATTATTTCAGTTATCGCAAATAATCTTAAAAAAAAAAAAACAGATTTTGTAGACATAAAAATGTTATTATTTTTGATGAACAGTTATTGAAGTTCGGGTATACAGGATGATTCACGGAACTGGTTCGTTAGAACTTTTTGATGTTCTTGAAATTCAACATTTCTGAAAACTTGCAGTTATAACTGATATCGCAAATAATATATAATTATTTGCGCCATTGGCCCGATTTCCGGTTTACCGGAAGTTGACGTCAACTTTCTTAATTTAAATAGCATGGTATATTTTTTTTGTGCCGGGCAGACAATTCTGCATCAAAAGTTACTAAGACACCCTGTGTCAAAAATCAGTCGTTTTTGAGTTATTCAATTTTTTTACGCTCAATGTTAATTTCGTTAGTTTCGTCATTAGTTATCGGTTTCTGATAATTTTTATTAGTCGTCACCCTTTCCAAGCCAATAAAGTTTGATTCAAATTTTCTAAATTTTTCTTTGTCATTGGAGGTAAATTTGGATATTTGTCACTAAATACTCGACATATGCTATCCACAATTCTGTTACGTTCTTCATGTATGTAAAATAAATCTGAGGTATGAATATTTCCATGGTTATTTATTTCGTTTGTCATTCTGCTTGAAAGATGTAACCCTATGCGTGTATTTATAGTGTCAAATTAAGATAAACTAACAAATGTTTTGACATTCAAGCATTACTAAGATTTTAAAATACATTAAATGGAATATTTTCACTCTTCCATCAGAAAAGCACTTATAACTCGAATATCGTAAAAAATATAGGCTGGTATGTATGATAATAAAAGACACAGAATTATTAGGCGTATTCGAAACTGCAATAATATACAGGGTGTTCCATTTAAAAAAGTGACTTTCATCGACGTAAAGTTGGTTGAAATGAACATTAGTTTTGGACGACCCTGTATAAATTATGATAAATTTTAGGACGTAGGTGTGATGTATGATACTTCGGCTAATAACATGCCAAATATCAGGGCTTTAGCTACAATGGCTTCGGAAATACAGAATTTTGAACATAACATTGCAATTGGCCCTACATTAAAAAAAAATTGAATAACTCAAAAACGGCCGATTTTTGACATAGAGTGTCTTAGTAACTTTTGATGCAGAATTGTCTGCCCGACACAAAAAGCACATAAAAAATATACCATGCTATTTAAATTAAGAATGTTGACGTCAAGCGGTACAATGGCGCAAATAATTTTGCTGATGAGTCCAGATGATATCAGTTGTAACTACAAGTTTTCAGAAATGTTGAATTTCGAGAATATCAAAAAGTTCTAACGAACCAGTTCCGTGAATGACCCTGTATATTTAAAACAATAAGAAAACGATTTAGATTCGAAAGAAACTATCTAAATAAATATATAAAATAAAATAATTCGCCTCCAATTATATAATGAAAAATATTAAATTTCTTTCTGATGGAAGAAGCCGCACAACAAGTAAAATTCGTCAAATCAACAATTTTTCATTTCAGCTAGAAGCGATGGTTTATTTTTACTGTTACAACGAATATGTAGTTGAATTAATCCTTTAGATTATTAGATAACATTTTGCTTTTTGATTCAACTCATTTTACAACAAAATAAATTTTGACATTTTGACAACCAAAATAAATCATTGTTCGTACCTGAAATGAAATACAGTTCATCCAACCAATCTTTTGTATCAGTGCATTTCTAAAGTTCATTATAGCCGAGCGAGTCTAAGTATGCGCTCATTAAGTTCTCACAGTACCAAATATAGAATATGATTACGCACAGTTATTAGGAAGTTTCGTAAGCGTTGTCGTAAAGTTGGACACACTTCTGCTACACTTCGGTTTAAATTACGCTGCAACAACTCGATGGAATTTAAATCTGGTTCAGCGAGGGCCAGTCTATTGCTTTCAAAATATTTTGTTGCTCTTAATTTGAACTTCCATCAGAGGTAATGTATATAATCAACAGTGTAGGTGCTTCGCGCTCTTATTGTTTTGATAAATTTGTTAATTCGTTTTTCAATGGGGCCAGAAATCACTTTCTAAATATTTATTTGAACGTTGGTTTTAAAGTTAAGTTAAGAAATGGATGTCAAGCAAGCACTAGGCTGAAGGAACAGTGTTTAGTTACATTTTTGGCTATAAGAATGGACTAGAAAGATATATGATTATAGTGTAGGTCATAAGAACTTATGTTGAATTCAAAACTAAGACCAACAAAAAGGTTAATCGCTTCTTTATTATTAGATCACACAACCTGAACATTATCTCAATTTTACGGCGTGGTGGCCATTTCCAATAAAATCTCACGAATATGGCTTAAGGAAGGATAGCGATATGTACTTAATCTGTATGTAGAGAAATAATGGAGTACGTTAGTGCTGCAGATACCTCGAACACGTACATACAAAATCAGTCAAAGTGAGGGCTATAACTGTAAAGACTACTTTAGCAACCCACAGATTTATTGGAACTACAATACTAATATCACAATCACAATGGGCGTTCTAGCTCACCTATTGAGACGGTCAAGTAACTGCAGTATCCACTATTAATCTAATCTAATTTTAGCATACGAATATGTTATGTATAAAACAAGTAGAATTCTGATAATCCGCTGAACAAAAATACTGTTAAGATACAAATTTTCCAATTCGCCTATTTTGCGTCTAAATATTTTACGCAGATTGCCAGCGCTCCATAACTGTAGACCATAGTGTAGTTACTGCAAACTCTTGAGAAGCTCACCAAAACCAATCTATGTAGTCGAATATCTTCAGATGTGATCCACAGTTCTGAAGTTTGGAAAATTTAATGCAGTTTCGCTTTTTTATATTTACATAAATTCATGGAGGAAACCGAAGTATGCTGGGAATTTGTATTTGATAAAATAATTGTACCAAAAGTCAGTTACCAGCAGTTAACATAAAATTATGTCATAAACATAGTCATAGATAATGGGATTTTGAATTAAGTACTTAGTGTAGACCATGCACGAGTGGGAAAGATATACAAGTCACATCTGAGATTACAGAATTGACATTAATCTCTGAAGTGTCATTCATAAACAATCAATTGACAAGTTCAAAATATCTTTGCAATTTATTAGTTATTTAATAATGGCATTTCTATTTAACGGACAACAGAAACAGTATATACTTAAAAGTTATTTTAGAAATGACAGTAAAACTACTAGTGAATAATTTGAGACGCTGCTGTACAATATGATCATTTTTACACATGTATTCGTCATTTTATGCAACTACTCAGGGAAATAGAAAGCGTGTATCGCAAAAAGGGTAGTGGTAGGCCAACTGCTAGAAACGAAGGAAATGTTTAAGCCATGAGACAGTTGGTAAAAAAACGTCCTCGACTTTCTGTGTGACATTTACATCAAGAGCTGGATCCTGCTTACGGGACTTGCAGATGTAACCTTAAGTATGATCTATACAGATTTATATCTTTACCGCTTGCAAGCGACCCATGAAATACTTCTTGTGAATAACAAAACAGGAATTTTATCAATAACTTATTGACCATTTTGTTGTTAATAATGGATGTATTGAAAACGTTCTCTTTACCGATGAATCGCGGTTTCATCTCCCTGGTTTTATAAATTCTCAGAACATGAGGATGCGAAGCGCAAATATTGCACACTCTGTACATATATTTTTTTGAAGGTATGTCATTTAAAAATACAAAATTTAAAAACTAGCCAAAATCTATTTATACCTATTAGAAATATTACACGCATAGCACACATACTACCAATGAAAACAGAGAGAATTTTTTGGAGTCTTATTAAGTAAGACATATAGGTTAAATCGCTAAATCAATCTAAAACATAGTTGATGTAATTCATGACATAACTTGAAAATCAATTTTGTGGTTTAGTATATGTGTACATATGTATGTAGGTATACCCAAACTTCCAACGAATTAGAAACATTCTATTGAAAAATAACCTTTATTACAAGTAAGATCCAAGTCTTGGCGTAAATGTCGCACAGAAACTCAAGAAAGTTCTTCTATCAATTGTCTTATCGTAAACATTTTCTTCGGTTTTAGCAATTGGTCTTCCACTGTTTGTTTTTACGATACACGCTTGAACTAAGTTTTCTTACATTTGTTATCATTAAGATAATTTATAAATTAACCCATAAGTTTCTTCATAATACACTACAACAATTTAACAAGATATAAAATAGCAAATGAACTGCTTGTATATGCGTCAATAATATGTAGGGTGCTTTATTTGTTTTTTATTATTGTTGTTTGTGGTGGATGATGCATCCGTAGCAACTTAGCCTACTGTTTAAACTTCCACTACAGCTTTTGTTGTGTAAACTGTGTATGTAAATGTGTTTCTATGGCTAATTTAATTAATTCCTTTTCCCAAATATTGATACAACATGTTTAGTATCAATAGAAGGGCATTAGAGGAAGAAGGAATTTGAATTATTTTCATGTCTTACGAATGACTTGCACTTCGAGAAAAAAAACTGATAATAATGTTTTTCCCCATTTTTGTACAGATGTAAACTTTAATTTATTGCATATTAAACCACTCATTTCCTTTACTGCTGAATGTTCGTTGTTTATTTATTAGTTTGTGGTAAAATAAAATACATTATCCATGCTATCCACCAAAACTTCTATGTTTGAAAAATTATAAACATGGTTAAAACTTTAGCATTGTTTTCAATATATTTAACGTTTAAAGAATATATAATATAAAACACAAGTGAAATTATATGTATGTACATACCACTTTTGCCGACGCTAGGTGCGCCAATCAGAGCGATTTTTACTTCAGATAAAGATGATTTCTTCCTTCTAATGCCTTTACTGTTCATTTTTAAAGTATTACCAATATTGTTCGTAAAATGTACACCTTCTTTAAAATTGAATTAAATATTAAGTTCCAAAAACAAAAAGTGCATGAAATATGCGCGCGGTTTTTGAACGTAAATAGATACGTCGTTTTCTTTAAATAGATTTGTAACGTATAGAAAGCATTCGATTTACCACGAGGCAAAACACGTCTCTACTGAAACCCCTCGTTTGAAAAACTGACTAGTACAGTACACAGTTTTAATTATAGTATCAAGAGGATAACCTAAATACTATTCTTCTTTGTTTTGTAATTTTGTAACTTCCAAGTGTAAGCATATGTTTCCGATATATATTCAAATGTAGTAGTTCATTCACAAATCTACGACAACAGTTTAGACATCTTAAGATATATTACAGAAGTTGGCATACACTATTTTATAAATCTATTTTTTCATATAGATTCATACTTGCTTTTCTTTTTTTGTAACGTGACGAGTGAAAGCATACAATTTTTCTCATTAAATAACACATAAAGTTCTTTATTTATATGTAAACTACTGACAACCCTATTTTGAGTTTGTTTTGCTTATTGATAACCTCAATTTTTATTTTGTGATTGTAACATTTTAAGTTTCGACTGAAATCTCAATTGCTGAATTTATAACCTGAATAACAGTACTAAAATAGTAATGCTCTGTTGTTGTTTTCTTTAATGTTATTTACGTAAACAAATAAACTGACGGCAGTTCTGTATTTAAAATTTGGCAAAAGTCTGTCAAGCCGATACTTATTTCAGGTAAAAACGATGCCAAACTACAATATGGAAATAAAATTACATAGATTATACAAATATGTACGAATATTCCGCAAATTTATTGAACCTGCTCCATAGATACATAATAATAAATGACAAATAAATAGTAAATGACAAATAAATAAATACATAATAAATTACAAATGAATAAATACATACTAATAAATGCTAAATTAAACACAGAAGTACATAGTACTTGTTTGTGCATAAAGGCAACATAAAACTAGACAGTCTCTGATAAGTACCAGCATACACCATCCGGATCCTGAGATATGTTCTAAATCTGGTGAAAATCGAGCATTTAGCGTAATATACAATTCTAAAGAGGACATACAAAAACGACTAATCAAATTGTTCTATACTACAGTGGCTACAAAATTTGAAGATAATGCTAATCTTTTAAATATAGTATCAATATGCTAAAATAATTTCAGACCAAAGCATGTTAACAAAAATTTAGTAACCAATTAACAAAATAAATAAAATAAAATTCTCTCACAAAAGATTTTTGTACATGTTTCGAATGATGAGTCATCCGCAGGAAAATCGTAAACAACAATTTGTAAAAAAGTAATAGAATAGATTAAAATAGAACATTTTTTCTAAGGTTTACGTTAAAGTGAAAAAATCGGAACTTTAACTTTAACTCGAGATAAAGGACACTTTTACTTTAAAGTGACATTATGAAACGCATCTTAAAAGTTAAAGGTTACTTTAAAATTAAAGTATCCTTTAATTTGATTATGAAACCGGCCGTTAGTGAGTGCTAGTTGCACTCCGGCTGTTACTGTATCAAGTACTAGATGCTGTATAGGCATTTCACCCAGCCCTAATTAAAGCTAAACAATTTTCAAACATATTTCAGTAGTACTAACAACAATCTAGAATACACCACCGAATTAAAAAGAAAACACACACTTAGACAGTTAGATTACTCTACATAGAAGAACTCAAAAATTAACATATTTAGGAAATCCACTATTAGTAGCCATCGTTGTTTTATTTCCTTACTTTTCATACATGAAATCATATCTAATATCAATTTTATAACTTTTATTTTCAAATTAATGAACCTAAAGCTCCAAAATTGACATAAAATTCTCTCTCAAATAATGTGCGACAATCAATCTAAACAAAAACAAACTATAAAAAGTGGTGTTTGTGGTTTAAACGCTTGATACTCCAAATAATCTTAGGCAAGATGAAAAGGCCCAGTTATTGATAAAGTTCTTTATTGAAAATGTCGAATTTTCGTTCGTGAATGCGAACTTCCGAGATTCCAACTGTCCCGAACTGCCTAAGATTATTTGGAGTATCAAGCGTTAATACTATTTTAGTTACCAGTAGGTACTTCGTTACTGTCTTCCAATTGTAGTATAAAACATGATGATGACAACGCAATTTATATCTGAAGTAGTCAGAAAACTTGGAACTCGATTAAAAGGAGATAAAAAGTATTACATACTGTATTCTTTCACTATCTATAGGCCATAAGAGCTAAAACATTAGAATTATAAAATTACTTAATCATTCGAGTAAATTCAATAAACACTAGACATATAAAATAGAGAAATATAAAACGAACGCACGTGCCGATTGCTTAATAAGCAAATAGAAACTACTATCATCCCTATTTTTAAACTTGTAGGCATCATACAATTTTAGCCACTCTGTATATATATTTAGATAGTACGATGCATACTCCTGCATATGTAAAAACTCCCGAACCTTCCGAAAAAACTGTTTACTGTCGTTTTCGTGTGTACACATTTTAAACGATTAACATTAATCTTGACATTAGAGTAGTACTGGCGTAGCTTTTCATTCTATGTATGTACGTAACAGTGGTTTAGATATTAATACAAGCTCTCTTTAATTTATATTTCAATATATTCAAACTTCGAATTATTCTTCACATTCGTATTGATTATTCTTGTTTATTGAGTATTTTTATCTGTTTAGTGTTTAATCATTTAAAATATTTAATTCGTGAAGTCTATACACTTTAGTTTCTTGCCAATATGCATACATATGTATTGATAACAGCAGTGTACAACGTATGTGAGGTTTAAATAGAAATATGTGTCATTGTTTGGTTTTGTATATGTATTATTAAACCGAAGTCACGTAAGAATCTTTCACAATTTACAATATGTGTCCACAAAATGTATACCTCTGTATTCGTAATCACAGTAAATATTTGTTACAAGTACAGCAGGTTCAACAAACCGTTATTAAAAAGTATTGTGTATAAAAATTTAGTGAAGTGAGATAATGTATTCGGTATAGGTAATTAAACAATTAAATTGTAATAAAAGATTGAACAAGCATTAAAACTGCTTTAAGCATTTGTATTTCCCACTTCAAAACTACTGTGACTATCGTTGAAAGGGAAGTCTGAATTGTGAAAGTGTAATGGAAAAGTTTCTAGGATATTATAAATCCCAGGAATACGAAGAAGTAGTTCAAAATATGTTGCAAAAGCTGCGCAATTTAGATTACAAGATGGGCACTAAAATTCACTTTTTGAAATTTGTATTATTTACTGACTTAGTAGCAGAGAACCACTTTGTTTTCACCATTTTGAAACAGAGTTAAATTCTGCATCGAACTGTATTAACATTCCCTTTCTCTATCCGTAATAATTTTCGAGTTATTAAAGTTTTTGATAGTTTGTAGAAAATTATAACATTTTCTTAATAGCAAGTCATGGAAATGACAACAAACGTTCTCGTTAGTAACTGTTACGACCTTTCAAGTCTGTGAAATTGGAAAACTAAAATTATTCGAGCATAAATATTTTAAGATATATATTTTAAGATGATCCGAATATTTTTGAGTATATACTCTTGATGCTAATAAACAATTATCTTCGCATTCTCTAATCACCAAGATTATAATAATCCTCTCTTGTTTGAGATAAGTTTTCATCTTAAATACATAAAAATAATAAAAAAAAGATGGATATATCTCATATTATTCTACAGAAAAGTGATGGATATATTATATATGAAACTTTTCAAATTTTCAATTATTTCTGGCTTATGCTTAATGTGATGTCGCTAATTCTACAGCTACAGGTCAATGTAATAAATAGTTACTGGCTTTGTAAAAATAAAAGTAGATAGACAATAGTCAATTTGAACATAAGTCAATATTTGTAAAATTAATCTCTCATATATACTTAATACACGATGTTGGATATATATATGAGTTTTCACAAATTACTGTCATTCTCACAAAGACAGCCTGATGAGATTTATAAAATCGAAACGCGTCGCTGTATGGTGATGAATGACAGTGATTATTAATTAAGTTTAATTATCATTTTCAGTACTAGCCGCATTACCAAGAATTTCTTTCCTTTATTTGATATATGTACGGCTAAGATGTAACATTCTTTGAACATAAAAATAATTAAACAACCTCGACTAACGATACTTGATTGTACATACAACTGAGAGGTAAGTAATGTTACAGAAAAATAATGTTATTTTCATGTCAAAGCTACCTTGTATCTTGATAAATAAATACGATAAAGGAATATAAAAAAATAAATATGAAACAACAAAGTTCAATGAGCCACTACTTTTAACAAATCGCATCCCTACAACATCTTTAAATGAACCACTATGATACAGAGCATACCAGAGAGACACTAACGTACTTATCTGTAGATTCAACAACTATATTATGCAAGGATTTTGTAACGGTTCAAATTGACATTTAAGAATGCGAAACTATATCTATACTTGGAACGTAAAGTCTCACGGTGAGTCGTTACTAAATCTCTTCGTGATATGCCAATTTTCTGAAAAATAAACATAATACATTGCTGACTACTAAACTCTAAGTATGTTTCTACATAATTATTCTATAGTAACATTATTTATTAAAGTATACTTGACAACATTATTGAAACTATGAAATTAGTAGTACAGAGCAGAGTTTGCACACTTTGCCACGTGAAACACGTTTCTAAGTAATAGAATTGGAAAAATGTAAAAGAATAGTATTGTCATGGAATTTTTTCTTTTTTGTAAAAAAAATTCTTACAAATTGTTTACTTAATATATTGCTCTGTTAAAGTTCGGCAAATGAAAAAAGTCGCACAAACAACGCACAATTTACCGTTTTTCACCTATAGAGCTTTAATAAAACATTGTAGAATTGTAGAATCTTTTTATAGAGCAAGAGAAAGTCCTTAAAAAACTACTAAAACTTTTAGTATTTGAATTTTCCAATTAAAAACATGTTTCCGTGACAAAGTCCGTCGGCTCTGTACCCAAGCATAACTGAAGATTTGTGTTTTTGTTTGTAAAAGTAGGTTTGGCTATGTTCATAATATCGTGGCAGTTTTAAATAGGTACACCTAGTGATGTTATTAGGAAAAACTTATAACCGCTATAAATAAACCAGGTAAACAAACAAACCTATCATTTACATCATATTAGTTTACTTCAGACCAACGAAACACAATCTGTCACATGCAACTGTCACTTTAGTCAGAAGAAATGACAGCATTACTAAATTCAAGTGTAATTATCAATAAATGAAGGAACCAGATGAACTGGTCGTCGCTCCTCCTACTGGTGATGAATCCTGCGTGTCTGGTTTAATTGGAAATGTGTTAAATTTAATAATATCCATATTAGTATGGCTGCAAAAGTTGGGTGTAAGGGTGGTAGTCCAGGAGAATGCCCAGAGACTTGTGACCTTAATGTCGCCTTGCAACAGCTTACTGTATTTGCGAAGAATGCGGAAGATATAACGACAGCACCTTCCGAAAGCAAGCCTAAAAAATTTTGTTTAAAAAGGGATGATAGCAAAAAGAGTTTAAAGAAATCTAAATCGGGAGAAAACCAGTCCTCAGTGCTATACGCATTAGATCAAAAGGACAATGTGGAACCATCCCGTAGAAAATGTTGCAAAAAGGTTGTCGAACCGAAAGACAAGAGCGAAAATAAGGATAATGTTATTTTCGAAGTTGTAGCCGCTCAAATGGTAGAAGCAGAAACGCAAACAGATTCTCCGAATTTGGTAGACAATTTCACAGAACCCGATGCAATTCCCCAAGTAGAGAAAAATGTAGACACCGACGTAAACTGTGCTGAGACATCAACGCAGGTTTCTAAGCCGAACTTGAATGAAGAATTGTATAAATTAAAGGTTTCCACTGAAGACAAAGCTGTGCAAGTTGAAATTGTATCAGAGAAGGATACGAAAGATGCATTGTGCGAGTGTGAAATTTCTGGTTCGAACGTTCGGTTCACACAACAGGAACCTGCAAACAATAGTACGTTAAACATTATAACATTATTTGAGATATACAAATGATTAGTAATTGCTTGCAAAAATTAATTAATAGTAGTTAAGTAGTCTAATCGTAGAATTTCGGACAAATATTACACAAGAAATACGCAAATACTCCGCAGATGTTACAACATTACCGACAGCAGCAAATTCTATCTACTACATTTGTTTTTTGTGTGGAGATAGATATGTTGCGATTGATTAAATTATTATTTAAATTTAGTTGCTAATGAGCTACTGATAAATATTGATTTTAATTGTCATACATATATCTACTTGATTTATACATAAAATATTGCATAAATAAGTATATACATCTTGTATGTTGCACCAAACTGGTACACTAAATAGTCAAATAGCTTCCCTATTTTACATACATATATAGTGCAAACCTTGTGATTTACAATACGTGGTTATGATTACTGCTCAATGTTTAATACTGAATCATTAAAAAAACTGTTTGTAAAAACTAATTTAACTGTAAAGGGTGCTAATTGCTTCTTAAACTGTATCACTTGTCCGACTATCTTTGCAACTCTTGCCATGTAAGTTTTGTGTGTGTGTAATTGTGTTCAATTTCCCTGTGACAGCATTATCTTGTCGTTAGTTAATATATTGCTTTTAATATGGGTATAAATAAAAAAGTTAATCATAACGACTAAAAAATAAACAAAAAAACGTATAAATACACAATTGAACAACTTAAACAGATTAAACAAAATCAATTTCAAAAATGACTCGGAGAGAGAGAAAGAATATAGCAAAAGTCATATTATACTATTGAGCAGTAATCTGCTCTGATGCTTTCTTTAACTTCTTCACTCAGTATTCACGCCCTTGCATTCTACGCAGACGATTTGAACTTATTCTAATAAAAAAGAGATTCATGGTTTTAAGATCTTGTTATAGTTCAGAGTCTTCTCAGAAAGGGGTATCCAGTTCGGGACACCGCAAAGTAATAATTTGTAACGGTTCTACACATCTCTGTAACAAATAGTTGCGGATATAGATATAGCGGGTAGGTACAGTCGGTACGACTTAGTCTTCGAACGATTTTAGTGAGTTACCTTATTAAAATCGTTCGAAGACTAAGTCGTACCGAGTGTACGTCAAAGATGAACGTCAATATGGATGTACACTCGACACGACTTGGTTTTCGAACGGTTTCATTAAGCTACAATGTGCTGTCTTTGTCAGTCCACCCCCTCCCCATTTAACGTGACCGTTTCTTCGATAATCGTAATGTTACATTACGAAAAATACGCTATTAATCTTATCGAAGAAACGGTCACGTTAAATGTGAAAGGAAGGGCTTACAAAGACAGCACACTGCCGCTTAATAAAACCGTTGGACGACTAAGTCGTGTCGAGTATACAAATAAACTATCTAGTAATGACATTCAAAAAGACAAAAACATACTTCAGAGAATCACGTCTGAATCGGTTTAGTTGTACACTGTGGACAGTTATAAATGCTCAATTTAATCCATTTCCATTTTGGTGTTTCGCGACAGTGCACACATGGCAGTGGAAATAATATATGCATTGCTAATTTCTTTATTATTGGAGCTATGAAATTGAAGCGATAGTATCGTGACTCCGTATTTCTTAACGAAGAATACTTTATTTATTTGGGAAACTTCGTTTGTTAAATGTCAAATGGTCTACTATCACTATCACTATGTAATCAGTCCTGCTCTCATTCATTCAATTGTATTGACCCTCCAGTAGAGCTCTATCCAAATCGTATATGCTGGAGGTAACACCTGTGCATAAGTTATCGCTCTAATAGAAAGGTTTTTCCAAGATAAATTGTTTTCCCCATACTATTCACAATAAGAAACATAGCTTATTTTATACTATGATTTGCAGATAATGGAGAGTATTTTTGAAAGGTTTAATTCATTTTTGTTGAAGAGTAGCTTTACCTCCCAACCGATCCCTAGAAGTGACATCTGATAGCAGGAGATTGTGACGTTGTGCTGGTTTTTTGCTAATGTCCTACCTTTTTAAGCAATTAAATTCAAAATCATCTCGTTATTATGCCTCCTAAAAGTCATAGGACAAATTAGTTCTTTAACAAATTTTGCGTTCTTAAAAAATCAACTTTTGTGGTATTCTCTTTGATGCTCAATCTATTCAAACAATATAATTTTACAAATAAAGTATACATTCAATTGTAAAATATTTTTTAGAGATGAAGTATGCATAGATATACGCACTTTCTACGTCTATATTTATTTCGAAAGTAGAGAATGAATCTGTTATTGTTATACGTTTTCCTAATTCGATATGTTTACTTTTTGTTGTCAGCATACTCTACCATAACGTTTCTCCACGCGTATTCTAGAACTTGCTTATCTTGGCTAAAACCTAACTAGCCTAACTTGATTCAAACAATATTATTCCTGTATAATTATATTTTATCACACTTCGTAACTTATACTATTTTAAGACGTGTTCTTGAAATTTAGATAAATGCTCATTTAATATAGAAGTCTCCGTACGGTTGAGAAACTGTTATTGCATAATATTTTCTTATATTCTACACTTTACAACATATACTTCAATGAAAATTTACATATTTAGTGAACAATGAAATTATGTAGTGATATATAATTTATTGCCAAATATAATGTGAAATAACACACTAAGGAAATACAAAAAATTATTTCCTGTTTCAAATGTTCTGAACGAAGGTAATTTTATTTCCAAATTTGAATCAAATTAAGTATGTATATCACGAATTCACATGTTAAACCATTAAACGCGATTATAACATATCTTCACGTGCAGTCGTTGACATGTTTATGATTTTACCGTTCTTACTAACAAAATTCTAATAAGCGCAAGATTGAACATTTCAAATTAATGCGCTCCTGCATCATTCAAACATTCGTCATTAGTTCTGTATTTACCACTAAAACCGTTTTATATCGTCGGATTTATTGGCATATTTTAAATTGTTTCGTGTATTATACAACTTGGGCAATAAATATATTATTTAAACCTATGAGAAATTAGAATATGTTCTAATTTCTACAGCGATACATTTATCCTGTTGTTTAATTTGCTGGTTATTAACTATAGAGAAGGTGTAAAGATGAGGTTATCAAAATAACTGTCGTCCATAAGTATGTATGTGCAAACTTGAATGAACAGAGTTATGTTTACCTACTCGCAACTAGATGAGAACAACTCAACATGAATTAACTATAAAAATATTCTGATTGCGCGGACCGGTTGAAATATTTATTGAGAGCGTAAAATACTAATTTTTTGAAAGGTATATTAAGATAGAGAACATACACTAACGAATTAAACTACTCTTTCAGCATGCAAATAACAAAGATAAAATGTAAGGCAAGCGCACAATTAGTGAGAAAATATTGTTGCTTAATGTAGAACTACACTATAGTAATAATCTCAAAAAGTGCATACATTTCCTACTGTAAAATTATTATGCCAATAAATTGGTCAATAAATAGCGTTGTATACAACGGCTTGAATATGCGTGAGATCATAAAAATGCTTCAGTTACAGATACTAACAATAGCAATAGTTTAATAACAATTCCTTTCTTGTATAAACCCTAACTGAGTGGACTGTAAGTGACATCTTTAGGTATAGTTTAGAATCAGCTACAGCGAGTAATACAGGGTAGAATTACAGGTGGTTGCATTAGTACAGTTTCAATACATCGTTCTGTTAATCAATACGTGATCAACACAAACATCAAACAGAATAAATTATTATATTTAAATGGTCATTATATGAACTTTCTATATTTCCTGTAACTATAATTTTTTTTAATTTGTTAAATGTTGTTGACGTTAAATATTCAATAACAAATTTTCCCAACATAAGTTGAAAAGTTTCAAATGTAGACTAGAGACCATATCCTAAGCATTATTCAAATAATGTTAAAATAACAAACAAGTGCCTGCATCTCGGGTCTAAAACACCCGGTATACGGTTGTGCAATTATTTATTATTATAATGAATTTCCAACAGAAGTACTGTCACCCTTCTTTGTGCATAAATATCATCTAGCCAACAGCTTTCGACTAATAATGCTTACCAAGTTGTATTAAACTAAATAATTTTAAAATATAATGTCACTTCGTTGTTAAACAGTTGAAAAATACTGGTTACAGTAAAAGAGCTTTTAATGTTTTGTCTAAGGCGCTAAATGTACAATTCGAAGACATACTCGTCATGTGTATTTTGGTTTAAGCAAGGCACTGCTGCATCTGTGAGTGGAGCCTAACTATTTCGATCACTTCAATATATTCTGAAAAACTTCAGGTTTCAAAACGATAGCCATACTGATAGAAACGTATCCTTAGAATGTGAAATTAAATATTCTTACAAAATCCATGTTTTGACCAAGAAAATATATTTAGATGAATATATTAATATTATTAATTTTCATGAATAAAGTACATAAGTGTTTACTTTGAGTATGTTTACAAAAAATATAAAATGGTAGCTCTAGTTTTGAGTAAATAATTGTTTTAGTAGTATTTAGATTGTTTTAGTGCAATAAAATAAATCCAAAAAATATGTTGGTTGGGCGAAAATCTCGTTTGTGCTATACTTTTGATATTTCTTGCCAAAAAATTGCAACTTCAAAATTATATCGGCGCTAATCCTTGTATGTTCGGACGGGCAAAGTTTTTTGACAAATAATTTTTTATTATTTATGCACACATTTTCTTGTTACTTGCCTTTTTTTTAATCAAGTGAATTAGTAGGATGTGATTTGTACTATTGCTTTGATATGTTAGCAAATTTTAATATTTACCGTACTGTAACTGTAACTGTTGTTTCATTGAGCACTAAATTTTCGAACGATGTTAGCGCTATATATTTAAAAATTTTTGTTGCTATTGTTTGCCATTTCGTAAAGTAATAATGGCACAGTGATTAACAACATCTTTAACAGTTTACGAATTAATTATTAAACATCTCAAAGTAAGCAAATCGATATCTTAAATAGCGTCAGAAATATCAAAATCAATTGGTGGGAGCCTTATTAAGATACATAGGAAAAGTGGTAGTTTAAATATTCTGTTTGACTAAATCGTTTAAATGCATAAAGTTGATACAATATTGTGTTGTAAATTGAAAATATATTTCTTTTGGTGCAGCACTCCCACAACCTGCGGAACAAGAGTACGAGGATGAAGATGAAGAAGAAGAATACGATGATAATGAACCAGAATGGATTTGTCCAGACGAATGCATTCAATTTTTACAACATAGACAACCGCCTTCTTACCGTCAACCCATGCAGTATTGTCAAGGGCAGGTAAATTACGTATGTTAGACCCTTATTTGATTAAATTAAGAGTAACTGGCCACAACAACTCGCCTAACTACACATATAGGTGTTTATTACAATTCTGTAAGTTATAATTTGAAGCAAAAGAAAGCGAAAAAAATCTCAAATAGGAATAACAGCCACAACTGTTCAATAGAAACTGCACCAATTAAATTATAATTGACTTTTTTTTACCTTGCTCAGTTCATGTTGTATAATATTCGCTTGCCATATTAACTAAGTATAAGTAACCACAATTTCAGAAAAATAATAGATGCGACAACAAACACTAAAACATATTGGCAGTTTTGCTTAAGCTGTGCCACAGAATAATTTTGAGAGAAGGTTAAATAATACTTTCCTTTTTGGGTACCCACCAAATCTGTATTTTTGTTTTAACATTGGCTTTTCACCACCAGTTGATGGACAAAATATAATCTACTCCAAAGGATTTTAATTGGTATTGTTTACCACGCAATCATATGAAACAATATTTCTTAACGCATTGGAATGCGATACTCTAATAAATAGGTGAAAAAAACTGCCTAATTGTCGGTATGGAGTAAAACCCATCTTAAAAGAGATACATACATACATACAGCGTGTCCGTAAAGTATGGAATAAATTCATTTTTTGCGAAACAAACAATTTTAACGAAATTTGCCGAAACAGGTCGATTTTTGATTTTACTTACATAACACACTTAACCCAAAATAAAACTTGCTACACTATGGTTCTAAATTATAAAACATAATAGTAATCAGAATTTTCCCTAAAAAGTAACTATATAACCTACAAAATCAGAAGAAAAATGCCACGTTGGTAATGTGGATGCTAGACCCCTTATAAACTAATAGAAATTCAGTGCAAAATGCGTAACAACAAATAACAAACTGGAAAATCAATATATGTATAACATAAAATAAAAGAAAATTAGTATAACAAAACAATGTTATACTGTACAGATTTTAATTCAAAACATCTCGTAATAATTATTAAACCGTACAAAGTTACCAACAACGCCCATCACTCATAATGCAACATGCTAAACAAACTTTTGTACGTCAGTGTACAGTGAAATACATGAAAACCAGTGTATATACTCTAAGTTACCAAAGCAGTGGGACCAACTGCTTTAATTAATTTATTCCCCAGTAGAATTAATCTTGGAAGTTTTGATGAAACTTTATGGTTACAACAGGATGGTGCACCTCCGCATTATGTTGTAGATGCTTTGCTAGACGAAATTTTTCTAAACAGATAGATTGGTAGACGTGGAGACGTGAATTGCCACCGAGGTCGCCAGATCCGGTCATGTATCTGTTATCATTAGCTATCAATAAAATTGATGAATAAGATAAATTGCTTACTTTTTTGCAATTGATAAGAAAAAGTATTTAAAAATATACCGATGACGTCATCACACTAATGTGGATCACCTTGTATAATGAATTTTTATTGTCGAATGTAGTACATTCAAATTAAAAATCGACGTATTTCAGGTTATTTTTAAAATGGCTTTTGCTTTAAGAAATATCGAATTTATTCCATACTTTACGAACACACTGTATATGTAATTATAACAACTAACGCTTCAGTTACATACTTCATCTATATCAAGCAAGTATTGCCGTTTGTGTGTACTACAATATTCCATTGTAGTACACACAAACGGCAATACTTGACTACTATACCTACACTTGAATTTATATAATAATAAAAATGCTTATAAATACGCAGACATGGACATATAACCTCTGCAAGCACAATAAGAAATCGATTACAATTACCTTATGTACGAATGGCGAACTAACTAATCATTCACAGCGATTCAACTCCAAATACTTTCGACTATACATCGTGATAGTGGAAAATCAAAGGAGCCAAAAACATAACCGAACGATAAAAGTTGAGTTAGTGTATCTGATGTATAAATCAACGACTTTGATAAATGTTAGAAATTAGTCGAAAACCCGAAAAATATTTTTGAATTGAATTCATATTTTTTATATTATACTTTATAGAAATTCTTGATAAGCAGGTCTTTTCGATTTCCTTGCAAAATTTTTTAAAATCCGTATTTTTGATAGTGTAGTGCAGTCAGATCTAGTATATATGCAGACTGTCTCTGATCAGTATGCACACCTCCTTTATTGTAGAAGATACATTCTGGGACAAGTCAGATAAATTAGTCTTCCACATTAGAAGACTTATCAGCCGCTTTTAAATTTATAAAATTCCATGTACTTCAGGGTAGTTATAGCAAGAATAGTAAAAATGTATATTTCCTTATCTAACTCAATTATTGTAAGTTATACGTCATTTTCAATTGTACTTACAATTAGTTTTAAGCTATTTTTTATATATCATACTCCTCGTTTTGAGTTTCAGTCGCTCAATTTGATTTTCCTATGGAACGCAAAAAGTGAATGTATTTGTCTCCTCTTTATAATATTTGTAGCATATGTATATATATTGATGTTCGAATGCCGAAGACTCACCTAATGGAGCCACAGTATATTTCATACAATAAACGAGATATGTTTCGTTTATGTTATCCATGCTTTACTCGTACATGATATAATTAGCATTACTGTAGCTTTATACACATATATTTATGTTTTTCTATTTATTTTTGTAATCTTCAGTATGCTTTTTGTTATTAAATTATATATTCTATTTGATATCCTTCTTTAAAAAATTACGTTGTATTATTGCTCTTCTTTTGACAAACATAAAAACATGAGATATTTTATATTTACATGTATGTATGTATATCCATAAACATCCGGTTACTGAGATATAATAGATTCTATGCTTATGGTTAACATAGTAACTTTTACAAAGTTCTAAGTTATAGTTCACAACGCGAATCGTCAGGATTATTTTCGACATAGATCATACTTTTTGTCAAATACATCAATATTTCAAACATTTAAAAAGCAATAGCAAATTGTAAAATGCAAAATGAAAAACAGCATGATTTTCATATATATTTCTGCTGGTGAGACTGGTTGTTAGGCTGCAAAACTATTTGAACTAACACAGTATCACCAAAATGCTCGCATACAGAAGATCACACTATCGCCGTACAGACGATTTCGATAATATTCTAGACGTTGCAGAAAATCTTGATTTTATACTATACAGTTAGACGTAATGATTAATGCAGATCACATAACTACTTGGAGAATAGTTCATGAATAATTCATTTTCTGTATTTTTACCGTTTTCAACATGTACAAGGTATCTCTCCAACAATTCAATGTTATTAAACGATGAAGCATTCAGTAGAGACGGTATTATAAATTTAAAAAATGCGTCTATGTTTTAAGGATAATCAACGTGCTACAATTTATATAAGATACCAGCTGCATTTATGTTAATATGGCTGGTATTTTAAATTACTAAATCAATTTTTATCTTAGTTTCAACAATAAAACGGTGTTAGGTACTTTTCAGTTGAATTTTCCAACGCGCCTTAAACGTACACATAAAAGACATAGAAAATTGAAGAAGTAGAAAATTTAATTTGAAAAATTAGTTCTAAATGTGGCACAACCTTTTTGGACAAAATAAAACGAAAGAAAATCTCATTATTCTCACGTTACATACACTACAGTAAGATACTTGATTTGATTCTGATTTAATATATTAAGATAATGAAAGCCAAATTCTCGCTATTGTTGCTATTATCTTGCAAATTTTCGTTACTACTGCCACGTTTGTCAAGCTAATCATAATAAGAGCTACAGTTAGAAGTAATATCACTATTTAAGTTTGTGTCGTATATACCTATAAGTGATTTAAAATAGAAGAAATGTTTGTTTATATTCTATATACAGGGTGTAGATAAAGTCTGGAACAAAATTAATATTTCTGTTATCTTCGGCTTGATGGAAAAAACCCTGAAACAGGTCGATTTTGCTTTTATCCCGTGCACTTTATAACATCGTAAATTTGATTCTGTCGTCATCTGGTTGCGCGCGGGCGTGACGTCATCAGTTTTTTCAAATGGTAACCCGCCACATTTATTACCCTTGTCGTTAGGTATTCCATTGTGCATGCAACGGTATAAAAAATTTGGTACCTCACATAACCATTTTTGGGAGAAAAATGCTTTCGAATTTCAAAAAATTAAAATGTTATTTCTAATGAAAAACAAATCAAAAATTATTTTAAAAAATCAGATAAATTATAATCCGAGGTTTATCTTGGCTTGTCGTCAAATAAGACACCAAAAAAATGTCAACAGAAGTGTTCAAATTGTCCACTATTGGCCATTTGACACTGGCCGAGAAGGACGTACACGTTTTCTACGACACGTCATATTGACAGTTCATTACTTGGTGTTTGAACTCATCCATTCACAATACTTGCTCCATGGGTAGTGTTGAACGTGCATTGCGAAAATGGCGAATTTGAGCGAAAAAGAACGGATTCAAATTCTCATTATTGTTGGTTGTGGTGATAAAATACGTAGCCATGAAGAAGCCTGTCAGTTTTTCAATGCAGAGAATCCAAACCGCGCACCGATTTCGCGGTCAACGATGAGAAAAATTGTCGCAAAATTTGCTGAAACTGGTAGTGTAAAAGACAGGGCTCGTCAAGGTCGACCAAGAATTGAGGAAGATAGAAGGCTCAATATTCTCTTGGAAGTTCAGGACAACCGCCACACTTCAACAAGGAACATTGCCAGGGATCATGCAGTCGATTTTACCACGGTAGCCAAATTGCTGAAGAAGGAAAACTTCATCCGTACAAAATCAATCGGGTTCAGGAACTGAATGAAGATGACTTCGACCGCCGACTCGAGTTCTATGAACAAATAATGCTACGATGTGATGAGAATCCCGAATTTGTCGACAATGTGGTTTTTAGTGACGAAGCAACTTTTACATTGAATGGTAAAGTGAATCGCCACAATTGTAGGTACTGGTCGGGAGAAAATCCTCGATGGGTTCGAGAGGAGCACACCCAACACCGGCAAAAAGTTAATGTATGGGCGGGAATAGTGGGAGATCGCATTGTGGGGCCTTTCTTTCTGGACAGAAATTTAAACGCTGAAACATACTTACATTTCCTAAGATTTGCGCTAGTGCCAACATTGGTAGAATTATTTCCGGATGAAAACACCCCCGACAAGCCTCACCCCAGAATCTGGTTTCAACAAGATGGAGCACCTCCACATTTTGGCTGGCATGTTCGGAGTTACCGCGACGAAATTTTCTCCAGGAGATGGATCGGAGAAAGGAGAACAATTGAATGGCCTGCCCGTTTGCCAGATCTCACACCACTTGATTTTTTTCTATGGGGTCATGTGAAATCAAAGGTGTACACCAATAAGCCAAATAAGTTGGATGATCTGAAACATCGTATCCGCGAGGAAATGCGAAATATTGGTGCAGAGACAATATGACATGTCGTAGAAAGCGTGTACGTCCGTCTCGGCCAGTGTAAAATGGCCAATGGTGGACAATTTCAACACTTCCGTTGACATTTTTTGGTGTCTTGTTTGACGACAATCCAAGACAAACCTCGGATTATAATTTATCTGATTTTTTAAAAAAATTTTTGATTAGTTTTTCATTAGAAATAACATCTTAATTTTTTGAAACTCGAAACCATTTTTCTCCCAAAAATTGTTATGTAAGGTACCAAACTTTTTAACCGTTGTATGCACAATGGAATACCTAACGACAAGGGGTAATAAATGTGGCGGGTTACCATTTGTAAAAACTGATGCCGTCACGCCCGCGCGCAACCAGATGACGACAGAATCAAATTTACGATGTTATAAAGTGCACGGGATAAAAACAAAATCGACCTGTTTCAGGGTTTTTCCATCAAACCGAATATAACAGAAATATTAATTTTGTTCCAGACTTTATCTACACCCTGTATATGTACATTATATCAGCTAATTACGTGTTTTCAGTTAATATTGTAAATAAATCTAACAGTGGTGACATGCGAAACCGTATTAGAAATACATATATTAGAACTAACCTATTCTACAGAATGTAGGCACATATACATATGTGGCATTTCAAATTTTGTAATGATAGTTATGAATTAGACAATATTCTTTTGGTATTTATTTATTGATATTTATTAAGTTAAAATATAACACAAATATCAACAGGACATAATTAAAATTGTAACAACGTATAAGAAATGTGATATAAAAGTAGGATATATAATCATAACATTATAAATTCCACATTTTGGCCTTTTATTGGACACATTTCATTTAAACTACGAAAAAATCAGTTGCATAAGAACACTAGAAAATATAATTATCTGTTTTGATTAAAAAAATATCCGTTTCTTACTACGCTTAAAAATTCTTGCTTGCTCGATCACTCAGAAGATATTACAGGAGAAAATGTATGGAGAAAACACTTCCTTATGATATTACTACCATATTAAGTGGATGTTAGAATACCTAAGAGTGAATACTACGTATGTATGTGCGACAGTTCAGTTATTTAATATTTCAATACGAATACATACAGTAAGAAATAAATAAGACTTCATTGATTTCATTATATTCGTATTATAGTGTAATAATAAATGTATGTGCCTAATGGAATATACATTTTTTATAAAATGGAAAGGTTTATGTTTAACCTTTAAACAACTTAATGTTTAATTAATTTAACATTAACTCATAGTAGTTAAATTTAAACTACTCCTATTTGTTGAGTCTGATATGTTAAAATTCTATATTGCAAGCAGTTCAATTCCTTGTCACTAGATGGTATCCGCTGCTGCAATTTCGTGATTACCGTATCTAAATGAGAAGCTAAATATAAGTTTCCATTAATTTAATTTGTCTTATGTTTTTGCTTGAAATAAAGTTCATTAAAGCTTCCTCTACATTACATTTAACTAATGCAATTTTTTAAATTGTCAAAAGCAGTTACCCAAATGGCGATATATTTGTAAAAATTTATAAAAATTTCAGCGTATTTTGTGAATTACAAAGACGATTATGACTTTTTACAATAACTGGAGTAGTAGATGAAACAGCTTTAAGAGCCGATACTCATTTAATTGACTGTAGTAGCTTGTGATTGCTATCATCGAAAGTTTAGATGTTTTGGTGTAAATATTACTTCAAAATGTATATACAGGGTGACACAGAAAAAACTACAATGCATAGCAACATGTGATCGAGGACCAAGAAATAACAAAAAAGTTCCTATACACACATGTCCGACTGCTTGTTGTTTTCAAGTTACAAGCTGTTTTTCATATTGTTCTTGTTTTTTACTTTTACCTAGGCAAAACTTTCTGCTATTAATTTTGTTTACCGATAAAGCAGGTTTCAGTCGTGATGGCATTTTGAATATTCACAATGTGCATTATTGGAGCGATGAAAACCCTCAACAGAACGTAATACGGAATCACCAGCATGAGTTTTTCTTTAATATGTGGGCAGGTATAATCGACAATTATCTAATTGGTCCATTTCGAATGCCTAGACGATTGACGGGCGAACTTTTTTGGAAAATGAACTGAATACTTTATTAGATGTTCCATTGAATATTATAAGAAGAATGTACTACATGCATGACGGAGCGCCAGGTCATTATTCTAGGAGAATAAGGGAATTTCTGCAACGAAAAGTTGGAAATAGGTGGATTGGTCGTGGGGGACCTATACCATGGCCAGCTCGTAGTCCCGACCTTAATCTCCTCGATTTTTCATTTCGGGGATTTATGAAATGTGAAGTGTATTCCGAAGAAATAAATAGTGAAGATCAATTATGGAACAGAATTCCGAAGTCTGATGATAGATTTCGTAATAGTGCTAACATGTTTGAAAGATGCCGTCAGTCATTAACAGGAAGATTGGAAATGTGTATTCAGGAACAAGGTCACCAAATTGAACACCTTATGTAGAACTAATATGTATCTTACATTTTTTAATGTTGTTTTGTTTAATAAAAGCCTTTTAACTTCAACAGCTTCTAACTTGAAAACAAAAAGCAATCGGACATGTGTGTATAGGAACTTTTTTTGTTATTTCTTGGTGCTCTATTACATGCTGCTATGCATTGCAGTTTTTTCTATGTCACCCTGTATAAAGAAAGCTGCGTCCTTTTCCTCAATTTCTCGTGCTTAGACGGTAAAATATATCGCATTGAGATTTTACTAACACACACAGCGTGTCCGTCTAGCGCATCGGCGCAAGCTAGCGCTTTTACGGGAGTTTTGATGGAAACAAAATAGTGTAAACTTCCTAACCAATAATAGACGTAAGTACAGCGTAAAGTTATTCTCAATTCTATAGTACGTTTGCTGGTAGCGCTCTATAATACAAATTCGTTATTGTAAATGAATCTAGATTACTCTCCTTTAGTATTCTTTATAACTTTAACTATAATTATTTTTTAGATGTAATACAATTTAATTTACACAAAGTGTATGCCTACTTTGTTATACAAAAAAGTCTTTTACTCACAAATAAATGTAAAACATTAAGCCTGATATATTTAAATGAGAGTTTTAACAGTTACACATACATCAAGTAAAGAAAACTTTATATATGTATTCATCAGAAAATATAAAATGTTCACATAAATTAAAACAGTTTTGAAATGATCGAACGCTTAACGTTTCGGTCAATACATAAAAGCTCTCTGTCATAATTGCGTTGTACCTTTGACTTTTTTTTATGTGTGGTGGGTGCTTAGTTGCAGTGACTCCGTAAGCTGTATTACTTGTCTGGCTATCACTGCAACTCTTGCGGTGTAGTTTAGTGTGTGTAAGTTGTGTTTAAATGGCTTTGTGACAGCATCATATCGCCTTTTATGATGCCGCGCTGTTAATCACTTTGCTCCCAACAGCGAATGGCAAGTCGATCCGGGATTAAACTTTCTGAAAAAATGTCACCGTCCCTCCAGAGAATTGAACCCCGGCACCTATCGTCCTCTCACAACAATAGTCAGCCGCCTAACCACTGCGGCCAGCGACCCGTAACTCTTACTTGTTTTATTCTTGGCTTATACTTACAATTTAACATATTCCACTATGGAAGGCAAGTGAGATCCCTAATATACAACAGATTATTAAGTAATTCATGTCTTCTCCCCATTTGCAGGGATTGATTAATAACGACACAGTAGTATGAAACTTTGTATAGCACAATACGTTCATACTCGCTATTCGTTTCGTGAAAGAGCAAAAAATATTAGGAACCGAACAACTTCATCCACATATTTGTATCGTACTACCCTCAGCGTAAATTGGACGCTAGTTCCAATAGGCACACAATTGCTCATTACAGGAAGTATTTAGGGTTTAGTTTAAATTTTTCTTTAGGCTCGATAGTAACTGTAAAAATTATCTTTTGAATTTATAATAATTTAGTTTATTTCAATTATTCGAATTAATAAGTAATGCCAAAAGATTATTACACGTTTATATAAAATCGCTCAATACACAAATTATAGTTTAATAATACAGTGCAATTTTGCATGGCTTTTAGAAGACCACGCATGCATTTATCGGTCACGGCGACTTTTTCTATAATAATTAATCCAGATATCCGTAGAAGAATTACATTACATTCCGTTATAAAGAAACTATCAGTATGGAATACAATAATTGTATTGATGCTTTTATATTTTACTCTAAATTTGAGTTTTAAATTTAAAGAACATATTTATATAATTTCAAACGTACTAACGGCGACTCAGTTGTGTTAACCTTGAAGCAAATAATTATATAATCTCTTTCGAAGACAATCTACATACAGAAATTGATAGTTCCTTTCAATTTATACCTACATAATTACTTGCGTGTATGTATGAATGTATCAAGCGATTATTATTTCAATTAATGTTCTGCTTATCAAGGTTATTAGTGTAAAAGGCGTGTAATATCTAATGAAGCCAAATTCTATTTTTTAATCATAGTAATTTGCTGTATAATATTTGAATATTATGTCATAATTCAAAAACAAAACAAGTGATTGCCAAACTTTTATGAAGTGCATACAGTGTATATGTATTATAATATGTGTTTTCAATTTTTTGTAATACGTTTGATTTATTGTGTTACCGCATTTGTTTCTAAATTAATGTTGCAGCGCAGCTCAAGCAAAATTGTTTCAACTAAGAAAATAATTTGCCATCTGGCAGAAGGCTAAAATTTTAAAACAATGTTTAGAATAACTTGAAGAATTTGGAGCTACTTTCAACATTTTAAATTTCAAAACAGAGAGGGCAAAATTTCGCTTATGTCAACAACAATCTAAAATTGAATTTGCAAACGGGAAACTATTTGCTCCCACGAACGGAACGAACGAAAATTTAGAACTGCTTGGAGGAAATTAAAAATACTTTTCAACACATTTCGGTGACGCAATAGATTACAGCTGTTTGTGCTCTAATAGTACAAAAAGAATACACTCTCTGTTTAATGAGCAAAAATGAATAATGTTATGTTTAACAAATTTTAAACATCTTTATCGGACGACTTGGAACTCGTCTTTCTCGCAAATTTTTAGTAATTCTAACGCTCCAAAAGGCAGATGCTTTCTTGCAATTTGTGATGTTGTTTGGTGCAATGATATCATTGGATCGGAGGAAACAATTAGCATGTGAATTAGAACTTCTTCTGATAGTTGAGCTATTGGCACTAGAACACACTTTATTGCAAATGACACATGGCTTAACGTTTTATGATATACCTTGCCACCAATGTATAATTTGTCATACGATTGTTTTGTTCCTTTCCTGTTAGCATCAAATTTTTCAGGATCAACTGCATAGCCAGACGAAATACATACATATAAGATAATACCAAGTATTTTTAATAAATTTGTGTCCACACTCGTTATTTTCGACACTATACCTTTGCCTTTAATAACTCGATCGATTTTTACGCCAATTTCAAATTTTAGTTTGAGACTCCTTATCTCTCTTCCACCAAAGATGTTTGATTTGATATTAATCTTTTAATTGTTGCAGTGATTCGAGTATGTAAACGAAAGGTGTCAGCGGGCCTAGGCTTTTCGGTTATTTACTAAATATTTAGCAGATTTTTTTCAGTATAATACTGTTTTGTTGACATTCTCCAAGCGCTTTTTAAAAATCATCTTTTCAATTGTTCCTTTCAAAATTCCTTCGTTTATGGATAATGTTTTTGCCTTGGATATTCAATTCGCTTATGTTAGCACATTGAACTTTAGCTAATTTCATATTTATTCCAAATATCTAGTAGTACAAATAGTATCGCTTAGCTGATAGAATACACTGATTAGGCATCCTTCAAAACTCGTTAAGTTAGTAAGTTTTTAGCATTTCTGAAATAATCGGAAAAATAATAATAGAAAAGAATTGAATGTTGTCATATTTCGGCAATATTTTCCAATTTGTTGTTTTAATTCGACTTCTATATTTTATATGCTCAATAGAAAGGCCTTTTATTGCACTTTATGTTTTGTTCAGCATTCGCTATGCTTAAACCCAGCAGTTTTGGAGATATGTAGGAATAATTCAAACGTTATCATTTAAGTCTGATACACGTCACATTACATAAACTGTTGGGCTTATGCCCCAGCAAATGTTTAATGGAAAGTGATAAGTTAATATGCCTATCTTTACCGTGCATATTTACCTAAATTAAGCCCTCTTTTTTTAAATTTGGGGCTTCATAAAAATAAAGTTTACGAGCAATCTGTTATAACAAGAGATGACACGATAAAGGAGTTATGCTTTTCAGATTATTATCTTAAAACAAATTAGGCAAACAAACAATCTCACAGCAGAGAGAGGAATAAAGTGTCTGCAACAAACAGAGGGCATCTTTGAACATGTCTTATAAGATTTTCGTTGTATTGTTCCAAATGTCAATTGCAAATAGGCCATTACAGGTCGACCAGAATGCCGTGGCAGTGATCCATTATTAATGTAAGAATATAACAAGCGTGAATGAGCGCTCTCGGCTTATACTCCCAACGCATGAACCATTAGATCCACCTATTACATCAGCGCGCCAATCACAGCTGAGTGCTGCTTTTACCCAACTTATCTGATTTAAGCGAAACTGCCACGAGATTCTAGTCGACCTATACTTCTCTTATAGAGGCATTTGGATAAGTATCTGAATATCATAGAATGTTCATTTTAGTTTCCTAATTATTAGCCGACGGTTTTGCTTTTTTTGATGTAAACAAACCATACTGTTGTAAACTTTTCAATAAATTATTGGTTGTGTACTGTTTACTTTAATTGTAGTGGTAAAAAATATCGTTAGTGTCTGGATTATTATCTTTAGTTTGACAATACCCCAAAATAATTTATTTGCCACGACGCACTACAGCAAATATGCTGCAAACGCGTATTTGAATCAATAAGTTTAAAATTGTTTTTGATACCGTTACTATCAAATTTCGTAACCGAAATGACCTTATGCTGTAAACCATCCAGTGTAATGTAGCAAAACCCTATATTGCGAAAATCCTTAAGACAAACTGAGTTTGATTATGAATCAAAATATATGGTATTCCATTTAATATAAGAAAGTTGGTATCATTCTTCGGTGAACTGAAAGTGACTAAACATCCTAAACATTTTAGATGCAAATGCACTTATCACAGATTTTTGTATTTTAATATTTTATAATGTTCTATATCCAACGGACATGCATCAATAATTTTGCGATACATATTACGTTTATCTCGCAGATCACCATATGAAAGGTTTGTCAAACATTTTGTAAATTCTTTCGGTCCGTCACCATATTTCAGGAAATTTTAGAATAAACTAATTGTAATGGTAACTGATCATAGTGAAACGAAATCGAGTTTCGCTGGCCTAAATATAGTTTTCTCAATTTATTCAAAGAAATACATGTCATCATTTTGTGTACTAATATACATATATTATGTACTTAAAGTATTTGATCATCTTAATTTATAAAAATCTAGCTACATATTCATAAATTCTGTTTAAAAATTTGGTTTAGAGAATTGTTATTGAATAGACATGAACTAATCCATTTCATATTTCATTATGATATTTATCACTCTTCTTCTGCACTGTGTATGTAAAGCAAATATCCTTTTTTCGGTTTTAAGTTTAAAAAAATAATTTAAATGCTGAAGCGTTGTAAACTAAAGAAAATATTTGCACTATTGGAAAAAATAGCTATTTATGTAACAAGTACATAAAGTAGTACTTTCTTGGCCGAGTCGAATTTATGACCGAGCGAGCATGCGTCTAATTATTTAGACCTTTGATATAAGGTCTAAATAATTAGTAATAACAAATTAGGTAAAATTAAAATAATGAAAAAGATAATATAAAATATACAGTAATAAATGGTAAGAACAACAATAATAATAACATAAATAAATTAGTTATTTAAGTGGTTCGATATAGCAACCGTTTCCATTGAGGCATTCTATATTCAGGGACGTATTCCTATAAACCGGTGTGAAAAGAGCAGCCAAAGATAGCAGCCAATTTTTCCGAAGATACCCGAACGTACATAGGCGTACTGATATATATTATCTAAGACCATTTTAATAGAAAATTAAAAAACCATATTCTTTGTCAAGCTAACACATACAGACACGGCACACCTGCCACATGTTACCAGCTAGATGTTTGCTGCAAATATAATCGATTTGCAAAGGGTCCCAGGGGAACATTACCTAAGACCACTTTACTAAAAAATTAAAAAATTATATTCTTTTTCAAGCTAACACATACAGACGCGGCACCCTTGCCACACGTTACCGGGTCGATGTTTGCTGCAAATAGAATCGATTTGCAGCAAACGTCTATCTGGTAACATCTGGTAACAACTCAGTACGCCTATGTACGTTCGGGTATCTTCGGAAAAATTGGCTGCTATCTTTGGCTGCTCTTTTCACACCGGTTTCCTATAATTGTTGCTGTTCGAATAGCATCTGGTGCTATTTGTCTAAAGAATCCCTTATTCCCATAATTCAATGGGAAGAATTTACGAAAATACGATTAACAAAATGATAGACCTCAAAATAAGTGACAAGTAAGTATGTAAAACAAGTGAGCTAAGCATCCTTGCTTCAGTAAATTGACATATGTATATCTGAGCATTTTAGGTACGGTAACTAATTAAATCGTTATAACTTATTCATCTTCCACTATGGGAGCACCTAACACGGATTAAAAGAGAATCTTTTGTAGAATCAGAATATCTAATAAAATATAAGTAGGTATACCTTTCCGTTTAAAAAAATCTACTTTCCGCAGATTAAACTTATTTATAAGCAACAAAGGTTTTAAACACCTTATATAATGTTACAGAGAGTTTCAAATGTTGTGTAACTACACAATATCAGCTGTGCGTATGTAAAATTTCATTCGTCTCTTTTACTCCTACGTGACGTAATATCACTATAAAGTAAGATCGGTATCTGTCACTGTTTTCGTTAATTGCGAATAACTCAGAAAGAATGGTATTAGATATAGATGAAATATGTGTAAAATTTATCATAGAAGCTGAATTTGTAATTTATTTTATAGCATGCTATTTAAAAAATCGAAGTTGATGCTCACTGCCGGTTAACCGGAAATGATATTTATTCAAAAATATTTTCACGTGATAGCTCATATTCAAGCATATCCAACCGCAAAATTTTGTTTTAAAATTCCGTTCCACTTGTGTAATACTTTTAATATGCCATTCTTACCAATCATTCTGTATATAAAATAACATAATTTTCACAAAACTAGTGTTAGTTAGTGTGTTGTTTTTATTGCGGAAGCCATCCTTAACGGCTCATGATCTTTAAAATATACATATTGAATTAGTTATTTATCTGTATAATATACCATACTTCTATGTAGACAAAGCAAGCGATCGGCAAATGTATGTACATACGTGAATGTTGCATAATTGTAAAGAAAAAGCTCTACATGTTAATTCAATTACTCTTCAGGTTGACATAAGTACTCTATAAACACTTCTTTAAGACAGCGCACTTCATTAAAATTTTTTGCATATTTGTGACAAACTGTTATGGAAGTGTCATAGAACTATCTCGTGCCAATCTCACCAATCACCCTGTATAATGCACGTAAATGTTCGAGAATTATTACTAATCAACACTCTGTATATTATATATCTACATCTATGAAACCTCTACTTAACAAAAATGAATTGCAATTAGAGGCGATGTAAGAACTGTTGGTAATAAAATTTCGTTTTTGTTTATAACTTAAAATTTTGAACTATTAGTTATTATAACGTATTTGTTTTATGTTTAATGATAGAACGTCCAAGCCTTTGTCCTGGCAGAAGGTCAGCTGTACACGGCGTTTGGGTCTGCTGGAAGGACCACTTCATATCTAAACTCACACATTTTTAGGGCCTGCTGGAAGGACAAACTGTCCTGCCGGCAGACCCATTGAACGTTCTATCATTAACACATAAGTGATGTCAATCGTATATAATTTTTTTATCGACATAATTTTAAAACTATTATATATTATTTGTTGCAAGTTAATATCATAACGCATTCAAAAGTTATTGAGTTTGGACCATTAAAAGATCATTTTGTTCCACTATACTGCAACCGCTTTGTAGCGCGTCCTATATCCGATGAAATTATTATAATTACCAATTAAACATATGCGAAAAATATACTGACATTCCCATTTATCGCTGCGTCCGCCAGGAGACTGTGTGTATTTAGTTTAATTATTTTGTAGATTTATCTAGCATCATTCTTAGCTTGTGAAATGTTACTTCATTTAACCGTTTAGTATTGAAAAATAAAAAAGTACTTCTTTTCATTCATACTTCTTCAAATAAATCTTTCATTTATTGAGATGATACGTCTTAACATTTCCTGTTTGATTACATTTCCATGAATTAGAGCATATTGCAACAAAACTGGTATGTTTTTAAATTTTTGGAGATATTTTTAAAGTTATACTGCTCAATTAATTTAGATACATGTTTCAGTAATTGGAAGGGTGCACATAACTTTCTGTTTTCTATATCCTGAAGCAAAATCTCTATAATGATTTAAATATATAAAATTGCACGATTTTTGTTATACATACAACTCTGGCATTCTAAATTAAATCCATTTGTAAAGAAACATACATATAAAGACACAATGGTCTTGATTACCACTTCCATCAATTTATAAAAAGGCCTTTATGCAAATAAAACCTCTTTTGTTAATGTGATGGATATATGATAAAACTAATTAGACTTGAAAATTGACTGCGGTTTGGAAAGATAGTCTATTGTGACTGATAGCTACTAAAACTAGCATAAAATGACTCAGTAAAAAAATGGGAAAAAGTACGTTACATTTTACAAAATTAAAACTTGGCTAGTGCATAAAGTTCCAAGCTTACTATTTCCAGTATCAATTCAACACATTAGCAGCAATGTTTTCTTACATGACGAAATTACATTTTCTTGTAATTTTATTTTGTATTAACTATTGACTTTTACATTATAGTAGTAGTAGTAGTTTCAAATAAATAATAATTGTCATGGAAGCAAATATTTTGACTTTTTCTTAATCCTTAAAGTAAGGCTAAACAATATTTTTGTTGGCAGAAAACAGCGGTTGTTTTGCGGCTAGTTTAAGTCTTGTTGCGTTTAAAATATATAAAACATCTAGCTATGAAGTTTGTATATTAATTCAATTCAATTCAAGATCAGACAATTGCTAATATCTGTATAATATTAAAGTCTATCTATCATCTTTTTTTTTTCAGGGCCAAATTCGCCAGGATATACCGCAATATTATCCAGGATATCAGGTACCACCTCCGATGTATAAACAGTACAATGCACGCTATGGTCCTAGAGATGCATATGTTTCCTCTAGGTACCCATATCAACCTACCCATCTACCACAACAATATTACCAGAAAGTTACTCGAACTGTTCATAGAGGTAGTCCTGTACGAGCTGTTGATTATTCAACTCCGTCTCCACCACAAAGGCAAATGAGTCCCACGCAACGTCCATTAAATCAAGACGTTGCTGTTAAGGTTTCGTATTCTCAATTACCGGCAAATAATTCTCCTGGAGTATCACCAAAACCAACAGTCACTCCAATTGTTGGTCCAGTTTCAGCGCGTGTATCTAAAAATGAAAATTTGCCTCAACGTGAACAAGTAACCAGCCCTAAAGAATGTGTGCCGAGTTGTCCTGCTAATAAAAGTAATATTCGCAAATTGTCTGCAACAGTGGCTCCAGTGTCGGCACAGAAACCAGCGGCATATTCACCAACACCCGAGAAAGATGAAGTTGCGAAAACTGGTTCTAAAAAATGTATCGCCAAGTGCGCTAAAAATCTGGCCAACCCGCAGAAACAGCAGCCTTCGGCAAAAGACAAATCTCGCCCCGTTGCTCTCATGCCCAAAGGAGCAATTCCAGTTGAACCCAGGGATGTGCTGCAAGTAGAAGAAGCTCCTAAACAACCGCAGATGGTACCAGATTCCGTAATGTCAGTTGAAACGAGTAAACGCAAAAATAATAAAAATATATAAGATTAAAACAAATTATTCGTTGCATTGCACACTGTATTTGAACATATATCTATAATACTTTATACACATTTAAAGTTTCTTAGTATCTATGATAATATATGATCTCGTGCAAATGAATAGGCGATGGTGGATAAATAAACCGTGCACAATCATTTTAACATTCGCCTAGGTGTCTACTACACCTCTAGCACTGTATCGCAGATAAGGAAGGGTGCAATATATGCAAGTGAGATCACACAAACTACTTGATCACTTACCTAAATAATTATCTAAGGGCAACAATAATTAAAATAAAATATTATTCAACTATTATTAGATAACTAATGACGACTTTATACAATGATACTGATGAAAATACGATACACGTCTGAGAGATGACACCAGTCACTCAGTCGCTCCCTAGACGCTCCAACATAAATAGTTAAGTTATACATTTATACTACGGGTTTCTTCAATTTGTTGATAGCATTTGATAGATGAAGAATTTCTGTGTTGAGTTGGTGTACAAGGGATTCCAATTTATCGACGGAATCTAACATTTCTACGCGCCCTGTGTGCGGGTTAAATCTAACTTCGAATGGTCGAGACATGGTGGATACCCAACGTCTAAATTTATCTTTTGCGTCTTCAAAACTTTCGGCGACAAAATAAACCGGCTGATATTCTTGATCTTGGTAAGGTTGTATGGCCGTGGAAGCTGGTTCGAACGGTCTGTGTTCTGGTTTGTCGCTTAATGCGTGCAGAAGTTCACCGTATGCGCTGAGAAGGCCGGCTCCGTAAGCTTTCACTACACCTTTTTCTTTGCAGAGACCGAACTCGACAGTGAACCAGTAGACCTGAAACACCCCAATAAACACATTTATTATAATCTAGATATATTAAGCGTATAGTTTAAAGAGTGACGCAACGTGACCATGTACGCAATTAAAATTACTTAACACCTTTCTTTCTATATCCAACTGTATATACCAGGTTTGGCCGTGACACCGTGATCGCTATTCACGTAGTTTCATGTAACAGTAGAATTTCTTAAAATAAAATACGTACCGTAGATAGTTTTTCAATTTCTTCATCGGATGCGCCCAAGGATGCGAGACCTATTTCCTGAGAGAATTGTGCGAAGCTGGGATCTGCTAGAAGCGGCATATGCCCCAACAGTTCATGGATACAATCTCTGTAAAATTGAAGACAATCCGATATAGTTAAAATCCTCTTAAATTCAATCTGTTACGGTAATCCGACGTTTAAGGTAGACGAATAGGATGGATATTCTCGAATACAATATTCAGTAAATTAAAATCATATCGTGAATATTGGGGGATAATTTCAACTATATTACATAGTAATTGCTCTCGCGGAGTTACTTAATGGGTTCTGTAATTGAATCAGTTTCCCGGTTCTTTGATCGTTAACTGCTGAAATTGCGTATAGTACAAAAGGTACTTACGGTTCTGGAGTGTGGAATGGAGAGTTCACGTGACGGACGTACTGCGTACTCTGGAAAATGCGGAAAGCGAGAGATGCCAGGAAATCGCGAGATGTTAAGAGTCCAGCCGCTGGTCGTAAAGTAAAACCTGTTTGACCTTTTAAAAAGTTATTCATTTCTTCTAATTGTGGTAGATGTTCCGGGACAAATATGCCTGCTTCTTCTAATTTTGCAAAAGCTCTATTGTATTCCGAACAAGCATGTTTCGGCATTAATTCTTTAACAGTTTTGAAAACTGCTTGCCATGTTTTGTTTTCGGTTTCAGTGTAATCAATGTAAGGAATTGGATCACCGCTATAAATAAAAAATATAAGCAATTAAATTTACGTTAAATAACATTCGTACAATCTATGAATTTATAAGTTGTTAAGAAGCATTGCAATGACCAATTGATAACGAAAGTTTAGGACCATATTTGAAAGCGAAATGAAGAAAATAATTACGTGCTATATTTAATCAAATATTGTACTGCTGAAGCATTTTTAGTTATTTTACACATTGTGCTTCTTAAAATGTCTGTTCATTTTGTTGTATAAATTATGAACCATACTTAAAAAATATGTCACCATTAAGACTTAAATTGCATTTTTGATTCAGGTTAAAATAAACAGTAGCTTATTTTATCCGGTCAGAAGTTTCAAATAAATTTCAGGAATTGCTATCTAAATATATATCATATAATTTGTGATACTTACTATTTATAAGCAAAAGCAACCTCAGCAATATATTTACGACGAGCTCTGTATTCTTTATCAGCAAATCCAGGGTGATTCATATCTAAATCTGGTTCATATTTAGTCATAAGGTGATTACAGTTGTCCAATTCACTTGCATGACGAGGAAACCATGGTGTCTTCACAGACATGTTATCTTCACCAAGTAAAGAAACGGTTGCCAACGATGAGGTTTGTCGCATGGATTTGATGAGTTGGAGCAAATTAGAACGAGTCATCTCTACCTTAACAAGCACATCCAACTGACTGGAATCTGGTTTGCTTGGACGTGTTTCTAAATGACAAATAGATCCAGAATATTTTTCAATAGTCTTCAGTACGCGGGAAAGAGAACTCATTCCTTCGCGTAAACGTAAGACGAGAGCAGCTTTTTGCAAAGCTTTATCGTCATCCGGATTTTCAGATGCAGCATTCTGTAAGATAACCTCTTCTTCTGTAAGACCGGCATCTGTGTAAAAAGTAAGTTTTTAGATCCTGTATAGAAAAAAAATTAAGAGTACATAAATTTTATTCTACAATAAAGAATTTCTATTTTACAATCTCTTCTTATATTTCTATAGAGTAAATGTAAATCGCGTTCTTTGTGATAAATGGAGAGTGAAAATTGACTTTTGACGGAATAAAAGCCGGATGGTCTTTATGTGGCTTTTGAGTGAATCGATTCTTGTCACTTTACTAACAGCGTTATTATCTCCATTCGAAAGTATTATATATTTCTTTCGTTGATGTCATAGTGGCGCTTAACAGTCTCCGTAATCAAGTCCGAACATAAATGTGAAAAGTTAGAATTGTTAAATTCTAATCATTACTTTAAAACATTCGAGCCGCTTAAAATATCTCAATTCATGACATTCAAATTTGTATTTTAAATTAAGTGTGTTTTATGATTTTTTTGAGCTGGTTATTAATTCTTTCTGTTAGTTGTTTGAACTTTTCGAACTCACATTTATGTTTAATAATAATTACTTAAAAAACAATACGATAATAAGATTTTGATTATTATACAAAAATATGTCAATGATTTCATTAATTCCTCATAAACATTAATATAGGTATACCTGACATTTCTTGTGTATATTTAATTGACGATTTAAATAGATTACATCTAAGACACGCAACCTGCGATTCACGTCAAAACAGCAAACCATGCAGTGTACAAACCGGATGTAACATTTACATGCAAAAAATCCAAAGTTGACAATTTCATTTCGCTCATACAATCATAAAATATGAAACGCAATAAACAACTAAGTGAGACATTTCTACAGTTGCAACTCTATTATGTTTACATCTAAAGTTACTGAAGGATAAAAATTACCTAGGAATTTAGAATATGACTACTTTATTGAACCTTTGTGTATAATCGAATGAGAAAAAAGAGCAGGAATAGCTAATACACATAAAATAATCTAAAAATATAGATATTAGAGACCGTGAACAACCTCATAATTTTCGATTTAGAACATGGAAGTCGTTTTTTAAATTGTCGATATAGCTCCAATAGTAGTTGTTTTTTCTATCTTTTTTAAATACATTACATTCTAAGTCAGTATTTATCGTGTCTCGATCTTTTCTTAATTCTAAAAGTTGTATACATAAGTAAAAGGACGTATTAGTTAGCTACGCTACGTTTTTTCACCGAATACACAGCAACAGGTATTTTTGTACGTATTTCCCAAGTTTCAGCACGGTTATGCTACTTCAAAAATTTAAAATACATGCAGTTTACCTTGAAAATGCAAAATGTATAGGTATATCAAGTATAATAACGTTTTGTTAATTTTTTTATTAAAAGTTGTGTATTGTAACAAAATAATTGGAGAATTTTGCATAGAAACTGCCAAAATTTTGCCAATATGTATATAAAAGCTAAATTATTATTGATTTGCTTGTTTGGATGCTAAGTATGAATAAGAAAATATATTCAAATTAGAACTAAAAAATATTATTGATTAATAGCAATGTAAAATATATATATTGCAAAGTTTAGTGTCAACATAGAATTAAATATTTACTAACCTGCACCCTCTTCTGTCTGCTGCTGTTCAACTTTTTGCACGGGCACATCATCAATTTCTGGCTCGCAACTGGAGTCTATAAAGTAACACAGACATCGAGCGTACAACATGCAGGTAACAAAATCAAATCATGCAAGATCGCATAAGCGATGAGCGTATATACATCGAACTTACCATTGGCGCGAAGACGGGCCTCATCCAATACGCTCTGTTTGGTTTGCTTCACGACGAGGGTTTCGAATCGAGCGTCGTCAACCAGGGAACGACGTCTTGCCGGATACCCATTCTGGAACAACAAAAGAACACGCTCGATGAAAGATTCTTTGTCTTAAGCATAGCAACGCTTAGAAGTTGGAGACACCGGATTCAGGAAATTGGGATCGTAATCGAATCTTTTGAAGTTTCGAGATAATTGCGGAAATTGTCGCGGAAAAATAATATCACCGCATTCTCTACAGCTTCTAAATCGTAATCCACTCTATTAAGATTTTATTCGCGAAAAAGGGTGTATATATGGCACAATGAACTCCGGAATTTGCTTTTAGCAAGGTCATATTTACGTATGTATAGTCAGGCTACTTATCGAGCGACACGAAACACCTTCACCTCGCTCGCATAAATATATATATAAAAAAACTTGCGAGTAAAAAAAAACCAAACAAAAAAACTAACGGCAGTATAAATTAATATGTATATATGTACATACGTGCCACGACAAATCTAACAGTATTAAATACGTTTTCCATTAGGTGACCTACACACTTTCTCAACACAGTGTCCACGACAGATGTTGATTCGAATGATTTACCAAATTCTATATATGTAATACTTCCGTACACATAAGTGAAAGTATATAATGCGTAACTCTTTGTTTGCAATTATGAAATATTTTGGATAGATACTCTTGTACTAGTCTTACAATAATAATAAAAAAACATAAAACTTGCCGTGATGCAATTTATTTGATGCAAGTTCGACGGTACGTGGTGCTAAAGTAGCGTAAAGCAGTAGACCACGGCAGATAAACTAAATGATTCTTTGTTCTTCGTTGTTGTTTAATGCAAGCTCGCGAAGTTCTCACCGAAAGTATTGAAGGCAGATTTAGATATGTATATATCATCACGTATACATATTTTTGCAATTTTCGATATATACCTATACATACTTAATTTGATAAAATCTGAAACCGTGAAGGTTAACACGTTTTCTTACACAGTAGCCGAGATTTACTACACACATAGGTTACACAACCTTTTGCAACTGCAATAAAGCGATCGAGGACGATCATTTAAATACTGTAATTTGCGTAAACACATTCGAAATTACCTTTAACATACGCTAACAAGATTTAGATACTTCGACTAAATTACCATCACTTTAAGTTTGCTTTTAAGTATATACAATAGTTAAAATTTACTTATCTCATTGCAACAACTAATGTGCCAAAAAGTCATGTGGTAATATACTGAGTTTTGCTTTGGTGAAAATCTTTTCTCTTCAAGCAATCCCTAACGCATTGGGAAAGTGGTTTTGACATTTATTTCGTTTCTAATACTACAATTTACACCTTGAACAAGTTTATTTTTTATAATTTGGAATAATGAGGGGGAATGACCGGATCTCATAATAACTTACAACGTTTATCTATGGTATTCTATTAATATGTAATTATCGTACCCGTTACTGACGTGAACAGGCTTTTTGTTTACTCATTTTTTTTATCATTGTTTACAAATATGAAGAGGTAATTGTTTTAGTCATATTAATCTTAAAAACTATGATCGAAATATTTCAAAAAATATTTCAAAAGTATTTTAGGTTTATTCATCTATTTTTTGGAAATTAGTTTAATCGAAATACTGGTTTAGTAAACAAAGTAAATTACTCAAAACAATACGTGTTTCCTATGATTGAAAAAAATTTAGTAATAAATATAATTTTAAAGCGGTAGTAATTAATATTTTGGAACACTTTTAGAAATATACCATTTTAAATATAATTTTCCGGCGAACGCTTAAATTAAATTAAAGATCCAAAAATTATGAAGCGTACTGGGGTGTAATACTATATATTTTGTGAAACTGTTTCATTACTCCCTTACCTCAATACTATAAGATTTCTTGATGGCAAACATTTCGCGATTCTTTTGTGCTGCTGCGACTGCGGCCATTGCGACGTTGGATCTTGGAGAATTTAACGCGAGGTAAGAAGTTGGGTATGCAGCGGAAAATATTCAGCCTGAAACCACTGGGATCACTGCTGGACAGTTGCGTCTGTCTTGATACCGGATGAGTCGACCACGATCAAGTTCCTGGTAACCGTCTGTCGATAAGGTTAACTACACACGCAGACTGTCAACGTAAAGAAGCAAACCAATGAGTGTCGGGGTTCATGGGGTACCGGTTTATGTAGTTGAACCCCTTCTCCGTGAGGTCCCCACGCTGCGCCGGATCCCTTCATTGTTGCGACAACGGCGCGTCACGCCTGCGTCACCGTTGCCCACTAGATGCTGGAATCCCCAAGGCTCCGGAGGATACCCGCCCGGAGAATGTGTCATCGAATTCAATCATTTAACAAGCTCATTCCTAGAAGATACTTAACTACACTCAGAAACTAGACTACCGCTCAAGAGTTCCATACATGACTACATACATACATATGTGATAACGAGAAAAAGAAACAGCAATTATTTATCAGAAAACAAGATATCTTAAAATTAAAAGCACCGTCTCGGCTACCGGCAACCTTGACCAGTCTCAAACACTTATTTTAGGTTGATTTTTATTACATTAGTATTATTTACATAGTTACATATGTCTAAAATTCTTAAGGTCATTTCCTTTTCCATGTAAATAGAAAATATCAAAAGTTGTATAAGTTTGTGTAAGAGGTAATTCCCAAAAACCTTTACGATTTAATTGCGATTACAAGTAGACGTATTTATTATTTGTTATAATAAATATTTTTAGTTTAATTCTACGAGTATGTAATCAACATGTGAATATTATACATACAAATAAACATTTTCAAGAAAGGAAGGTCAAAAGTTCACTTGATTAAAACAAACTGATCTATCGGACTACAATTCTAAAGTAGAACATGTGTATTCCGACGAATCCCAGCGAATATGTTACAATATACGGAAATTCTAAAATTTCTAGATTTATAGAAAAAGTGATAAACGATTAAGTGATAACAGTTTATATTTTACAAAATAAATGTTTGCAACTTTAGGTAATTTTTCAAAAATCTTTAAATTCTTGTATGATTGACTATGCACAGAACGTAGTACTATTATACGTTAGCTGCGAAATGCAAATACAATTTTTTATAGAAGCTAATTACAAGCAGATAAATTTCATTTTTAATTAGTTAATACATTCGTGATGGGACCTAAATTAATTATGGGACGTGGATATCATAAAATGCATGTACTAACTATCCGATAAGTGACCAATCTTTCTTTAAGGGTGGGTTTATCAATGTGAGGATAAAAGTATTAGTTAAGTAATTGACAGGTATTGCTAACTGGCAAATAAAATTTAGCAACTACAATGCTTTATCTTCCAGATAACTTCTATTTAACACTCAATAAACGTTCCACTGTAATTATCTTACGAATAAAATTTTATCTGCAAGTTAATTTATTTATCCTCACATTGATAAACCCGCCCTAAAAGATATAAATATTTGTTATGTTTTCCACCTTAATTGAATTTCATTTGCATCTTCAACAGAAAATTACACATACATACATTAACCATTCAGGTAGTGCAGCAGCGGAAAATATCTCATCCATGATTGCCTTAATTAAGATTGCTTAAGTGGCAAATTTATTTCATGCGTTTTATATCACCCGTTTAGCAAGAATGTCATTGCACATTGCTTCTTGTCTTTTCTTAATTTAGTGTAGGTGCATCGAAAAAAAAAACGGAAATAATATATGTACATGTTTAGCTTAATGTTATAAGTATTATCGTAGTATAAAATTTTAGTAGGTATATTAGCAGCAGCATACGCAAAGATAGTGTTGAGAAACTAGAAAGAACTGATAAAAGGTAGTATATGGTTAGTAAATACCGTATTTATTTATGTACACCATTATATGTTGATTACTAGGAGTTTTATGTCCATTACCGCTTACAGCGAACTCGTTTCTTCTGTTACACTAATATTTGTTATTTTTCTAAACGAATCAACTAGCATCGCTAAAATTAAATTTAAAATCATTTTTCTTCAATTTAAAATATTTTGTACTTGGCATCATTACAGCAGTACTTTTATTTTTAATGTGTAATGTAACTACAGCAGATTCGTAAGTTATATTACTTGATACGACTACCGCTACTATGCTTGCCGTGTAATTAACACATTTGCAAATTGTTTTAGGGTTTTAAAACGTACTCATCGTAGCTATTGTAGTGCTACTAATTGTAAAAACGAATGGTAACGCAGAACGCCTAAAGGCGAATAAAATGAATTTGTTACCGGATGAATTCGAACCCTCTCATAATCATCATCAGTCGATGATCTTACCATTAGACCGCTGAGTGGATATGAGCTGCTATAATCAGAATTTAAATTATAATTTAATTCTATTGGTGTATAATAGGCAAGTAGGTAATATATTCTTTTAATTAGAATGATATATATCAAATCCATAATTATCCAGGGTTACTAGTAACTTGATACATTACATCTCAAAAATACTATAAACATCCGTTAGGAATGTAAAATTTCGATTATTTGAAAGTTTGTAAGAAAAATCAGGCAGAAAATACATTTTTAGAAAGAAAAATATTATTAACCTAACATGCATACAAATAATTTTAAAACTGTCTTTATTCCGGTAGCTATCTATTAAGGGGCCAAATGTTTAACGTACCTTTAATAGTTCTAATTAAAAATTGGTGCGAATGATGGTTCTACTATTTGACATAAATATCAAAGAATGTAGTAGTGCTTAATTTCCACTGTTCAAAATGGGAGCTTCTATTCCGTCTATAAGCATAGCAGTATTTCGTATTTTAATTTTTGTTACCTTGATTGTCAGGATGTGCCGTTGTATTGAGAAGTTAGCTAGTTAAGTGGAGCAGTATTTAACTTCTCTTTCATATCATTCACACCTACAAACCTAGAGATGATAAATCTGGCACTCGCGCTGGCCAAAGTATCTTACCTGCCGTTGTAATCTAACCGCTAAGAAAATGTAGACTTAGTAACTATCGTCTGCCAATTATGTGGTGGGCAACAATCGGCATTGTGGGGAAATATCATTCGTTGTTTCATTGGGATTTAGATTCTGTAAACACTATCAGCGCATCTCTTAAAAAATTTCATAGATTTTTGCGTTTAAATGTTGACGAATGTATGGTCCTATCAAATAGCATCCAATGATCCCATCCACACAATCTTAGAAAACTTTCTTTGCAAAATACTTTCATTTCAATCCAATAGTGTGAAAATTTGTTGTTCGTCCTCACAATCAAATTTGGACTAGTCCTTTCATAAAATTTTCACTAATGGATTTTCTTCATCTAAATGTAATACAAAGCGACAAAATTGTACTCTTCTATCATACTCATATTCATACCAATTTTGAACGGAGAAGTAGTGATCAGTGTGGCATCCGACTCTGTGTACTGTCCACGTTTTTAATTGGAACACTCCAGTTAGACTTGCGACTTTTTTGGTTAAAGTCTCTACGTTGTTATCAAACTGTCTCAATATTTGTTTTTCGTCATCTGGTTAAAAAAGACGGCATTCCCTCGTCTACCTGTACACCTGTACATTTAGGACAGGCTATGTCTAAACGTAAAAGCAAACATTCGAATTATAATATCCACAATCAGGTTAAACAATATTATACTATACCAATATATAAAATAATAAATAAACTAAATTATTTAACTTTTTAGCCTTAACATCTATACCATAAATTTGCGGAAATGACCGTCTATTTTTGCAAAGCATAAAGCGAAATGTTAGTACCTGTTTTTCAGCGAGTACCTTGCCATTATTCATTAAAATAAGTTTCAAGTTCAGGGTAATTTTTGACTTCTTTCGTAATGGCATGTAGAAACTTACCTATCTACATAGAATAAATGTATATGGTACTACAAACGATTTAAATGCTTGATGATGAGTTGCGACATCACTTTGGTGTAAAAGTGATCTAGATCTGAAGGAAAGCGATATTAGCATCCCAGCGTTTGATATTTCAACAAAACGTTTCGTCTATGTTTACAGAAATCTTAGAATGTTGAAACGCAAAGTACATTGTTCGCCTATAAAAAGTTCTGTCCTTATACAGGAAAGAATAAAGTTTCTTCTGCAGCACCAATATCGTACACTCTTAGTATCTTTTACAGAGATGTTCAGTAAATTTTTTTTGATTTTGTTGATGGTTAATTATTTCATCCATTTAATTAGGGATGTATTCCGATTCGTTTTGTACATTATATAGCAATAAACAAATTTCTGATTACGTTGATATTTTACGTTAGCGAAATTATTACTAACGGTTATATTGGCTTGAATGTCAGTATTAAATCAATGAATTAAAACAATCAGTCAAGCAATCTTCTTTAATAGAATAATGTCTCCTTGAAACTTTACATGTATTTATAACAGACAAATTTCGACAGATTCACTTCCTTTTTAATGCTACAAAGTTAAAAATTCTACATGTTGAGCGGAAACAATGCAAGGAAGTAAAATTATTAAACGACTAAGAAAACATTATGATTAAAATAGAGTAAATATGATTAAAAATTGTAAATCGAACATTTTAAAATTAATTGATATGCAGAAACCACTTGATCAAGGGAAACTTTCTTTAATCATTAATCTTTTCGACATACCTAAATTGGTGATAATTGTGTGTACAAGTTATGTCGGTGTTCACATATAAAAGTCGTTCAATGCAAACTTGACCGTTCTAACGATAAATTACTGGAGGGAATCGATCTCTATCCTAAGAGGAGATAATAACATCATTAAAACGATATTTAATAGATGACCAATGAGTAACTTCACAGTAGAGGAAACGGGTATGCAGGATTATAAAATTTGCTTGCTTATTTCCATTCATATTACATAATAATTGATATTACACTTGCTGTGAAACAGTCTATTAGTAAATCAATATCAATTTTCCTACTGCAACTATGTAAGAAATATCGCAAGTTACAAAATCAACTATGAAATATACTATTCGCCTATACCTACCGAACCATGGGGAGCAGACCGTAATAGTCCAGATCAGTTAAAAATAACAATGCGGACACCTAAATTTTCAGGCAAATGAAACAGACACTTGGCAACCTCTATAGTCGCAATAGAAATCAATAGAGGACCCGGAGAACCAATTTCTATAACAATCACTTCACAAGAGAAGTTGGTCTTCACAGCGGCTTTGCGTGGAAAAAAATACAGTTTGAAAGGTATAGGAGTTGCCAAGAAAAAAACTGGAAGTATTTTGTTAGGGATGACGATTTCAAGTTGGAAGTCTGATCAGAAACACATACATTTAGTAAGAAGAACAAATGCTGAAAAGAAATTGCTTTGCAAAAAGATCTAATCAAAATGTATGATGCGCAAAGAAAGCACTGGAAGAAACCTTTGTGTTTGTGCATAATAACGATCCTAAACAGACAGCATGATTGCGTAAAGATTATCTAAAACCTCACGCGAAGGAGAATGTTTAACAAAATCATGTCCGGACTTAAATCCCATCGAACTGCTGTAGGATGAGCTGAACAGACGAATACGAAAAGGACACTTGTGGGTGACTTCCCCAAGCTGAGTGGAACAATATTTCCTGTGATAGTCTAACTATACTAGTAGAATACATGCCATGAAACGTAATATTTGAATGAGGTTGTTTTGTTTTACTTTTTCCATTATTTCTTTCTCTAATTTCATCTTTTTTTTACATTACTACCGTTTTTATTTACGTTTGCAATAATTCATAGTTATTTCAACTTCACTAATGTATGAGCGTATGCAGTCTATATAGTAATGAATTGAATATGCTACGAAGTATTTAGTTACATATCTAAATGGTCTGATCTTACATATGTACCTGACTTATTTACATAGGATTTGCGTTTTGTTTCAGTTCAATTCTATAACATTACTAGTTAGATGGTGATGAAATTTATCCTAAATAGCAAGCATTCTGCCAGATACATACAGATTTCCATTATTAATTTCCGTCAGTAGATTTTGTACAGTCAAAATAGTGTAAGATATTTAGAAAAGGAACATTTTCTGCCGCTGAGGAGGTCTTAATGTTCACTTAAATCCTAACTTGTAGTCGTAATCTTTTAGGGCTTATATTTAAATCCGAGCGAGATCTACCTACTACGAAAAATCCTGTTAGCTTTCCCAAAGCCGCTTTAGAACGATTTATGTATATTCACTAATTTCATTAATTAGTATCAAGTAATCTAAAATGACTGCTTAAGTATTCTTCTATTATGTATATGTATGTATGTTCTATTTCTCTTTTAATTTTAAAAAGATGTCATGGATTAAGTAAATAATATGAGGTTCTTATCAATTCAGTAGTAAAATGAATTAGGTATATTTATATTACATTTTACATCTATGATCTTTCTCAAATGCAGTTTAGGAACTTCGTACATTCATTGACTATGTAGCATGTTGATTGTAACGTATTTCATAAACTGTACGCTTCATCGTATTTACTAACAGTGAAGATATGTATGTGCATATGTTGTAATTGTTAAAATGTACGCTTCTTATAAAATAGTAGCTTCGACAAGTATCTCTCAATCAGAGAACATAGTTGATATCTTTTTTAAGAACTGTTAAAAACGCGCAACTTCGTTTATTGACAGTAATGTGTATACGAATGCTATACGAATCACACAAATCGAAAAAAAACAGGTATTATGACGTATACGGGTATCGCCGAAAATTATTCTGGGACGACAGGATTCGTTTGCCGAAAACAGGTTAGATTCTGTGTACGACTGCGTATGCCTGTAATGGAACTTGATAAAAAATCAGAGAATGTATTCGGTTGTAAATTTATGCGTCTGCGTGTAAAACGACGTGTTTATTAGTAGCTTCAAAATATAAATACAATAATAAAGGAAAAGCGTTTGTTATTTTTTTTTTTTTGAGATATCCACAAAAACATTAAATTTATATATTTAGGGTGGGTTTATCAATGTGACGATAAATAGATTAACCTGTAAATAACATTTTATTCGTAAGATAATTACAATGAAACGTTTATTTAGTGTTAAATAGAAGTTATCTGCAAGATACAGCATTGTAGTTGCTACATTTTATCTGCCAGTTATCTGTCAGTTACTTAACTAACACTTTTATCCTCACATTGATAAACCCTCCCTTAGTATGTAGATTTATGGAATATAATTTATGTATTCACGCAATATTTATTTATTTACCCATGATCCACAAACAGGAACAAGACCTGTATAGTAGATAATACTAACAACATTAATAAATCAATACCAATAGACCATATTTTTAAAGATCTGAAGATATGACCACTTTTTCCTATACCGATTCACGTCTCAGAAAAATTACTGAAATCGCTGGATCAAGACGTGCAAAGTGCGTGCTATTACCCAGCAATTCAGGATTATCTTTACTGAAATAAATTTCTATGGATGGAAAGGGGCGGGCAGAGGGGTTCTGAAGAAACCATTACATATACATGTAATACTGATTTCTGAGAAGTACCATTCGCTGCAGGAACTTGTCGCTACTACATATTTAACAAAATAGTAATGTTCGCGTTTGCACTAAAGTTAAGATACGCAGCAGTTTCAATGTTTCTATAATGTTCACTTTCTCCTTTTTCTCCACTTTGCTAATTTTAGGGCGGTGGATAAGTCTATATGCGCATTTTGCATTAAAAAACTTACATATTTATTAAGTTCTAATTACATCTCCGTAGCTAATAAGAATTCAATTCGGCTGTAGTTTTGTAGCAAAATCCAACTAACATTATGTTTCCATAATTTAGTTGTTAACAAGCTGTGTGAAAATCGTAGAATTTTGAAATCAAATACCTATGTCAAATATTGCTTTCTAGAGTTTTTTAATTTCCTTATTTTAAATTATTTTCATTACTATAATTTATATGCTTTTCATACACCATATTTTCTTACATTTGAGCAACGTTTCTATATAATTTAGTCAGAGGAGGAATTATTTAGGATATAAATTATCGTCGGAGAAAGCATAGTTGAAAAACAAAGTAACAAAGTATCTATTTGACGATAACGGAATACTAAATGGAAACTTTATGGAAAAATGGATCTGTATCTACGGTCTCTGTGGTATGTAAACGCGCTTTAAAATATGACTTGCTTGAGCTTTGTATAATGATAAGAAAAGGAACGACAAAGAGAGAAATATAAATTAGATGCTACTTTATAAACTGTTGGGCTATTGAAAGTAATATTTGTAATAACAAAAATAGTAACATGTATCATAATTATCTCTGTTATGCATTTCTACATTTTTTGAATAGGAAGCAAATAACTTACTATATGAAGCAAAGATGTGACGATAAAAAACTACGTATTAATATAAAATAGTATTATTATTTTTATTGGGCGATAACTCATTATTTGTTAATAAAAATTAGTTTCACAAATGAAATTTTACGTAAATTCGATTTAATTTTGTATTTGCTAATTTATAAGTATAGCATTACTAATTACTATAACTTTCAGTTCTAAACAGATAATTAAAAACAATATGCAATATGTATTCCTTAGTGGTTGGAATTTACAGTGTTTAAAGAATTTACTTGTGGTTCCAAACCATTATGGCCAGTAATACAAAATTTACTAGCTTCAAAGAATCGATAAACCACAAGTAGATGTAAATTGTGTGTTTTATTAATTACGTAAAAAGTACCCATGAAACGAATTATAGATGCCCACAAATACAAAAAAAAATCAATTATTACACTAATTAAAGCATTGCGTTTGTAATGTGGTAGACGTTATGAAATATCAAGTGTAATGACATTAGCATAGAATGCATTAACAATATAGTTATTTCCTAAAAGTATTATTTGGTAAAGCAACACATAACAAACGAATTTCATTGACTAACCAATAGATTATCCCGGGCTTCCTAGTACAACTGTAAGCATTATATGTAAATAATTTTAAACGTATTTTAAGTAATTGCCTGAACTATTCAAACAATAAATGTTAGTGTAGTTTTGAATTATCTGCGATTTACAAAAAAATAACAATAGATAAATTTAAATTAAAATATACAATAGCTCTTTGTTACTAAATTATATATAGATAAAAAATGACACGAATATCTAATTATGTGGGAATAAACTAGCTTTGATTTATCGGGATCAATTATTAAGTTGCTGCAGCCTTTCGCAATTCGATGTATTCTAATAGTGATCTTTTCACCCAAACCCGTCTTTTGGCTTTGATTGGTAAATAAAATAAGTAACAATAACAATAATATTAATTCTTCTTTTTCTGGTGTAAGACATATTAAATATACATAATTTACATAACATGATATAAATTTACCGTTGTTCAAATTTAATAGAACTGATAATATTCGGCAATTGGATATGTAACGTGCGTAAGGAAACTAACGATATGCAGTCCGAGGACTGTGTGTAGTGCACTGGAATTCTGGATCTACAGTTCAAATCTAAAAATTAAGTAAAATAATTCAAGCATTTAAACACAATTTAAAAATAATACAATAGCTTCCTATGTATTTTCTGCATATCAGCTTTGATTCAATACTTGTACTGGAATATTAGTCAAAACAGCTAAAAGAAATTGTTTGAAATTCACTTGTTACTTGTGACGTAAATAAAGATGGCTTTTTCTTTACATAACCCCATTCAAGCTTTCTGTAATTGTAGTACTTTGCATTGTTGACATATCGTTGTAAACCATACACGACGGTAAATATTATTTTGGTGTTGTATTGTTTAACAAACACAGTTTCTTTAAATAATTTTCTTGAGCTATATTGTTTTTCATGTATACACCTCATCTTATTTGATTGATACTACCATGTCCTCCTTATTTTTTATATAAAAAATAGTTGCATAGATTGCATATATTTATAATTTTAATTGTTATGCATATTAGATACATACATACGTAGATACATTTTGAGTTGAAAACTGAAATACGATTTCGTATGTACCTTTTAACGCAAAGCGATTGGTTAAGGTAACGCATTTTTATCCTATTTATCTGAAATAGAAATCTGATTTCTATAAAACCATCTGCAGCGTTTTAATATACACAAGAGCTAATTGCACTATTTACCTTTATTTCTTCATTACACGGTCTATTTGCGTCACTTCCTAGTGGTTTATTTGTTGTAATGAATGGAATTATATATTCTGCATGATTTAGGTACTGAATACAGTGTAACCGAAAAGAATAATATTAATTTATGGTTTTTATGTATAACATAATATTATATTATAATACTAAAAAAGAAACAGAAAAATATCAAAAATAAAGAACAGCAGTATACACACAATGTGCTTCCGTCACCCGTGGAATAATAATAATAATAACCCGTGGTTATCAAATTGTTTCAATTATTTTCACATATCTTTGTTAAATATCAAATTAAAATAATAGACGTTTAGTTTGTTTTACAAGCTCATAATAATACCTTCAATTTGCAATGAATATGGCTCCAAAGACAGAATTAACAAGAAAAATCCGAGGCATAGTTTTTCCCTAATATGCGTTATTGTAGTAAATTATACCGGATATTCCACAAAAATGTCCAAACGCTATAAAACCTTTATTTGTTATCTGATTTTAATGATCTATACATCCAATTAAACGTTTCGAAAAGATTACATGTTGCAATTCAAAGTATCTTTTTATGATAAAGTCCTGTTCTTCGATAATAAAAAAATGAAACTCTTTATAAAACATTCGTTTGAAAGTGAACGAAGACGAAACTTCTAAAAAAAAACGCTGAGCTGACTGTCGTCAACTATTTGACACTGACCAATATACCTACAAACATTTTATAGACCCTATTCCATTATAACAGTGTATTTTCTACTGAACATTTTTAGATCTATAAATCTGCTTAGGTATAATATTGCTTTTAAGCCCCAAAATGCAATTATTTGTCTGGCAACATACAGAAAACCACTGATCAAAAGAAAATCCGCATCTAAAATGCAGTTCCCAATATTGGATATGATGGTCGTGGCCTGAATATGTGACTGCTGAAAAATTATAAGTATATATCTGCTTGATTGAGACTGTCCATTAGAAAGATTCGGCCTCCTAGCGATAATAAATTTCTGCAAAGTTGTATATGTATATAGGGTAATTAATTGGATAAAAATATTTTCAAGATGATACCACATCCGCAAGTACCTACCGAAAACTGACATCAACTTTCTCATGTTAAATGGAACGATCTAGTTTTCTTTGCTTTTTCCACATCTAATCATCATTTAAAGAGAATGTTACTCATATTCCTATACCTACGTGTAGTCGTTTTAGAGATTTTTCAACTTATTCGAAAACGTTTACATTTACATATGTCACGATGCTTAATGAATCATTGCCATTTTTTAAGTGAAAATTCTGAAACTGCGGTTATGGATACATGAAATCGTGTACAGATCTTAGAATACATGTATTGTATACGAGCTGTTCAAAATTTAATAATTGTCTTTTAGTACAACTTTAGATCATTAAACCTCTCTTCTCAAATAGAATGACCTACTTATTTCCCAACCTTCTACAGTATAATTAAATTCTGCATCAAACTATACCTGTGTTAATTTTCGAGTTATTACGGTTTTTGATTGAGTTTAGAGAAAATTACATTTTCTTAATAGCAAGCTATAGAAATGGCAAGCAACGTTGTGATTAATAACTGTTACCATAATCTTTCAAGTAGAGTTTCCTTCTATTTATCGAAGTGGAAAATGAAAACTATTCAAACTATTAAAGAACTTGTCGTGTTAAATCCAGCACTTATAACTTTTTATGTATATTTTTATTTCGTTTCAAAAAATTCAATTCGATTTGTTTAAATTGATGTCTAGAGATTGCCACCAAATGAAGATATCTCTCATTGAACACACTTCTTGAAACAGTCTTGTTACATTCCCCATTAATATAAAATAAACTTAACACATACATTGTATAAATGACTCTCATTTTCCATTTATATGGACATAACGAAAGCAGACTTGAAAGGTTATGGTGACAGTTACTAATAATGTTTGTTGTCATTTCCATGGCTTGCTATTAAGAAGTCTAAAATTATACTGAATGACAATTAAATTTTGAATAGCTTGCACCTAATCATAGATGAAATATAATATAGATGCGTCAGATAACGTATGTCAATCATAACCATGTTTTGCGCCATCTACTGAGTACGTTCGCATTATTATGCGAAAGCGCGACGCTTAAATATACCAAAGCGTACGATGCATTTTATTTCAATTTATATTTAATGAATTAATACAAAACATAAATAACAAATATGTATATATAAGTTATATTGTATTTTTATTAATAAAGTAAATTACAAAAGGATAACATATTTGATAGAAATAAGGGTCGATTTCGTAATAAAACCTAATGCCGTATTATTATTTAAAGTCACTATTAAATACAAATTGACTTTCATAAAAAAATAGTGTTATGCGATCATTAATTGATATATTCCTAAAGTCCTTTTTGATGTACCGTTAAACTACCATACTCATTACTTAACCGAGAATAAACCGAATGAAGGACATTATTATGAAATCGGACCGTAAGTACATAAGAATTCTGTATACAATAGAATTTTTCTTTACAATAGAAAAAAGAAACAGCAATTAAGTTAATGATGAGTAATTATATTACTTATAAGCCATTTAGCCCCCTTGCTGCAATTTGTTTATAATATGAATAAAAGTCGGAGTTGATGCTTTTACTGCTGTGGCCGGTTTAAATACAGAGAAATACGAAAATTTTATGGTAAGTATTTCAGATCCGGTTCCATAAGAAGACTTTCATGGCTATAGGTTGAGACCATACATTTTCACTACATATATTGTTATGTTATAATTTGGCAAATTCTCAGCTGGAACTTCTTCAAAAATTCTCCAAAAAATGATTGTAAGTGAAACCTTTTTTCATTAGTATGAAGCAATATCGTAGAATACTACCAAAATAGGACGTCCATAGAAATAATATAAAAAATATTCAAATCATACTAAAACGACATAATATTAATAACTCAATTCAAAACTACCTTAGTCCACTGATAAAAATAGGTGAAAAGCGCACGATCGCTGAAATGTTAAAATTTTTGCCGCAACAATAAAACGCATAATGAGAATTAGGCCGAAAGCTTACTTGGAATATTTAAAACTGAATATGCAGTAGACAACAATCTATTATTAGACCCACATTGATCATTAGTAAAATGATTTCTACAAACTCGTCGATTTTAATATACATTTTCTGGTGGCAAATTACATCATTCATCATTATAGTACTTGATCCATTTTTTAAACATATCTATATTTTTCGCTGGATTAGGAAAACAGTGTCTGCTACCATATTTTACACAAAACCATTTTTATAACGCAGCGTGGACCTTCCATATTAGTTAATTATTAAATTATGATAATATGCTAGAACACTAAAATAATTAACATGCAACTAAATACAAAGTGAAACAATAAAACCAAAGTAATTAAATATTGTGTTTGAAGAAAGAAAAGAACTCGAAATAATCAATAATATTGAACACAACGCTTAAACCAATTATACATTGACAATAATTTGACAAATGTCAATTAAATCAAAATTAAACAAATTAACATTTGAACAGCATTATTGCATTTCAGCGCCTCTCATGGGGACGTTCGCATTAAAAATATTGGTAGTAGTCATGGTAATCTAGTGAAACCGGCCTGCACCTAATGCATTAATTCTAAAAACTGTAACAGAAAAGTCATGACTTACTGCATTCATAACCTCAATTTCAGAATTTTTGCTTAAAGAAAGCGACAGTTCATAATTTTAAGCATAATGACGTAAATTCAAAAACTTTCGAAAAGTCGAAACGACTACATTTGGGTACACAGAACATTAGTAACAGTTCTTCGGAAATGATGATTAGATGTGAAAAATACAAAGAAAACTATATCATTCCATTTCAACTAAGAAAATTGTCAATTTCCGGTACTACCGGAAGCGCCGCCCTATTAGAAATATTTTCTGTGAATAGATTTAATTACTCTATATGCATATGCAACTTTGCAGAAAATTATTATCACTAGGAGACTCAATCTTTCTAATGGCTGGTTTTATTTAATCTCCCTATACAGGCTAACAACTTGAACTACGAAAGCCTATTGATAGGAGAGAGTGGTGGGAGTTAAAATTAAATGTATCAATTTTACTATTGTCAACTTTTTATATGACAGGAATGTCAGTGGTTATGTCAAATACTCTACCGAACCATCAAACCATCCTAATGGAATACAAATTAATGAAAAAGTGCAAATTATAAAGTGGTTTTATAATTTGCCATAGTACTTGACATAACCACTGACATTCCTGTCATACAAACAGTTGACAATACTAAAATGGACACATTTAATTTTACCTCCCACTACCTTCTCCTATCAATAGGCTTTCGTAGTTCAAGTTGTTATCCTGTATATCTAGATATGTGTGGCGATAAAGCAAGTAAATATAGAAGTATGGAACAGTTTCAGTTAGGTTAAAAATGTGTTTCCAACATATCTATACAATGTGATAAATGGGATGGTTTATATTATTACGATTTACATTCTTGCTTCCGTACATTGCCTATTGATTTTGAAGGATTTTAACAGTATGTATATCTGTTCGATTCATCCTGTAAGTGATATGTACACGTGTAAGTATCACACAATATAATTTATTTTACATAAGAGATACGTGATGTAAACTATTTACATCACAACAAGGAACAAGTGTGAAACGTGGTTTCTCCACATCCTATAGGACACTGCAGTATCAATTTGCTCTTGAAATAGTTAACGGTATTGATATGAGTTTAACGAATGAGTTTCTGGTATACGAGATTCAAGGTAACTACACAATAAAACATGTATGTACAATCTAGGTTTTGTGTACGACATATTTACATCAACAGCTTGGCTTCATCAACATATTCACTATATAACATGAAAGTGCATATAATATGCGCATATGTATAGACTGATCGGCTAGGTAATAGGTGTTCATTGAATTGTATAATGAATAGTTTAATTACCTAATACTTCAAAGATTGTCAATGAACGGAACTGGATACGAATTTTTGGTAAATGTACAGCAGTAAACTACAGGAAGTTGAGCTTCTTTAAAAATGCATATAACGCATGCTTATACAATTTGATAGGTTAATTTCAAAAAGGCTTCCTTCTATGAGAGTAACAGTAAAATCGACTGTAACATTGATCCCATTATATGAAATAAAATTTTATTTTGTACATATTGCGATGCACAACTGAACTTATAAAAGTTTAGATCTCTTCCTGTTTTTATTCGAAAAGTGCAAGGTGTATCACCCAAAACATTTCTTTCATGTCAATTTCATATGTTTTTGTGTAGGTGCAACTACAGTGGTTTCCTCTTGCTGTATAAGTTGTATATGTAAAGGTGTTTTCGGGGTCTTGTTACGGTCTTACCTTACTATAAATAATATCGCGCTATTGATTATGTCCAAACAGCGTCGGAGTACCGACTCAATGAGCCGTACCACAAACATCACCCACGGGATTCGAAACCTGGAGCGTACGCAGTACCCTGCATATGACCAATCTATCTTACCTTTATGACCACCGAACGTCGTAATTATTGGTGTCATAAATATAATTTGTTGTAAATTCTTTACTTTAACATGACTGATCGATTAAATGAAGCAAAAGTAGTAAGATTGCGTAGCTGCTGTATTGTCAAAACTTCCATTATATTTGTTGCTGTGCAATTGGTATAATAAAAACAAACGACGTAAATAGGCTTTTTCGGTTGTGTTGCTTAGAAGGATATCCGGGTCTGCTTTTTCTTTGATCCCATTGGATATATTTTTTGTGATGGATACAGCTGCAGAAGCCATCTAAATTGGATGATTTGTAATCTTCTTTACTCTTATAGTGTAATGAAATGATAAATTGTTTAATTACCTTCTGTGAAATTCGAGCAAAAAAAAGTAACAACTTTGTTTGGAATTGTATAGAATATAATAGCAAAAGTATTTGTTAGAAAACCATATAAACAGTATTAAAGAAAGATAACAGAAACAATAATTCGTGTGCATAAATATGATATTTTTGTGCGTTCTTTCCCATTAATCCAATTTTTTCCCATCTTTGTCCTAGTCTAGGCTAAAGATGACTAAGGACTAAAGTGGACCAATTCGGAGCGAAAGCAGAGGCGTGAATACACTTTCCTGCTACTATTATACGTGCACACACGATGACGGTGGACAACATACTAAGTAATTGTATGGGGCACGCGGGAACCAATTCGTTAGTCACGCCTCTGCTTTCGATCCGAATTGGTCCACTCTACTAATGACAATATGAAAACGTTCTTATTATTTTTTTTATTATGTTTAAACTGCTACACATCTCCAGCAATTAAGCATATTACTATTATACAATTACATAAAGTAAATTACACAAGTTTGATTTATAAAGTAACAGCAACACAGCTGAAATAGTTTAAGATTAACTCAAAAATGGATAATTTGAAGCAATGGAAATCATTGACGATATAACGATACTGAAATCGCAGAGCAAATAGTTCCATATAGTCTGGCTAAGCTAGTGCCACATTAATATGTCGGATAATCTGTTACTGATAATATTAAATATCATTGGCATTGTTGAAAGAACCTCCGTCCTATCTGTACACAAAAATGTTCTTATATACAAACATATTTCGGTATAATATTCATATGGGAATATACCAAGTTAATTAATGTACATACGTAACAGTAGATTTAGTATTAATATTCGTCTTTGTGGTTTGTTAAAGCCATTACTGCAAAATACTTCACAGTCTCAGTGAACCTAAATTGTATGTAGGGAAGAGAATTTAGAAAAGAATAGATTTTCAGTAATACAAAAATGCAGGATTATAATGTTATTTGTTTATCACAGTTTAGCAGTCAAGCGTTTATTACAAGAATGTGGTGTCTTATTAGAGAACAAAGTTTAAACGAAATACATTGCTTTTCTTTACAAAATCCTTTAACTTTAGAGCAATTTATTTATACTCTGTAAGTTGTTATTTGCTGTTTCAGATCAAATAGGTTTTTAAAGATAAATTTTATTGCTTGATTTACGTACTGTAATAAATACAAATTTCTGGGATAAAGTATTCATATTTTTTGGCCAGCAAAGTGTAATAAAATGACGTCAGCGGACGGTCATCTACATAATGTCTCTGAACTGTCACACAATCATATCGACTTAATCGTTGTTTTTTAGTTAACATGACGTAAATGATAACGTCACTGTGTCATCTAGGTTCACTGGCCTACCACAACGCGATTCTTACTAATAAGTTACTCCTGAGTAGAGCAGTATGAACAGCAAGTTCCTGCGTCTATCGTATTATGATTAGACATGAAATGATAACTAGCTGTTGAAATAAATATTTAGTTATACGTATGACGAAATAGAAACAGAGAAACAGTATTAGATATAAGAAAATCTAGCTAACCCAGGAGACTTTTATATTATAATACATGTGATAATTTTGTAATATTCATATGCCCACGTATTTGCAGAGCAAGTTGTGTAGAAAAAGTTGTAACTGTTATTATTAGTACGTATAAAATTGAATTTTTCATTTTAAGAAGGAAACCATATTCTTGCATTTTCATGGAAGAGTAATAATCTTATAAACTAACTAATTAAGCGTAACTGTCGCTACTAGGAGATTCACTGACATCGTGTAAATGAGGATTCAACTAGTTGACAATAACTAGTAGCTTAGATCCCTTCAATACACAAAATTTGAACTTAGTCCTAATTAGAGTAACTCTGAGTGGCATTGATGTTGATGATTACTTGAAGTTACTATGTTTTCCCTACATAAGATAATACGATAGCAACACATCATAATTGCAACAACTCCATTTTTGAAAGGATTACTACAATCCTCTGAAGTGGAAGTAATCCTCGACGATGTCGCAGTCTCTTCTTCTATGTCGCTTCGTCCTGCTCACCTCCACGAGTCGATTGCCGCTAAGAATGTCCTTTTTGTGTTCGTTCAAACAATAGAAAATAATTTGCTTACCTTGTCTTCTTAAAAATCGTAGATATACCAATAGATCTATAATACATATTGCCGATATTCGCAAATAATTGATCTACCGCAATTGTTGGGTAGTTAATCAATTATGTAGATTACTATATTATAAAATAAGTAAATACTATGTTAAAATCAAGTAAATATTTAATTTGTTAATTGAAAACTTCATGTTCCTGGTCTGTTGAACATATTGTTTCTATTCAAAATTACCTTCAAGATATTTGTCTTTTTCTTGGAAGTAATATCCTTTTCTTGATGTAAACATCTTTTCGTGGATTGCTTTAGTTTATAATTAAGTAAACTACATCAAAACAATTTTTCTCTTGACTTCAACAACATTTCTGTGTATGTAATTCACATCAGTACAATAATATCTGTATTATATATGCAACAGATTCTATTAAGTTGGGGTTATTTTGTTAAGCGTATTTTTCCCAGTATATCAAAATCACTATATCGAACACGGAAACAATGGAACCCGGATTATACAGGGGTATATTCTGGTCTTCTTTTTATCTTTAAAATTCGCAAATTACTTACTAGATGTGTTTACGTTTTGTAGTCAATACGTAACATGATGATATGTCGATACACTTAATCAGAGGCAGTTACATAGAAATAATAACGCTATATAGTGTAAATAAATCTAAATGTGTATTGAATGAATGTGCTACATTATGATAACGAGGTTTATGACAGTCCCTCAAATATTGTTGATGCGTTTAAAAATTTTTTCAGTAGTGTATACGTTGATTCAATTGCTATCGATTGTAGTTATAAATGTAGCTACAGTAACGCGATTAACGTATCGAATGTAACGGAGGCGGAGGTTTTGATTGCATTAAAAAAATTAAAGAATAAGATGACGTCTGGTCTTGATTTAAGACTTAGTTTGCTTGTCAAAGATTGCGGAACTATTTTTGCCTATCCATTGTCACTTCTTTTCAATTTATCATTGCGGACGGCCATCTTTCCTGAAATGTGGAAGGAAGCGAAGGTGTGCCCTGTTCTGAAATGCGTTGAGGCACCACAGATTGGTAATTATAAAGCTATATCAGTTTTCAATAATTTTGCTAAAGTATTTGAATCAGTGCTTTATAGTCGGATTTATTCTAATGTCAAAAACTACATTGCAATTGAGCAACATGGTTTTATGGAAGGTAGATCCACGCTCACTAATCTGTTATGCTTCACTCAGAGAACAGCTAGCATTGTTGATCGTGGAGGTCAAGTGGATGTTACCTAAAAAATTTTAACAAAAAACCTTGACTCGTTTGGTTTTGGTGATGCTCTATAAATGTAATAAATGTATAAACTGAAATCTTATCTTGATCGTCGTGTTCGATATGTATCGTATAGTGGTTATCAGTCATGTCGATAGGTTGCTTGCTCGGGCGTTTTACAGGGTACTAATTTAGTCCCCTACTATTTTTGTTGTTCATAAATAATGTTGTAGAGGTGAGCAACTGTGACAAAGACCTTTTCGCTGATGATCTAAAACTATCTGCCGCTATCAACTTTGTGGCTGACTGTCATAAATTGCAGACTCGATTAGGTAATATTCAGATGAGGTGTCAAATAAACGCTTTGAATATTAATGTTTCCAAATGTGCAATTGTCACTTATACTAGAAAATTGGATCTCATTGTTTATAATTATACTTTACAAAAGCAAATCATTAAACGACTCGATACTACCAAAGACCTTGGTGTACACACCAATATCGCGACACACGCCCTTAAAATAATGGATTTTATACAGCGCAAACAACACAAAATCATTTACTAACCTAAATGTGCTTAAATCACTTTACTTTTCATTTGTGCGTTCCAAACTAAAATATGCATCTTTGGTGTGGTATCCCATATATACTACTCATGTACAGGCACTGGAAAGAGTCAAGCGCAAGTTTCTAAAATATCTATTTTTTAAATCTCATGGTACCTTTCCAACTAGAGGTTATGATCATCAACTGCTCTTGCAAACATTCGATTTAAAATCTTTAGGTAGTAGAAGAATAATTGCTAGCTTCACACAATTACATAGTATATTACATAATAAAATTTATTGCCGAGCGCTACTGGAACAGATAAAATTTAGGGTTCCCTATATTCCAACCAAGCGAGATATGACCCTTCGATGCCCGACTTCCAGGACCAATGTGCTAACCAAGTCACTCTCTACATTATGTGTTATAACTTTAACTTGGACTCTCAGGACATTGACAACTGCTCTCGTATCAGGGGGAGCTTAGGTCTGTGCTTTTTGAGCATTTTGAGTGATTTCCTATTGATATTACTTTCTTTGCACTACATATAATTATTATTATGGTGGTGATATTTTTAGTATGGTGCTATTATTGTGATGGTACTTTGTCTGCACTACATGATTATTATTAGTTTATTTGCATTTATTGGTATATCCTGTAAATGGAATTTCTGTATTCTGTTGGATATTAAATGGATATTACATATATTATAGTATTATATTATGAAACCGTTGCGAGTGCATTTTGACTCCAGCAACAATTCACTTACATTTGGAACATTAGGACTTTTATAGTAGTTAATCCAAAATTACTGAAATTTAAAGGAGAGAACAATCACGTTGTCAAACTGAACGTAAACAAATCATGTAAAGGATTCAACAAAAATCTACATCGGACTGCATCTGTTGAGTTTAACCCTCGAGCAGGCGCGCGGAGAATTTTATACCGCAATCTGGCAATTTTCATAATTACAACGCATGCATAATTTATTTGACGCCATTCTTCTAGGAATGCTTTCCTGGAACTCTTAAGGTCAATATTATGTCAACAGAATACATTATATCGTTATATTCAGTTCGCAATAGACGATTAATTGAGAGAGTGTTGTTTGTCGGTACTCTATTTCGCGCTCGCCCAGTAAAATTTGTTCGCAAAAATCACAGCGATAAGGTGACTAAGTGTAATTCTTGTCAAAACCGTCCTATGGATACATATTAGAAACGCCTATCAGCTTATTTATTATTTGTCAGATAGATTTCCATGAGTATTTGCTAATTTTAGTTTACTTTTTCAATATACATATTATTCTTTTAATTATCGATAAGATTTCTTTGTAATTTCATAAATAAACAATTCAATAATATACTTAAATTGTTTCTTCTATAACCATACTTAAAATAAACCCAATCAAGAATTAACACATCTAAAAAAAATATTTAATGATCTGCGGCACAAAGTACCGCGCGCGCGCTCATGAGAAGTTAGTCCGCGCGCCTGCTCAAGGGTTAAACGAATTAATAAATGTCTATTACGAATTATTTAATTCAGTAATAGCATTCGATATTCTAATTTGAGGTCTCGTATTCAATTATGGCAGAATTTTGCTTTGTCAAAAGAAGGCATTAAGATTGGTTTCTCTGCCGTCGCATCAATTTATCTGAAATGCCTAAAACCAATTAGTAACTCGTAAAATTATATATTCAAAAACACTCGAAAACAGTTTTAATTGAATGGTGTCCTATTTTTTTGTGGTAAATACAAGTAACTCTCTGAGGGATGTTCGGGACCTTAAAGCATTTAAAATGGCATCAAAGCAGTATGAGCTTTACTTCTTAGTTTTTATAATTCTCTAGCTAAGTAATGTGTGCTTTTTTCATGAAAGACAATGATACTGCAGCATACCCACCTGGCGATATTTTTGAGGAGATACTTTGAGCTTTTTACCATATAAATAAGAAACATTTGTTATCTAAAACTTCCCAAATGAAATTATAATAATTGTAGCTGTCCTACATGTCAATATTAGTAAACTAAAAACAATAACTTTGAAGCTTGGAACGAATAAACCAAAAGGAATCAGGAGTTCTAGGAACAATTCTAATAAACGATAATGTTTATAATAAATAAATAAGGAAACATTTACATAATGATTAATTAACAAGAATGATTTAGCTTTGACGTTCTTTTGTTTACTATTTAAGTCACTATTTCGGCGTTTTATTTTAAATAAAATTAAATTATTAATTAAAATATTAGTATATCTTTATGTATGCAGTTTACACTGTTACACAGAATTCACAAGGACACTATGTACATTTCCAAAGTGTGGAGATACGAATATATTTGGTATACAGTAATCAACATACGATTTGAGTCAGCTAGTTGCACATTTTACAGTGAGAACGTAGTAGCAGCGTCAAAATGCGGTTGCTACTAACGAAAGATCGGCAGTACTGATTAGTAGTTTGCAGTAAGTTAGTTCAAGAAAAGTAAGTTGTTGGGATGCATTTTCTAGATTTGTTCATCTGGCATATATAGAGTGATTGCTGAGTAATACTCAACAATATTGACGAGAGTTGAATATCAAGCGATAAAGGCATGCACGATCTCATCTGGAATGCTCATGTTGCAATAGCGTCGTGTACTTAGTTTTCTCGGCAACTAGCACAAGTATGGCTTGCGGGCAGGGAAGGAGTATTAGCTACGCGTACTCTACAACAGCTTTTGATTAATTTTGGTTTACAAGACGACGTGCGATGCATTGTATTCCAATCACCCTACAACATCGTTGTATACGAACAAGTGGTGTTAATCTCGGCAACGGTGACGATTCGAATGAATGTATACCTTGTTTTCTGACGAACTACCATAGACATTGAACGCGAGGGACATGGGAATTTTTAAAATTTAATGAGACCCAGTTGATACATACATTCAACAACGCCGCTACCACCAGTAGTAGGATATAATGATATGGAATACTATTGCATAAGGTAGACGTAAGTATGTACAATAATTTAGTGCGTTTAGAACAGATACTGATGGGTTACTGTTATACAGACGGAGTTCTGCATCCTGTCGTACACTCCTATATTCGACGGCGCGTGGATATTCTTTGCATGCACGACAATGCATTACGTCATGTGATTAGCGAAATGCGAGCTTTTTTAGAACAGCACTACATGCAGGTGCTACCTTGCCCAGCTATTCTACAATACTCTCTGCTTAATATAAGCTATCAGTATTAACTCCATACCAAATTTAATTGCGTTATTTTCATATGTTTGGGTTATACAGGTACAGGTATTACAAGTATAATATTTGTTAGTTAAAATCTTTAGGCAATATGCAACTTTTCAATATATTTGGTTGATATGATATTGTAAACGTATTATAGCGGACACTGTGCTTATTGCATAAATAAATTCACTATAAATTACTGTAAAGAAAGAAGTGATTAATTCAGTTGATTAAAATCTGATAATATAATTGTCTATAATATAATGACACCTCTATTTGATTTAACCTTTTATCTATATCAATATTTCAACTACGAGAAAGCTTTCTCTAGTAAAATTCATATACTTATACATATGTATACATATTTTGTGCTGTTACATAAATAAAGAATATAGATGCTTAAAAATATGTAGGTGAAGGTGAAGTCTTACAAGCTATATGGAACGAAAAATTAAGCTCCGTTCTCTTTTAAAATTTCAAAATATCGTTAATGACAATGAACTAAAACCGGAGAATTTTAAATAACAATAAAAATCATTATACCTTTACATATTCGTATGTGCCTTTAGAGCAAACTAGGTATCTTAAAGATGTGAAACTATTTTCATTTCTAATATAATTATCCGCTACAGTTGTTACACTTCGCTTTCATTATCTGTTCAAACTAATCCATCATTTCATAAATGTGGCGAATATTGATGAAGGCACTCACATGAATAATTTTGTAATAAAACCTTTATTACTTCAAGCAAAGATCCTTGAATTATACCATTTACCAATGTATTTCGCATTTATGGTAATATTTTGACGTCATACATTTAATAGTTGGTATATACGACAAAGAGATTTATTATATTTATTATAATTAATTTATCTATCTCAGTAACTACGCTAATAATTATGGTAAACATTGTTGTATGCATACATACAATAAAATAATTATACAAATATTGCTTCCTAAATTCAAGTTTAGTTTTGATTAAATCACTTATAAAAAAACGTTGTTGTAATTACATATTTCCATGTTAGTTTGACGTAATGACAATTCTGCTTTTGCCTGTTATCACCATATAATGAAATGAAACATATAATGTCACAACGCGTAAAATATGTTAATATTATACTAACAGAACTTCAATCTTGGACTCAATGCCACGGCTGAAACTACGTACAGAACAAAATATTCCAGTGAACGTATTTCATGACATAGAATTTATAATACGATGTCGTCTTGATGAAGCAATAGTTAACTAGTTAATAAATGTTACTGACTAACTGAATAGAGCAACAAGAAGAAGCATTGTATGCAGCAAAATATAGCAGGAAAAATATCTGCACAAATGGAACCGTTTTGGAGAGTATGCTGCAAACCAGATACAAGACAGGAAAATGATTTTTATCAGACTTTGTAGACGAAAATGTGACTGGTACATACGTATATCCGAAAATAAATCGAAGAAAAAATATAGGAGATCTATGCCGAAATCGTAACGAAATGTATAATTGGAGTCTTGTGATGCATAGACCTGATTCACATACATTATAGCAAAACGTGCGGTATCCGACAATACACTATGTTACGATTTATCATTGTATGTTGATTTTGAAGTTAGGTGAATCTTAGTTTCATGTGCTGATGCACTCATACTGCTTCCTTGCAGTGGTACATTACAGTTTGCGTACACTCCAAAAGAAACATACTGCACCAAGTATGCTTTTGCGTATGTAGCTTATGCTCCTCACATACATATACAGAGTTTCTCATGGTAGGAGTTCGTTAAAAAGTTTTGTGGTAAAAAAACTTTGGACCTCAGAGTCGCCATTAACTTCCTTGTTTTAAAGGTAACACCCGATATATTATCTCATTTTTAAATTCCCGAGAAAATTTCATGATGTGTATCATTTAGTTTATACCTATTTTCATTTGTTTCTTAGATATCTTGATTACTTTGAAAATTTTGAAATATGTAGCCTTATTTTCAATACTAAGCCTTTTACTCATTTTCGACTGGTGGTAAGCACTACTGTGGTAAACGGAAGCACAGGAGTGGTACTTTTGAAATTCAGATCGACAACTGATTTATCGTTTACAGGGTGACCAATTACATCATTTTCAAAGATGAAAAAGTTCGGTTTTTCGGTTTGTTTTCGGCATCGATTTGCTATGCCTTTCCCTATATATATTTTAAACGGTTTTCTTGTTATTCCATATTTTCTATTTGCATGTGAGGTTCGACAGAAACCTGAACATCGTTTATTTTTTTGAAATAAAAAGAACATGATTAGAACGGTAGAAATTAACTTTAATTAGAACACTAAAATAAAGTAGAAACATAACATAAGAAATAAGATATCTAAGAAACAAATGAGAATAGGTATAGGGAAACTAAATGAAACACATCATGAAATTTCTTGGGGAATCAAAAAATGAGAAAAATATATAGGCTCTTCCATTTAAAAAAGGATGTTAATCTGGATAATTCTGGTATTACCGGAAGTGATACGACCTTGAAAATATTCAAAAATGAAAGAGAATTCTAACTAACTTTGGAGTCCAAAAATTCAGAATTTTTTCTAACCACGAAAATTTCTAACAAACGCCTACCCTGAGAAATCTGTATATAAACGATGAATTGATTTGATGTTTAATCTGATAATATAAATTAATATCAGTTTCTTAATCTAGTTGACACTGAATAGCGACCATAAACGATGTTAATTTTGGGGCAAAAATAAAATATTAAAAGATGTGCAACATACGTACAGTGACCGAGATAAGTCTTCGTACACCATCCTAAATCAGAAAGTATGAACATTGATATATTAACATCGCTTGAAAATTAAACGAAATTAATATACCTACATTGTACACTAAAATGTTGTGTACATGTGTGTGTGTATGTTCCTGACAAATAGGAAATATCAGTAATTATTTTAACAATGAAACAATATTTGTAACAAAAATATATTTCTCTACCACTAACAAAAAATACATGGAAAAAGTCTTCGTACAACACGCATTTTAATTAACTTATAACACACACACAACAAATTATTATTGGGTGGGGTACCCTTTGGAATCTATAACGGCCTGTAATCTCCTAGGCATCGAATTTACTAGATTACTCGTAACAGACCCATCAATTTTGGTCCATTCTGCAATTAAAATCCGTTTCAGTTCTTCTCGAGTGGTAATTTCAAATTTTCGGATACGACGATCCAGTTCATCCCAAATATGCTCTATTGAGTTAATGTCTTCCCTAACCAAATAGGAAGTGTGCTTGGGATCGCTATCTTGCTGGAAGTACTAGCGACTCTCTAGCCCTAAATTCTGAGCAGATACGGTCAAGTTTATTTTTAAAATATCTAAATAAACTTCCTTTGTCATTATATTTTCAATAATGTGTAAATTACCTACCCCACTAGCTGCCATGCACCCTCACACCATTACGCTTGCTCCGCCGTGCTTGACGGTCGGTCACAAATTTTGTGGTTTTAGAGCTTTCTCCATACCAACTTTCGAGCATCAGATCCCCAGACATTAAACTTACTTTCATCTTTCGGCTTTCGCCGCGCCGTACGAGCGTGGAATCCAGCACTTTTCATCTTCTGGCAAATACTTATTGGTGTTATTTATCTTCCTGTTGCACGTTCTAATTCTTATACTACTTTGACAGCACTTGTAAATGGATCTCTGCTTATTTCTTTTACAATAAAACGTTCATCGCGCGGCGTTCAGAACGAGGTTTATTGTCTATAAGATTTTCGCTTGTAAACTTTTTTATAATAGAATGTATTGTAAGTAGTATAACGTCTACCTACAGTTTTTTCAATTTCGCATAAAGATTTGCCATGTTTATGCAGTTTTAGTATAATACGTCTTTCTTCGAGCGTCGTTTCTCTTCTTTTACTATTCATCTTCGACTTCAGTTTTTTATTTATTTCAAATTCACTTTTTTCAAGTTGCACATACACACAATAACGTATTGATCTCAATTGATCAAATATATCCCTGTTATCACGATGATTTTACTATTGCGACTTCCCCGAGTTTCCTATGTACGAACACTTATTTCGCTCAGATACATATTTGGGATACGTTGAATTAAAACTGTTTAAATAAAATTTAGGTAGTTCCCCGGCAATATGCATTACGTAGAATTGAAATATAGCTAATTTCCTAATATTCCGTTACAAGAAAATATATTTTTAATAATTGTTTTCAGGCGTAATTTAAACAAAACTTAGTTTTTGGATTGTGTACGAAGACTTATTTCGGTCACTGTATGTATGTATATTAATTGAAAATATTTTACAGACTTTTTATCATATAACAAATTACACTACCGTAAAACGAGGTGACTTTGTGACAGATTTTACACTTTTAATAATTTTTTCAGTTCCAGTTTTATAGCTGGAAGGTCGAGTAAATAATATGAAGTAGCCACATCATGTAGCTACTAAATAATGACGATGTGAAACAAGGAACAAGTAGTAATTTAACCAGAATTTTGATGGATACTTGTCACACACTCACCCCATCGCTCGGAGTGACTTTGTGATAGCATTGGGCTTTCACTAGAACACAATGTCACCTTTCTGTGAGGAGATTTTGGAACATTATAACCACGTAAATGTATACCAGACTCCAAATTTTTCACAAAATCGCCTCCTAACTGAAAATAATAAAAATTATCGTTTTTCCACAATTTATTTGTAGAAAATGTAAGAAAACAACGTAAATTAAGTTTTAAATACAAAGTATTGCGATGTATTCAATACCAAAGCAAAATCCAAATTATGAAGCACATAGGACAGATCTTTATTACATCTTCCTTTTCTTGTGCTTCTCGGAGGGTTACTTTTTTTCTAATTTCATTTAAAGCTTTTTCTAATGATTCAGATGTGTAGTTTTTGTAGGGGCGACTCTCCGGCAGCCCCTTATACTAAAATATGCACTGAATAATTACATTAAAAAATCCCCCCTATTAATACGAAAAGTGTCACAATCTCACCTCGATATTTGTTGACATTTCATTTCGTAGAGCATAAGTACTGTATTTTTAAGAAGAACAGAGAGGTGATGGCACTTACTGCTTCTTAATGGATCATATTATAGCACTAACATATGCACAAATTGATAAAACAAACGGTTCAAGTTACACAAGACAAAGTATTGCAACTTTTTGATAAAGTAAAAATTCTTTATCTACCTTCAAAAATATGTGTGTTGTAAAAAAACCTGCAGAACGACCGCGAAATATAATACGTGACACTGCTTCAACCGTTTACCGATGCGTGTGCGAGAGGTTGCTACAATAACATAAACAGAGATGTAAGAATGACTTTTTCAAAGGAGTGTGGTGCTGTCACAAAATCGCCTGGGTGTCACAAAGTCACCTCGTTTTACGGTAACTTTAAAAGGATAATTTAGGCTTCCATTTGTCATCCATTTGCCCTCAATAATAATAATATACAGAGTGCATAAATAGGCGTCAAATGGCACCAGTACTGCCATTTGACATAGCTTCTTCAATGCTATTTCTATACATATACTTATTTTGCCCATAAAATCTCTATATCCTTCTACAGATTGATTTCAGTTCTGTCTCTCACATTTCCTATCCGTAATGTTCTAAAGTCATTGATAAATACATACTTATATTTGGATATGCGTTTCATAGGATTTATGCGATGGGCTTGTCAGAAACTAATAAATATTTGTAAATGACAACCTACCTAGTCTTAATCTAGTGTCATTTAAACACAGAATGGCAGACGTAGAAGCTAAGGACGGAGAGGGCTGGTTGTGCCATCTGAAATTATGCCAAAAGGCGGTTCCGGCTACACGAAGACGAAGATAGAGCTGTTTTCGTCTAAACTGGTGCTCGCGATCGAGCCAAGCGTGCATCGACCATAAAGGTTTTCACCTCCCCAAAAAAAAATCTAGTGTCATTTGGTTGGTAAGTGATTTACACATACGATACGTTGTGTCAGAGAACAAAAAAGTAATAAAACTGCCTGTTATGAGTAGGTAATCGAAAATTAATTTGTCTGAGATTGAGCGTATTGAATTATTTATTAATAATTGCTGGATTCGGTAATCGCAAGGAGACCCATTTTGAGGCTTGTCACATGCTTAACGACAGACATACAAGCAGATATATAATACAATCTCGCGAAGGGAACAAAGAAGATAAACTTAAAAGTTTAAAAAATCATCTAAGTGTAGGCAGACCAAACACAGCAATAACTGATGAGATTTCTGATGAGTTTTACTGGACGTTCATCAAACACCACAACTCTCAATCGGGTAATTTTCATCAGATCATGATACCAATTAAAAAAAAATTAAAGCAGTCTAAGTATCAGCCCTATAGTCTACATTTAGTTCATAAACTATTAGAAGACAATTTTCATCGTTATTTCGAAGGAAGCTACATTTTTGTCCAGTGCTTTTGTAGGCAGATATTGCTATAGGTACTGGTACACTGCTAATTCCCATATTATCTGGGAAACTAACACGCAATTTCTAGAAAAACTTAACGTTTGATGTGGAATATTGGCCGGAAAAGTAATTGGCTCGTTCTGTGTACATGGTACTGTGGTGATCCGTTTTCAAATGAAATGCATAATATCTCAATTTACTATATTGACATGAATAGTTAAAATTTTACAATAAAAAAATCTTAAAATTATCAGTTTCACCGATCTTCTAACTGCAGCTATATGAATCGCTCATTGTATGATAAAATTCAGGTTTTTTGCTTCAAATCTTCGAGCGAGACGTTATATATTTCAATTCATTTTTCATATGTTGTAATTTTGCCATTTAGAAACAATTACAGGATACAAGTTCTTTCGATGTTTCTCTAGACTCTTTCAATTAAAAACTAAACTTGTTTACTTCGTTTCCTTGGTCACCTGTCAAATCTTCTTTAAAACTTTACATAGAGATAGAAAATAAAATTATAATCCTTGATGCCAGCTTACAAGGCATCCGAATTCAACTAGGGAAACGATTGGGAATAGCACTCAATCGTTTGCAGCGAAAAGACAAATTTGAAATATGAGATTTCTAAAGTTAATCTAAATGTTTTTATTCTAATTTCATTCCAAATAGCAATTTTAATACTAACAACAAAATAATAAGGAAGTTTTATGATATCCAGATACGATGATACATCGCGAATTCTAAAAATCACATAAAATGCTATCAAAAACATGTGTAGCTGGATGATATATGTGAAGTCGCGTAGTAGTACATTCATGTCTGTGGGTTACTTGTAACTACTAAAAAATCAAATTCTGCAAAAATAATGAGGATTAAACCAAATCCAATAAATCCGCAAGCCCTGCACTCAGCTGAGCGGTATCTGGTATAGAGTAAGATGGTACTTTACCGCATTTCGATGTGCCTTCTTAAATCACAATTTTGCAAAACACTATATAGGACAGATTGGTCCAATTAAATGGCCCCGTAGATTTCCAGACATGACTCCTGTAGACTATTCCTTGTGAGGATATGTAAAAGATGTTATTTATCGTAATAGACTAAGCACATTAAATATAGAGCCCTGAAGAACACTTCTTGAAATTGGTAATTTCTCAGAGACCGCACTTTCAACCTTCAGAGATTGCAACCTATTAGACTGATAATTGCCAATCAAGCTCACTGCAGAATCATCCAGACCAATATAATGTAGAATCGTCAACAGAATTTTAGGACTTAAAGTGTCAAAAGCTTTATTATAAATGTAAAAGGATTAATAAAGTTAACTGGCTGTCATCTTCCGCCTTTATCACATTATCAACTAAGTCCAATAGAACGACAGTGCAACTGTAATTAAGTCTAAAACCAAATTGATGCTTAGGAAGTATATTAAATGCTTGTAAATGCACCTGCAATTGCTAGTCTAATATTTTCTCAAAAACTTTTGAGAGTAAAGACAATATACTAGCACGATGAAAGTCGTATTTTTTGAATTATAGATATTAAATTTCCTCACATATGTCCACAATTTTTTTGGAGAACCCACACGAGCCCTAACTCGAAATACGCTTTTTTCATGTCTAATAACAATAGCTGTAAAATTCCCCAATTGTTTATAGTAGTCCCAATCACTTGAAGAAGATGACCATTTAAACTGTGCAATTACCACATCACGTAGTTTTATAAGTTACCTAACGTTATCAGTAATCTGGGGATTTCTATACTTTCCAACTTTCTTTAAAATTTTAGGAGCGTGCACAATGACAATTAATAATAAACTTGCGTTAAGATACTGAACCTTTTCATTAATATCTCCCAAATCAAAAATGAAATGCCATGAATAATTTATGAGATCATTGAAGAAATCATCATTATGAAAATTTTTGAAATTTCCATGAATTATATAACGCGGTTTCTCACTAATTTTACTGAATTTTAAATTACAATAAATAGGGCAATGATTCGACATATAATGAACATTAACAATTCCGTGGTCGCCAACCATTTCCCTATTATTAGTTATAATACTAGCGCTAGTCTATCAAAGTACCTAACATTGTGTGATCCTTATAGGAGTATCAATGACTTGTTTAAATAATCTATATTGAAGTGACCCAAACAAAAAATATTATCAGAGTGTAACTAGACTCGGACAAGCAGTCTTCAAATAAATTGTTAAAATTATTAAAATTTGAGTAATGAGGTGTATATAATCCACTTAACAAAACTTTTCTGTGATTTATAACCATCTTAATCCAAAGATACTCCATATCAGGCAACACCCCCTTAAAATAACATCATATTTCAAGTTGTTCGAAATATACATAGCAACACTCAGTGGTTGGCAGCATGTTCAAACAGACAATTATTAATATTCAAAAATCGTACATCATAATCAGATCTCAACCAAGTCTCAATTAGTATCAATATATGAAACTCTCCGCCCCATCAAAAGCTGTGTACAGTACGTCAGATGAGGCACTAACGAACAGATATTTAAATGACCCACTTTCCTGGAGAAAGAGTTTTTCAAGTTATAGATATCGGAAAATAGGTATGTATGCACATATAACATTTTAATTGCAGAGATACAGCAAATATATTGGAGTTCCTAAGAAACAATTACCTAATTGTTAGTTAGAGGGCAAAAGTATGACATCAATCTTCTATATTATTTAAACCAAATGTTCAATATCTTTGGAAGTCAAGGCCAAACTAGTCAAATGACATTCATCGTATTACACATATCTATGCACCTGTTATAATTACTATTGAAGCAATTGTTTCTAGTATAACAGCTATATAATTACTGTTATAATATTCATTAAATTATACATACATTTGTATAATATAACATAAATTACGAGAAAAAAAATGTTGAATAGTGATTGTATCCGCATGTTGTACTCTTATATGTGTAGTTATAGATGACTAAAGACAATATATCGGATTGCTGTGATGTTATGCACTATTTGCTATAGCAGATTTGATTTTAATCTAATTTTGTATAAGTTCCAGCAAAGAAAGTTGATTTTAAATTACAAAATGACAATTCTTAACAAATCCATGGACTTATTTACATATTTTCGACAAAGGTCTATAGGTTATATTGGTTGGCAGCATTAATTGGATCAGCAAGTGAAGCTAAAAAGGTATATATGCTAGTTGTACCGATTAAGATCAGCGCTTGTCGGATAATAGAAAAAAACAATAGTAAACTGAAAACAATTGAGATGAAGGTGTAAACCTTATAGCTGGTAAAGAAGATGCATACCTAGAACAAGAAATGAAATAGAAATGAAAGAGCAACATTAAAACAAGAACCAACAACGGACAAACAGAAAGATAATTATGCTGGTACGGACACCTTATGAAAGGAAACAAAGTAGAGAGCAAGTAGCAGTAATATAGTGCTTCATAAGAACTTATTTTGTTAGAAACTAATGGATCGCGACACGTCCAGTGGTGACCATTTGTTTCTGAAGTTAAAGCATCACCTTGATTGACAGAGGTTCGATGGCAATAAGAACAGCAACAGTTACCTTCTCAGACTGCTGATTTCCGTGCGGAAAGTATTTAAGAAATGAGTACGCAATTAATGTTGTGATATAAATACAAATTATGCAGAAAAATAATTTAAAACAAAATTTCTCAAAAAAATAGCATCAAAACGGTATTTAAACAATATACGTTGTATTTAAGACAGTAGACTACCTGATAACTAAATTATATATATTATTAGAATCAGCTTCAATATTAGCTAATTCATAATTAAGAAAATAAAAATAATGGGAGCTTTAAAAATAGAACAACTTGGCTTTACATCTTTAAACGCACTACTTCCGCATTACCTTGTAGTTTCTTAATGAAATGTCCTATTTCTGTCGTGGAATTTCTCAAGGACAAAAAAATCGTTGCAAGTATTTATCTACTTTCTCAGATGACCTTCATATAAACATGTGATACAGATATCTCTAGAATTATTAAGACAAAAATAATAACGAAATATTGCAAGTACTATAAAAATATCCAAGATGCATCTGCAATGTTAACTAACGTAAATAGGTTAGTTTTAAGATGTCTTGTTTAACCCGGTAAATTGATATTCTACATCATTAGAACACTAGTTCTTGTTACAACTTTTGGATTACATATGGTTTCCTATACTAAATTTGTAAGACACGTCCTGTATAAAACATAATTATCATAGTATATTTTAATTATGATAATTTTGTAACTCACAGATATGAGACACATTCTATTTTAATACGCATTATTGTATAGGACGTGATATTTTATTAATATACCAAAATAAACTTGTTTTTTTTTCTTTTGTTTGAATTAAATAAAGCTTACTTAAGGCTATTTAGGTTTACTAGTATATAGATAGTGAACTTCTACGATACAATGTTATCATTAGATTCTATTTTCAGTTATATAGTTTTTCTAAACTCTAACAGTAATAAACAAACTAATTAAGATTCCGTCTACTAATAAGAATAGCCGTTACAGCTCTATTTACCTAAGTTTATATATTGTTAAACTCGTTACATATTGTTAATTCTAATGTCATGGTTTGTTTCGTAATGTTCTTGCACGAGTGCCAATCTCCTTGCGTCCTCTAAATGTAGGGTCTGACACAACCTTCAGCTTGCATAAATGTTTTTCTAGTGTTGTTTGTTATAACTCTAATTATATTTTTTAGACCTTTTTTAGCGGAAACCGTAGAAATCATCACAGAAATCCTATGATATATATTTATATCGTCCATGTTTCGGCTTTAGGGCGTGTATCTCATATTATCTACCTCTTGAATTAACCTGCAAGTTGGTTTCTATTCTTAGTACTACTTTTCTTCAAGAGATGATCTCACAAATACTTATTCTTAATTGCTTCTTCTCATGCTCGTACAAGATCACTCCAAAGTAGTCTCGTTGTTTTTCTGTTTAGTGATTTTCTATCAGTAGTCGTACTAATTTTTGCTGTAACATTTTGCAAAGGCTATTTATGATACCGTAAAGAATATATTCAATGCATTTCTAGATAGCTTTTCGGCTTTATGATCCTCGTCTAAACTCGAATGCCTAATGGGCCCAAATCATTTTCACAATATTTACTACTTGCAGAATAGACTGCGAAGACTGCTTCCATTTCAAGCGTTTGGAACGATGGTACAGTTGGCGTTTTTAATCAATAGCCAAGTTTTCACTTGCGTCATCTGTAACTGTGGAAAACGCACTGCTGATTAAGAGAAATACATTGGTTACCTAGATATTCCTGTAGAGCTTCTGCGGGCTTCTGGTAGCTTACTTGTGAGAGGTACACCTATTCCATGTGATTATGGCCAAAACGCGTCTTTAATTATTTTACAAGTTCTTTTTAGTTTTGTTGTTTTGCTAAAGGTACACTTTGATGCACTCTCAAGACGTTGTCAAGTAGCGTCAAGAATAAAGTAATTGCTTTAGTGCAGCCCAGCCAATCCCCATGGCAGCACCTTTAAATATTCCTCAAATGGTGTTTTGCCGTCGAATCTTGGTAACCCGCTTCGGCCATGAAACATCTTCCGCTTCCAACTACAACAAGCTACCAGTGTTTGTCAAGTTTGCTTGACCCATCTCTCTTCTAGTTCCTTCGAGCGTACTTCCATGCATCGAGAAGTTTCAATTAATTTTGTATTGTTATACTATATTATTCATCTGTTCTAGTCTGTATAGATACCGTTGCTACGTAGTTTATTACTTTGTTCAGTAAAGCCGATAAAAATACTACTAATTCTGAGCCAGTAAATTCTACAGAAATATAAGATTTTGTTGATTAGATAATTGTGCAATATAAATTAATCACAAAGTATGATAAATTATACTTTCATCATTACCCATCAAGGTTTCTAATAGAATGGAATATTTACATGTCGTATAATTTCTCGAAATTTGGATAGTATTCAGAATGTGATGTAGAAAACTCTACATTATTTACAGAAACAATTAATTATTTATCGAACAACCGCAAGTGAATTTCCATTGCATAACAGTAAATAGTAAATAACACGGTAGCTAATGTGACGAATGAACACGCGAGAAGTCCACAAAGTATCTTGGACGTTGTATACGTAAAATTATTTAGAACTGCAATAAAGGGATTTCCTGTTGCTTTGTTGCGGTCGTTTTATGATCATCTAATGAAACAAAGCCGATGATAAATCGCGCTGTCTTAGAATGCACGGATAGATGTTGAATGACACTTGTATACATTCCTCTGGTCCACAGTTTTGGAGCTGTAATAAAAATAAATAAACAAAAGGCAATCGACCACAATGAAATATCGCAAAAAGGTTTTACCGTGATTATATGGTAGCGAACTAAGGATTCAGGATAAAAAGTAAAAACAAACACATTCTTTATGGGTTTTCCCAGACCCAGGTCGTCAAACTAGACCAATCCTTTAAGTATTATACGGTTTACGCACTGCAGTGCAGGTGACTGTCTTGTAACACAAACCTGACCTTGACTTTTTGCGGTATAATTTATCATAAAATTCATTAATGTATATTGTACACAGTATAATACTATAGTTTCCTGCTCGGATAAAATAAAAATTAAACTAAAGCTTCTAATGAAAAAATATTTAATACAAACAAATGTTTACGTAAAATATAAGGTGTAGAAACGGTGTCCTTTATAAATATGACTCATAAAACACGAAAGTAATCACAAAAATGTTTAAATCTGTGACGTTGACGTGTTTAAATAAATACTCTAGTCGAATTCCACATTTTTTCTTAATGTTTACCAAGAATTTTCATTTTAATTAACTAATGAAGAAGAAGTAATATTTTAAATAAAAGATTGATATAAATATATATCAACTTGATCGTCACTAGATTTTTAAAAAACATAAACAAATTTAACAATCGCCGTCTGACGTATTCTTGATACGATAATCAAATCGAATCTCACAAATTTAGCAGATTCAATTCATACAGTTTAGCTAATCCAAACTCCAATTAAATATTTTTACCTTACATATTTTCTTGGATGTAATTATCGGATGCTATTGTTCAGGGGTAAACGTAGGTACTTACTATTTTTATTATTTCATTTCATCTTTTTTTTTTAGTTAAATTGAATTATAAATTTTACACGCGAAACTTATCTATTGACAGGCGACGCTGTTCACTGTAATGGTCATTTCACTCGTATATTTTAATTTCTTTACAACCAGAAAATTTCCGAACAAATTTTACAGTGGTGAACTAATTGCAACCAACAGTTGTAGACAATAATAATTCTAGTAATTTAGAACAATGTACTCACATATACTATATTTAAACAGCACCACAGAACTATACGACTCATTTTAAAAACAGAAAGTTGGCATTGACATCTTATATTTGTAACATTCTCCTACATACACTAAAAACATTTTAGCATTAGAAATTTCAATTAAAGTTGCGAAAAAAAATGTACATGAGAGTCAAACAGATTTAAGGACATCAATAATTTGAACAGAATATTTACGTCACTTGGAAATCCCAATGCATTATATTTCTTCTTCACCATCAACATGTATGTACAATAAATAAACTTTCACATGACACTGGAATTTAACGCCACCAATACAAAATGTATCTGTATTTTCATCATCTTATCGGCTATATTTAATGCAATTTTTTGTCACGAAAGTACGATTTGGAGGTTTTCATTATATAAGACATAAAAGATGATTGCGTTTAGAATAAATTGTCATTGGTTGTTGAGAGCTGCCATCGTTATATAGGAAGTACAAGTTAATTCGGCATTGTGATTTAAACATATACTAATTACAGGATAAATTATATCCATTGCACATTAACTTACAAGCTTACTTACTAAGATTGTGGCAACATTTATTATTTTAGTAAAAACCGGAAATGTTCATGTGGGTATCTCCTGAACGTCCATCCGAATTTTCGATTATATGAAATTGGTGTTCCGATGTATTTACACAATCCCAGCGGATGCCATACTACCGATAATTCCGCTTAGTTAGTGTTAACATTTATAAATGTATCACTAGTTACATCACTATTGCGTACTACTGTTTTTCAATCAAAATGGGAAATTTTTAACGTAGACACCAAAGTATGTATGGCTTAAATGTCGCAAATTAGGGATTCGATGGTTCGCAATATAATGTGGGCATATAAATATTGTAAAACTATTGCAAAATTGTCATACATTGCGAAAGAAACTTTAAACTTGTTGTTTAAAATAACCATCATATTATACATAATTTTCCGCTTGGAAATGCAAGTGTAGCCGATGATCTACCACAAACTTACATGAAAAACGTCTTTGTTATCAACAATAAACATCATTGAGCCATTAAAGATTAAAGATCGTGATATGAAGCGACGGTAGAGGGTCAGAGAAGGTAATAGGTTAGTGCCTGCAAACAAAATTATGGAACTACGTAGTCGCTGTTCGCCTAAACACAAGGGCCGGTCTTTCCACCTCCTTGTAAAGTAGCCCATAAACTTATCTGCCTTGTAAGTCGAAAATCCGTCTACATTATAACTGTGATTATTACCTAAAATTCTACCGAGGAAACTTTAAAACATCGCACTAATAAGTAAAATATTTCTATTAATGCATGGAGTTGATGTTGCATCTAAAATTATATATTTTTATAAATCATGCTGTTCAACCTCTTCAACAATTGCTGTTAACCGTGCGATATTTTGCAACAGCAAACATTTATATTGCTATAGCAGATTTTGGAGACTTGCACAAATCTCCATTATCTCCCTCTAACACATGCATGCTTTACATACACCCTTTCTTACTATATCAGTATGGCCAACACACGATTCGTTGCTTAAAGTTCTCTTTTCTTATAGGCAAGTTAAATCATATTTGAAAGACGCGTTTTCTTAACTGCCAGGTAAGTCTGTCTATTAAATTAATCTACACATTAGTTAAAAAGAACTTTAAAATGAAATGGAAAGACCGGCCCTAAGATCCTTGTGATGACATCCATACGATGCTCTCTCTCATGACATACAAATTATTTTCGATTATCTTAATGAAATCTTTGTGGGGAAATGAATTGGAAACATAAGATGACCTGCAAGAAATCTTTATTTAAAGTCATTAAGTTTATTTTTTGGGAATATTAGACGAGTCCCAGCATAACTTAAATTATATGTAGGCGTTACAAGCCGTTCAAAATTCAAACACAAGAATTCAATTATGTTTTGAATAAATTAGGAAACTTAATGTAATTATTTTCTCATATTTTTTAAACCTTCCTTTTTTACCGTATGTATGTATGTAAGTACATTATATAGTTAAAATTAGGAGAGAATAGGTTAAATAAGGAAGCAAAGAAAATACGCATTTCTGGTACATTTTGCTCAAGAAAATATCTTAACAAAGTGTCACTAATTTTTTTAAATTTTCAAACCTCTGTAAGATATAAGTGAATATTAAAAATACGATTTTTTTTATTTTTTAAATATAATTAAGTAGACCCTGAATCTATTCAAATTCTCCATAATACCCCTGCAATTTGAAACAACCCGTAAATTGATCTATGTATCTTATTCATTTTTCATGCATCTTCTGATGTAGGATTCCAGTATGCTATCGCGTTGTTCTCAGAATTTTGGTCTCAGAAAACTTTGCAATCAGGCAAATTGTAGTACTTAAATAAGACTGCTTTGTGCATGGCACTCAAAACTATCCCGTTTTCCTTAATCTGAATAAAATGACTAACATATCTTGGATAGTACCCACAATTTTTGACAAAAATTAATAAATAAAATATAAATTAATTTCTTGCGCTGCATCTTGCCCGATAAAACTTCATTATCTAAAACATTTTCTAAGATACAGTAGTTTTGTATTGAAAACAAACTTTGTAATTGCAAATGAATCGAAAATAAAGTGTCCCTAAACCGTTTTTTAAACGACTCCTTCAAACCAAGATGAACTTTTCAAATCTCGCGACTATATGATAAGTCCTTTGAGCTGTAGCGCGATCGTGAGTTAGTTAAGACTGCCTTTTATATGTATAGCATTTGGTAATAAAGGTCAATATGTTAATGAAGATGCTATGTTTTTAGAGTTCATACATAAGATTCAATAGCAAAATTAAGGTTAGAAGTTGTTTAAACTACTCATCAACTAATGTTATTTACTTCATACTCAAGAATTTACACAACAAAATTGCAATAAATTCGTTACATATGTTGTATATTTACATACATATTATACGTATATGCGTATTTTACTTTCTTTCATAATGATTTTTAAAATCTGTGTTCCTATGTAGGCTAATACCCAAGCAGTAACTCAGTTAATTGCGTCATGTTTAGCAGAAAATGCAAAGTATTAGATATTGACGTAAATGAAGAAATGAGAACGTTATGTAGGTTTCTCAGTTCCAATTGAAAGAGTTATTTAATACGTTACGATACTGACAAATGGTTATATTTGGTCCTGATATCTTTAGTGTAGGTACAGTAATAACGTAGAAAAGACAAATTATTATGTTGAAATAGATTTAGATGATGCAGTAACAAAAAAAAAACCTGTTTGTTAGATCAGTCAACTAGAAACCTTGTCGGGTAGAGAAGCAATTTACTGGTATGGTAGTGATCAATTGTAAATATGTAGTTCTTCCCCGGCATTAGCTATATCTAACATATTTCTAATGAATGCCTGTATTTACTCTAACCACACGTATGTATATATTTTTAGGAATACAAAAATAAAATTCTTCTAAAATATATAATTTACCTCTAAAAAGAAATGATTAATTATATTTCGTTTCACATATAAGCAAGAAATTTTATGATCTATATTTACATATATTAGGTATATTTTTTCAGCAAAGTCTAATTGTCGTCTACATTATATCAACATTACATACATATGAATATACACGCGATATTAAATTTATTAATTCATATAGAGTATTATTTTTATTCGATCTCTTCGGAAGATAATATTTATTTTTTATTTACCAGGTAATTGTCTCAAAAATATGCTCTCTTGATATTTTTATATTACAGTAATCTGTCTTGCTGTCGTATATATGCACTGATAAATATTGAATAGACTATGCATACTTTGCCAATAAGGTAACGGTACGTAGATTGGCTAGTATACATAACAGTACCTACTTACCATAATCGAATTAGTTACTCTATGTTAGAGTCAAGTTTTTTTATATATGCCGCTTTGAAAATTGGATTAATTGAAAATTTATTCTATTCATAAGTGTACAGTCGAAAATTTTTTCCAAGCATTACTGAGGCTATAGGCTATATATTCCGAACAGCAAAAATCTACTGTAGAAGCGGTGCAAACGATAATGGAAACTGCAAATGAATTTAAAACTGGATGGTGTGTCCTCACTACTATAGACATAAGGAGCGCCTTTAACCTAGCTAAACACAATTTAATAGTGGAAAAGCTACAAGAGAGAAACATCTCAGACTATCTCATCAACTTTATAACAAACTACCTAATCGGTAGAAGGGTAATGCTAGATAGTAAAGAAACGCTAGAGACGAACATGCGAGTCCCGGAGGTTTCCGTACTTGGTCCGATATTATGGAACTTCTATACGACGACGTGCTCTCTTCAGAGCTTAACAGATATGCAGTCACCAATGCGTATGTTCATGATTTAGCTCTGGTTGTACACAACCACCTGCCTTGCACAAATTAGCGAATAGCCAGAAAACATAAGATGACTCTTGTACCTAAAAAAACAGAGGCGGTGATAATAAAAGGGAGACGCAGGACGCACGTTACTTTTCATCTCAGGTGTTTAGTTGAAAGTTTTGGGTGTTTAGTGGGTTGAAGTGTTTAGTGTTCTACATTGTGCATAGATGACAACGGTTTCGAAATCTATTAGATGTTGACATATACCTTCTCATATCGGCAATTTTTTATCATTAGATTCTAAATTCAATGTCACGCCAGGTAATACTAATTTAAATATCAATACCTACATTAGTTGCGCAAGTTGAAAACACAATTTGAAATATCCAATGATTCACATTCAAAACACGAAAGTATTACTTAACGATATTGATGCTTACATATCACTGGCAAAAGGTTCTACGACGAAAGCCCAAAATACTTATAATCAGTGAATTTAGAAACCAAAAATGTCAAAGAAATATCAAGTAAAACAGCAAAGAAATAAACAAAACAGTTTCGTAAAAATTATATTGCCTGTCTAAAATCATACCCGAACCAGCCAGCAAATAAGTGACTGCAGAGTGGGTAAACATTCGTGTTTATTAGCTCTGCAGTTTAATGATTCCAATCGTATTATTTATTATGATACATTATGTACAAACATTTTAGGATAATAACTTAATTGTAAAAATAGTTCAGTACCCAAATGCTACATAAAAATAACTAGAAAAAAACATTAAATTTAAAACAGACACAAAACAATTAAGCGCAATCTATTTTAATTTATTACGTGAGACATGGTTATATTCAGTTTTAATTAATAAATAAAATTATTACTTGACTCTTTCTGTGTTATGAGTAATTCAATGTAAAAATTTGTTACAGTAGATACAATGTGAGTCATTTTCTATTAAATAAACATGCAAGCCGAAATTTAGTACTTTAAAAACATATTAAACAGATTTGAATGTCACTTGCATTTTGACACTCTAACAGAATGATTGCATTTACTTGGGGATTGAAATAAAATTATGTAAACACGTAATTTTTACAAAAATTTATATAATTCAAAAAGAACCAGCTTTAGAAGCAAGGTTTATTATACAAAGTAGTCTTCGAATTTTTTCGGCATTACAACTCAATAAAAAGAAGATAATTCTATTAGGAATAAGGAAGTTAGTGCATATTGTGACCGAATCTCGTCCTAACATAAACGATATGTATATATTTATATACATTTACTATAAATAATGGCAATCCAAAAAATCATCAGGTGAAATCCTGTTATTCTAGATGATCCTAATTTGCAAAAGTAAATAAATTAAATGACAGCTGAAATTATGAAAGAAAATAGAATATTTCACGAGAGTGCTCATCAAACAACGTTTTAAGAGAAAAAATTTCAAGTGCGTCAGCAGATTGAAAACAACTTTACTTACTATTTGGCCGTCAAAATTATTCAACAAAACGAACTTTTTTATTGGTAATTATTATTATATTTCATGACTTACTGAATTAAAATAAAAGTGCATATGATGATTTAATTAATTAATACTAAGTACGTATTACACAATTTTACGTGTATAAATCAATGACATGTAAAGGTATTCGTTTATATATAACATTGAAGTTTTACCTGTTATACCATACGCAAAATATCTATTTTTATTTGTTTATTTATATTTTTTGAATAAATTATAAAACAGCAAACTACGATAACAAAAATATTACATCCGCACTGAATTAATTACAATCTTTCTCGTTAAAGACGTAAACACATTTTTGCCTTGGATATATGGTTTTACGAGTATGAATTGTGTCCTGTCTTTATTAAAAATCACTGCCTAAACGTAGCAAATACTTTAAAACCTCATTAAATATGGACTACGTGACAATTGAGGGAATTGAGACATAATATTATGGATTATTGCAATGCCTACTAGACTTCTATTTACCTAATTTTCTTTGTGCATAAAATATATTAAAAATATAACATGTGCAAAAGTCTAATAACAAATTGTGAGTGATTAAAAGTAAATGAAACTATGAATAAATCTAACATAATTACAAATACTATTTTCCTGTTAAATATGTCTTCCATTGCGAATCTAGGAAGCTAATATTGCTATTTAATTGTACTTCAATTAGCATATCCTTGAAGCTACTCACAATCCATTGCTTTTAAATAAAAGCACATAATATATTCAAATAAACGAACGAATACATTTACATCGACTATGAAGCTGTATTTTATTATTTAATAAATCAGTATAATATAACGAAACGTCAAGTACGATCTAATATCCTCCATTAACCATAATGCTGACATAATACAAGGTTGCGATTATAATAAGTTTAGGTGGATTTAGATAAATATTGAGAAGTAAATAACGTACTTATTATTAGTCTTATTGACCGCACATACATATATGCATATCCTAAATACTTCGTTATTGGAAATGTACATTAGAAAAGTTACCAAAATCTTAATAATTACGCAACGTATCATTTTATTAGTTATTTTAACGGAAGTATCACGTGAAACAGATACCTACATATTTAATAAATTTCTAATACATATACCTGGCATTCTATTTATGCTCGTATGTTTGCATTTTCCCATTTTTCTAGTGCTAGCAAATGGCTTACAAAATAAAATTTGACTTTATTACTATTCGTGCTTGGTAAATTTAAAAAACTTTAGCGAATACATAAGTAATACAAGCTAGGCATGTTCATACATTAAACCAGTACGCACAAATCAAGCCACGTCTATAATCAAGCGTAAGATTGAGAAGCACTAGATCAATATAAATAGTCAAAAATGGTTTAAGAAACGTTTAATAAATTAGTTTTACTGAGAAAACTGCTTTTCCAATGTAAGAGTTCATCCAAAGCAGGCTTGGGTACCGACCGCAGAATAACTTGGTGTGAAGGCTAAATACTAAATTCCAGTGCACTACGCAAAAAAAAGAAAGCATACCAGAATGGCACCCATAGGGCACCTGATGGAAAAAATTTTGCACACTGGTAGAACAATACTGATTCACAATAAATGTAACCAATTTCGCAACAAGCACATTGGCCAAAACATGCAAAAATATAAAGATTCAGTGCCTACTACAACCAGAAAAACTCGCCGTTTACAACCAACTTAAAATAGATTTTAAGTGTATTTAACTGCCTAATGGATACCTACTCAAATATCTCAAAGGAATAGAGATAAATGGTTAGTTTTCCAAAAACTAATTCTGCTACAGGACGAAAACGTCCACGGTGTGCGCAATTGAAAGAGCTAAAAATATGGTTCCAAATTGTGAAGAGAGATGCGCAAAACTTGTTCAACTCCGTTGATTGAAATGTACTTAATGAGAAACCGAGTGCATGGGCATAGCCGGGAACTTAGTAGATGCAGTGAGTGACACAGTTTCAAGTACAAAAGAGGGTGCGAATTAGAAATCAAGCAATAGTGCCGCAGGATTTCCTGCTGGGTACCATACTCTGATCCCATACTATTCGGACGGTTTCTAAATCAAAATGCTCACAGGTTCCGCCTCGGTAGTGTATTCAGATGAGCTACTAATCATTACAGTAACCAAGGAAAGTGAACTTGATGACTAATAAAAATAAGTTCTTAAAGATTTAGGCTCTTTAATAACTTGTTTTCATTTATTATTGATCGCGCAGTTACCGATTTTTCTGATGAACGGCTACGCTACCTACTACTACGTCATCGCTACATCGAACGCTTCCAAGAATTTATATGTAGCGGTCGCCATTTTTTTGAGCGCAATTTTCTTACACTAATAATATAATACACTTCAACAAGAGCACAAAAGGCAGAAAGAAGTTAGAAAACAACTATTCGACAATACGGATACAACTGGTACTAATGTACTGTCATCGGGAGCGGTTTTGATATAGCGTTCATCAGAATACGATTACGTCAGGAGCTGTTGTAGATGTAGCGGAGCGGTAACTATTACAGAGCGGCTCAGTCTGATGAACGCGACCATTGACTATTAATTCGCCAACAAAATGTCAGACAATGTGACATTCGACATAGAAAATGCATACAATTGCTAGACCAAAAAAGTTGAACTACTTTTGATCTAACCAGCGCCTGTATTTTTGAGATAATGTTAAACCCGTAACAAAGAATGCAGAAGATACTAACTGAAGCAACACAGCTTGGGAACTGCTGCAGCTGTATCTACCACAGAAAAAAATATGAGGAACAGGAGAGGTACAGTTATGTTATAGATGCCATTTCCGGAGTTGCTTGCTAAGGTCACTTTAGGTAGGTTATTAGGAGATCCAACAACCAAATAGGTACGGTTGCAAAAAGAAAATACTAAAATTGAACAGTCTTGTTCACTATGTGAAGCCCTAAGTAGAGGAACCTACCTACTTATAGTAAAATCTAATCGGCACACATTTAAATTGAACCTAAGAAAGAAAAATATCTCCAGAATACAAAAGACCACATATCGGATTTTCTCTGCAATATTGAGTTTATACACCTGTACTGGTGAAAACGAGCTTTAGTTTTTCACGAATTGAAATTTTAGTAAAACAGAAAAACATTTTTGCTAGAGTTTTATTTATTATATTTAATAATTTTGTATCACTAATACATCACCCATTTTGCTATCACTAAATTTAGAATTTGCTATATATTTCAAAAAATTCCTGATATTAACATCTCTAACATTCAAACGTTAATAATCCATTCCTTAATTACAGGAGGCATCGGCTGGCCATGAGTTATTATTACGCCTGCGGCTGTAGACCGACTTAAGATGTTACCTTTCCGCATTTGCCGTGGAATTTGGAAAACTACAGAAAATTAAACTCAGGAAGGAAGCACCGGGGGACGAGTTGGCTAATGTAAGTAATAAAGTGGTTAGAATATCTGTGAGGACAAATCAGTCAGTTTACTATTTTTTTGCAGAACGTTTTAAACAAGTACATTGAAAGACTTGAAAAGATTCTAGTAACTGCGCAATATAAAAGAATCAAATTCAAGGCTGCTATTTCAATTAATGGTTGGAACTGTGCTAATCCCCTTGCACCAAGTCATACTCAGATACAAGAATGTCTTGTTTTTTTATTGATTGTCTGCGGGAACTACCTTAAGATAAGCACCCAAATTTTATAAAACATTTTACTTATCGCCCAGGCAGGATTTTATAAGCCTTTGCAAAGTTTTATTAAAACATTCTACGAATATGTAGACGTATTCTGGTATTTACTAGAAGCAGATGTCGTAAAAGAAAAAGAATAGTAGTGAGTGACGAGTTGCCAATCTATTCAGTAAGTAAACCGCAAAATACATTTCGGATTAATGTTAAGCGATTCGACTCTTTTTTCAGATCGTTCGTATCAATATCAAGGACTGATTCGTACTATCAATTCATACTGTACTATCCGTACATATGATACGGTATTCGTATTTCTTACATTACGTTTTATTCAATATAAGAATCGATTCTCTATTTTCTATTATAATTTTTGATCATATAATATTTTTAATTTTTGTTGTAAATTTGTAATGATTTACAATAGTTCGGTAAATAAATATAGTTACCATCACACAAATAAGAATACAGCGCAGTATACAATACACTAGTATGGCGCATGCTTTATATATGTACACATATACATATATCTACACCCAAAGAAAAATATCATTCCTCAAAATAAATTCTATTGGTATCAAAGAAAGATTCATTTAAAATAGGTGTTTTTTACAGGTGTTAATGGCTTCTACCAAACAGCAACAATGCAACAAGTATGTATGTACCTTCACTGCCTTGCGATATTATTCAGCATATGTCTCCTTCTCCTTAATTCGGTAATCGGCAGGTGGTTAATATACCTGTTTATCATCATCGAAAAACATTTAGCATCTAATAACGTTATTCATATTGAAATTTTAATATGGTTGTCGAAAAAGTAAAACTGTTTTTCTGAAAAAAGTTTATTGGACCTGAAACGATTTATTTGTATATAAAAAACATGTTTAATTTAAAGAAATATTTTGCAATTTCCAAAAATTCGTGATGGTCGTAACGTAAATTACATCTTATGAAGAATATCTGATATTTTAAACGAAAAATTATAATAAAGTTTGATTATACCCCAATACATTTGTAATGAAATCGGTTTCTTCAAATGAAACAAATAGTTAAACAAACAATTCGTTTAGACGTAAGAAACTGACTTTATAAGTATAATTCAATTTTAAAAAGTAGTCTGCCTTCTTTATTCATAAAACATAACACTCAAGTATATGAAAGGTGATATTATAAATAAATTCCTCACTTGATTTACGATATCTAATCTGTACTAGTATATATCTATCGATCGTATATCGTATAAATGGTATAAAATTGGTGTAAATCTTAAACTTGACAGTAATTCCTTATAGTACAACTCTTACGAAAGATCCGTATTTTCTATACGATTCATATAAATTCTATCCATTACTATTATACGGACGCATTGAAGTCCCGAATGTATCTAATTCATCTACTAGGACACCAGCTGTGTTTGCAGGGAGTCAATTGTTTTAAACCATTTCAAATTATCTGTTTTACGATGGAAAGTGAATTATTAATAATTAATTACTGCTATTTCCAAGAAATTCCAAAACTTGAGAAATATTGTGCATCGATATTGTCATGATATCCTAAGACTCCTTAAGAATACTTTCATCAGTGCACAATTAAAAAACCTATCTGAATAAATTATCGTCTTATAAATTTACTATCATTGTCGCTGTCTAAATTGTATGCATGGATTCATATTTCTTTTTAGTTAAATAGGTAGCCTTATGTAGCTTTCTGAATCGTTTTGAGATGATCATGTTTAACGCATGTTTACCGATAATATTATAGTGACTGTTCTATTGATACCCAAGAGGTTCCTACCTATCAATAGCAATACCATGCTTACTGGATGGTTTGTAATAAAGGTTTCCCTTCTAGGTATGTATATAGAAAATTTAACGAATAAATAGTGTCAAATTGTAATACAACTTCACTAAAGGAATTACCAAAATAAAAAAGAATATTGCAAAAACCTATAATTGTTTCCTCTTATTCTAAAACTAACTCAATTTTTTTATATAATGACTATTTTAAAAAATCAACGAGAAGGAATAGATAGGTACCATAGATAGGTTCGCCAACTAGAATCAACTTCTACAGGTTCCGTAGCTCCATTCAAATAGAACCTTTAATCCTACAAAGCGCAGGTGTTTTAGTGGTGAAAATTTTTCTACCTAACGTAGTTCTAGCTGTAACCTTGTATCGTCCTGTCACAGTTGTTTTTTTTTCATTTAAGTTTGTACTTTCTCTTAGTAATTTGTTCACACTATATATGAATAACCAGCTCTAAAGCCGCATTGAATCTATTCTATCCTATTTTGATAAATTCAGAAAAGCCAAAGCTCTGTCAAGTATCTTTGAAGATGGACATCAAGCACATGAGTCTAAGTTACCTAAATTTGCATGGTTTATTATTATGTATATATGTAATGGTAGAACAATAATCTGCTTTGCAATATTCACGAAAAAACATTTTCTTTGATTATTTGCGTTAAATAATTGGCGAACACATATCAAATCGATATTGACGATATTCTTCCTAACTAAAAGTGCTAGATATAGAAGAAAAATTTAAACTTGTGAAGCATCAAAAGAGTAGGGTAGTAAGGGAAAATAGAGATCAATCTGCCGCATATGTACATATGTTACAAAAGTTGTATTAGTAAAATTTGAGCCCAAGCCATTTACAAAATGATTATTCAATTAATTAGTATCTTTTCAGGAATCTATCATGTAATATTGTGGCTTGTTGGTTATTATGATTAACCCGTTCCAAGTGACTTAAATGTTTTCATATATTTTTTAATTAACCTGGCAGTATTTGTTTTCGGATTAGACGGTTACGGGCACTAATATGATTTTTTTGGATCTACAGCTTGATTAAATTTAGACTTAGCTTTTTCCTCAAGGAAGACAAACATTTTAAATTGTTTGTTATTCATGTCACGTGAGCTTATGCGAATATTCGAGTTAGATGTGAGCACATTTATATAATAAAATTAGAACTCTATTATTTAGGAACCGAAATATTGTATTCATGCATTGAAATTAATTTTGAAATTAAATATGCTTTTTTATAGAATTTCGTCAATACTTAAAATTGTATGTTTTTCAAAATTTAGAATTTTGAATGTTTCAGTTAATGTTGTATTCTTTGTGAGTCTCATAGCTTGCCTGATTAGTTGTTTAAAAGCACTGAATTCTGAAAAAAATAAATACTAGGTTTATGAATCATCAATGCTTGACATAGGCAGCCCACAATAATTTGCTATACTATTTTCTTTTAATTGCATCTATGCTCCGAAATATTAAAAATTTATATAAATGGTAAAAAAACAATATTCTAGTAATACCATAACAAACTATTTTGCATGTAACATTGCCGATTTCTTTCATATTTCATGGAATGTTAATAGCATCTGTTTGCCTCTTCTGAAGATTACTTCGATTATGTCAGATAACATAATTTTATTGTCGTTTAAAATAATTATTACGATAATGATCATACCATCGTATTACGGTACTAACAATTACCGCATATTATTGACTATTTCAGCACAGACATAAAAACTATCCTCGCAATTACTTTGCTAAAGCTTTGTTACGATAACTTAAAAAGCCAAGAGTACTGTCTTGAAAGTAATTTATTGCTTTTTATACAAATCATGCGAAATTGCTGACACTTAATTAAATTAAAGATATGCCTACTACACTATAAATAAATTAAAAAAATTCTCACGTCAAATGTCCTTAGGTATATGAATAATTAATGCATTCTTGATATCGGTTTATTTTACAAAGGTGATTATAAAAAAAATACTTATAATGCATCAGATAGATTGCTATATCTTGAAAAGTACTACTATATATTCATAGATAAGTTAACGTGTATATTGTTCTTCTCCTTTATGAGTAAATCTTCTCAATACATGATTCTTGAACGGCAGTTAAATGTATTTTTTTATGTTTTATATTTTTGTAATGTATTCGAATACGTTTATTAACCTTACTTTCATTTAATTTATTTCTTTCGTTTAGCACCGTACAAGTAGTCTTATATATCCTTTGTAATGCTGTAGATTAAATGTAAATGATGCGGTTCATCTTGAATGAATTATAGAAATGGTTAATATAAAGGCAAACCGCACGAATCATTTATTTTTATATACATATATACACATTTTTATATAGTTTGTCTCACCCAACGAGAAACACTAAAATAGTACTTTTAGGTAACAATCATAGCTAACAATAGTTTAGCTCACGCTCTCTCTCTCTCTTTTTCTCTCTACGATCTTTAGTCTCTTTTAGGGTTGGGAGGAACTTGTGAATCCTTTAGTCCTTCAATGTGCAAGATCATACCCCGCTGCGGATAAGTATGGGGTTTGCCATCACGTGAATTTAGAGTTTGTAATTATGATGAATCGACTTCTATTTAGTCAGAGAATACCAACAATAAAAAACAAAAACAAACCAAAACTCGCATGAAATAAAATAGTTGTCCAATGCTAATCATTATCCGTTACAGAAGCAGATTTCTTAGGTCTAGGTTATGGTGCTCTAGAGCGTTCTACCTGAAAGAGGGGTCTATCAAAAGAAGGTAATCAGAGTGTTGTTAGATCTTGACAATCTTTTGTAGAGTTTTTTTGGTGACAGTCTTATCGCGTGTTGAAGGAAAGGTAGAACCGGAAAAACCTGATGTAACTGCATATTCCTCACATACCATGGAGAGTTGGTAATGTATCTTATTCTGGAGGACAGTAAACTTGTGTGGAACTTGGCATAGCTCGACCATAGCAAAGAACTATAAGTTAATATAGTCGCAGAAACATTGTATACATAGTTTTTATTTTTAAGTTCAGGCGACTTGTCTCACACAGACTTTGAGATGGTTTATACAAAGATACCTTTACCTGCATATAATTTGTAGATATTATGTTTGGATATACTAATAATTCAGTTATGTTACAAAATTAATTGTCTACATAATCAAGAAAGAGGCGAACATTGCAGAAAAATGTCCCTGGTCATTGGGTACTTTAAATTACAATCAGTTATTCTGTTTACTTCATGGAAAACGAGGCAAATTAAAACTATTTACTGGTCATTTATCTTGAGTTGTGTAATTTACATACTTTAAATGAAAACATCTCTAAAACTTCTATCTTATCCTAAATTCAACTGTTTACAATTTTTCTTTAATATTTTGCTATTGCACCCTCTTAAAGAAAAATTAATATTAACTTCTGCAAAACCAAGTAAAGGATTATAGGAGCTGTCATAATTTTTCGACAAAATTTATGCACTCCACTGTGTTGCAGAAATTACACAGGGAATGTTTGATCAATAGACAAAATTTATTTAAATCATTGGGCAACAGAAAATTTACATTTTGTTTAGGCCGTACATAAAGAGACGTACACTCGGTTGATTTAGAATCGACTCAAACTGCCATAAAACCCGTTAAAAGTATGCTTTATTGCGGCCCCCAGAATGCAAAGCAGTAATAGTATGGGTCAACTGTATGTAAATTACTACGTATATAAATTACTATCTATGTATATACAATATATTTTTCTATTAAATTCAGTTTCATATGCAAGGGATCATTTATAAATTCCAAACCAATAATTTCTTAATGCGAGCTCAGTTAAATCGCTATCGCATACAATTTCACTATAATTCTAAGTATTTATGTAATTAAGAAATTACCTAAGTAAGAATATGTCTGACGGCAAGATATAAAAGTCTACCATATTAGAGTGGGATCGAACAACGCGTTTTTCTGCAATACAATTCTAATAACGCGGAAATTCAAAATTTGAAATCGCGCAGAAGGCCTAAAGTTACCAAAAAAGTCAAAATACCGGTAAATTTCCAAAAAATAAAAATTACAAAAAATACATTTTTGTTGTGATAGTGAAAAAAGTGTTTTAAGAGTGTCCTTAACGCATACAAAAAATAATTAGACCCATACTTGTTTTTACTGAATTCGCGCAAAAGGTCTAAAGTTGCGGGTTATATCGCAGAAAAACGAGATTTCATGATTTTCGACGATTTTTAAACATGTGCCAAAACCATAAAAGTTTTATTTTTAATTTGTAATAGTGTAAAAACCATTCAAAATAGTTTTCCAATCCAGAAAAATACTTTCAGACCTGTTATTCCTTAACTGTATTCGTGCAAAAGGTCTAAATTATAGTATAAGTTAAGTTATAATCGTAAAAACGCCGTTTTCCATATCTGATGAGTGTTTATTTATCACATTAGGTTTTGTAATAAGACTCTATCAAGTGATTTCCACATCCATCCTACGCAACCAACCAACAGAGTGAATTTTAATTACAATATTTACAGTAACTATTTACTTTGTCCAATGCATATGTTCGTTGTAGGCAAAAGATTATTTACATAGAAGCCCCTTTGAGTTCTGACTTTTTAATTAAATGTGGGCATCAGTTGACTTGATTTTAAAGTAGCTCTAATCTAACCATCTCGATTTTCATGCCCGCACACTTTTTCTGCTGCTTCTGTAACCAGTTTTACATACCTCTCAACTGACTGGGTGTGGCATGGGAATTTGAGGTAGTTAAACGCTGATAGCGCTTTGTCTTTCAACAAAGAAGCAATGTGTTCAGTTGACATCTTGGACAGTAGTGGCGGCGGTGTCAACTTGCAGATTGACCAATCAATTACTTCGGTATAGTCGTTTGCACTAAAATTTATTGAAGGTATTTTGAAGTCTCTTACGTAGCCTTCAGCCGATGGCTCATTTCTGGATTTAAGGATCCTCCTGTAGCCAAGTTCTCTAATGTGTGGTCTCTCATCCATTATCATAGCCAACATAATATTTTCAGAGTCGGCTCAACCCTGCTCATTAAGTTTAGGTCTTTTGCGCGAATTCAGTAAAACAAGAATGGATCTTACTTTTTGTATATATGCGTT